>JAODXP020000028.1:5056566-5134066 GCA_027497455.2 Sardinella longiceps
TACAGTAAACACTTCTGTGGATGCTTCTCTAGTAACCCTGAGAAAAATGGAATTCAGAGCAAGAACAGTTTATCAATTTATAAACCTTAAGAAATAAGTCAGTTAATCACAATGTCAGTTATTCTAAGACGAGATTCAATCTGACGTCCATTTTCCAAAAGCAAACCATAGTTGCTAACCAGTTAGCAACTTGGTTAGTTGGCAATGTGAAACTGCATTCCAACCAACATACTGGTAGTTGCTAACTTAGCTTTTGGGAAGCTAGCGTATGCTTTTGGTAAACTGACGCCTGTTTAGTTTGTTTGTTGTGTGACTGATGTGTGACTGAGTGTAGGAAGGAGTTAAGTCTTAGTATACTGTACGTCTAAATTAGTTAGTGCACTCTGATGCTTGTGTGACAGATAGTGTAGGAATATAGTTATATTTAAGTGTTAGTACTGTATGTCTAAATTGGCTAGTGTACTCAGATGCTGAGCAGGAAGACTTTCCTCCACGTTGTGAGTCCCATTACAAATCCGGGGCTGAACAACACTGCTTATAGTTCTGAGTGAAGTCATTCAGCTGCTCTCAATTCTGTCTGCCCCTCCTCCATGTTCAGACACACTTCACACATAGCCGTGCAAGATGACACCCCAGTGTCTACACCCTAACACAGCCACACACACACACACACACACACACACACACATGTATGCACACACACACACACACACACACACACACATGCACTCACTCGGTCACAAACACGCATTCAATCAACTCTGTCTTTCTTCATTTCTTTCTTTTCCTTTCTGTCTTTCTCACACACACACACAGACATATGCACAAACACACACACACACACACACACACAGACAAACACACCTTTCCTACAGACAAGGTCAGCTCTGTAATAAAGGTCCCCCCCTCCCCATCCCAGCCCTGCGGTGCAGGGCAGTGAGCAGTGTGTGGCTTAGACGCGCCTCAGATGCTGTGCCGGGAGGGTAAAAAAAAACACACACACACACACACACAGGCAAGGCAAGGCGGCCCGCCGCTGTCTGGAAAGCATTAAGGCGCTCCACACTCAGAATCTTTTTCACAGCTGCCGTCCCATTGGTGACTAGTGTGTGACATCATCCGCTCTGCTCTCTCCGTGTTTCGAGGCCCTGACCTTGGCTTGGTACGGGGGGTACCGCTGAGAGCTGGGGAGACAGCACACACACACACACACACACACACACACACACACACACACACACACACACACATTCTTTCTTCCTTTCTCTCTGTCCTGTGCTCCTCCAATGTGTTTGTTTAGTCTTTGAGAGCGCCTCATATCTGTTTGTGGATATAGGGGGCCGGCTGAATATTTTTTGGAACACCGACTTATTTCCGCTCCATAATGAGGAGACATTAGGAAAAAGGACTCGAAAATGAGGACCAGTATTTTTCTCACTCACGTAGTAAGAGAAATTTTACTCGCCCCTCAAAAAACATTTCTTGTTTTTCCAGCATATTGCACTTTGTCATTTCCGTAAGTCGTCTGTTGCAAACTCAGAGAAAAACATAATATTTCTGTCTCCAAGTTAGATGTCATGTTTCCATACCACATAAAACAAAAGTGAGGGGAGATGGAATCAATGGGAAATGGAATCAACCCTGTCTTGAGAGAATTAGCATAAAATACTAACAGTGTTCGCTATTCCTTTAACTGCACATAAACAGTGAAATGATTGTTTAAAATTCTTCCTCTACTATGCAGTCAACATTCTTTTGTAAATCAATAACGACACACCCCTTTGTTCTTGTCTTCCCCCACCCCTCTTCCTTACTCACCCTTAGGCTGTTCAGCAGAGCGTACCTGTCAACTCCTCCCAGAAGGTGCTCACCTTCACCACCACGACCCTCGAGGACATCCTCAAGTCCTTCTCCGATGTCAGTGTCATCCGCATCGCCAGCGGCTACCTGCTAATGGTGAGCCATCCCTCATTCTCCTCTTACGCTAACGACCGACCGAGGAGCGGGATAGGAACGTTCAGTTGTTGTCGGTTCAGGAGGCACGTGTGTTTGATGTTTTGGGAGGTGTCATTGAAAGAAGAGTCTTTGAATGTTGGTCATATTTGTAGGAGTTGGATCTACAGTCTGTCCCAACAGTTTGATTGAAAATACTGTAAATGTGTTAAAATATATGTGCTTAACTCTGAAGAAATGCATTCATGTTTGGCCAACCACTATGGATTAACCTCACACAAACTTGTGTTTGGATGTTTGCTGACATGTTTGCTTGTGTTTGGATGTTTGTCAGTCATAGCAAAGTCCTCTCCAGTCATAGTCCAACAAAACTGCTAAATTTAACGGTGGCCATCTAATCGTTAATTTAAAATGATGCTAGCTGCCAACTTGACTACCGGTGACTATTGCAACCAAAGAAAGCCGTACAGAATTTTCTAGTGCAAGGAGAAAATTGATATCTCTTATTGCTTTGAATAAATACCTCTGTGTATATTGAAGTCTGTGCTCTCTACTCTAACCGGGTTTTACCCTGCTGTCATCCTCACCCCTCCCCTCCCCTCCCCTTTCTCCTCCTTCTTTACCTTAGCTGGCCTACGCCTGTCTGACCATGCTGCGCTGGGACTGCGCCAAGTCCCAGGGTGCCGTGGGCCTGGCGGGCGTCCTGCTGGTCACCCTGTCGGTGGCAGCGGGGCTCGGCCTCTGCTCCCTGATCGGCATCTCCTTCAACGCTGCCACCACTCAGGTACGCACAAGTCAGACAACAAAAAAAACAAACCTCAAACAAAACAAAAACAAAAACAACCAATGCATGGATAACAGGGATGTTGGTTCACGATGCGCAACGACTCCACAGGATGTGATGTTGTGATAACGTGTGTGTAGTTTGATCTCTGGACTTAAGACACCACATGAACTTTCTGTTTTTGTTTCATATGCAGTACTTGTTGCAGGCAATCGGAATGCACCTTGTTGTTCTCGCCTATCCTCAAAGTAACTCTAGTGTTGTGTCTGTCCAGGTGTTGCCATTTCTGGCTCTGGGCGTGGGTGTGGACGACGTGTTTCTCCTGGCCCATGCCTTTAGCGAGACTGGCCAGAACAAGAGGATCCCATTCGAGGTAAGGGCCTCTCCATCACAGACTATTTCTTAGCAGACCAAAGACTCTTAAGACAGAGACCCTTATGTTGACGCTTTATCAATGTGTCACTCCCCTTGACCCCTGTTGGTAAACTTTGGGTTTCCAAGAAATCCGCACATTTGAGATCAACTCTGTCTTTGTACTTAAGTCTGTGGTACAGCGATTTCAAAAAGTTGTAGATTCTCATCCCCCTTGTCTGCCTTACACACACACACACACACACACACATGTGCGTCCTTGTGTGTGTGTATGTGTGTGTGTGTGTGTGTGTGTGTGTGTGTGTGTGTACTGTACAGTATGTGTGTGTGTGTCTGTCTTTTGTGTACTCTGCCCAGTTATCGTACACATCATGGAATGTGCA
This sequence comes from Sardinella longiceps, assembly GCA_027497455.2. Taxonomy (NCBI): domain Eukaryota; kingdom Metazoa; phylum Chordata; class Actinopteri; order Clupeiformes; family Clupeidae; genus Sardinella; species Sardinella longiceps. The sequence continues at coordinate 5,060,059 of JAODXP020000028.1, forward strand.
GGTACCTGTCCCTGCCTGTGATGCACCTTCAAAACTGGCCATGCTTGAGCGATCAAAGTGCAACCGCCCCACCACCACATCCCAACACAACCCCCACCCCCCACAGTGGGTCCACTCCCCTCCATCCTTCATCCTCCTCCAACCCCCTACACACACACACACACACACACACACACACACACACACACACACACACACACAACCCACCCCCTCAATACAGTACCTCTGGAGGGCAAGCTTGAGTCTCTGTGTAACTTTGATTGTTGTTTTCCCCAAATGCAAAGCAAAAAGGGGGGGCAGGTGTCATCTTGTTTTATGTTACGTTCCTGCCAGTGTTGGTATTATGATTATAATCCACCCCCCACCCCACCCCACTACACACACACACACACACACACACACACACACACACACACACACACACACACACACTCAGTCCACACTCAGTTTTTTCCTCCCTCCTTCCCTCCCTCCCTCTTTCTCTCCCTCTCCCTGCATCCCTCTCTCGTCTCAGTCTGGGTCCCCGCCCCCTCTTCCTGTCCCTCTCCCGAGCACTGATTCCCCATCTCCCTGTGCCTTGCATGGTTGAGATGAAAAGTAAATAGTTCCCTCTGGAAGGGGAAAACATGATCCTTCTTGTCTTAGGGGCACAGGATGAACCACACTGTGTGTGGGCTTGCACGTCCTCAACACTTCAACAAAGAAACCGCAGATGTGTGTGTGTGTGTGTGTGTGTGTGTGTGTGTGTGTGTGTGTGTGTGTGTGTGTGTGTGTGTGTGCGTGCGTGCCTGTGTGTGTTTGTGTGTGTGTGTGTGTGCGTATCATTTTTGGTGTGTTTTCATATCAAGTCTCTGCGGGGTAGCAAAGAATCTGAAGTGTGTGTGTTTGGGGTTGGGGGAGGTGGGGGTCTGTTGTTTGTGCTTGAGGGTGGAGTTTTGTAGGGTTTGTGGTGTCTTTTAAAAAAAAAAAAAAACTCCCATGATGATGACTGAAGATTAAAAAACAAAAATGGCACCCATCCTCACCAGACTGTGGGCATGAGCAGAGCATGGCGTATCGCGGCTCTGGCTCCGAGCTGTTTTGTCGGTCGGGGCTTTAGGGGTGGGAGCCAATTAAACATTTTCTTCATCTGCAAAGCCACATAACTGTGGATTAACGCAGAAAGCCTTTATGCCGAGCAGGGATCATTATGCTGTCACAGTCTACTCTGTGATAAGTGGCTTTCTTGCGTTCAAAGAGAAGGTTTAAATTAACCCACCCAATTGGGCATGTCTAGCCATACAGTAATGTGTCTTGCTTTTCTTTCTTTCTTTCTTTCTTTCTTTCTTTCTTTCTTTCTTTCTTTCTTTCTCTTTTTCTTTCTATTGTATTTTATTTCATTCTTTCACCCTCAGTTGTTTTGATCTTTCTTGTTTGCGTTCATTTCGCTGACTTATCGGTTTATCTCTCCTTTATTGTAATTTCTGTCCATTCACTCCATTGTTTGAAGTCAGCGTTTGAATCGGTTTGGGGCCACGGAGATTTGCACTCGAGCTTAGCAGAAACGTTTCTCCCTATTCATGACCTTGACACCCTAAATCACAATCAAGCCAACACATCTAGATGATTAGGAAGAATGCTATTGAGCAACTAGAAGGTTTTTTTTGTTTGTTTGTTTTTGTTGGGGTTTTTTTTATTGGTGTTGTGTGTTGTAATACATATTCAGCACCAAAACTACAGGTTTGTTTTTCACACTTATTAAAAGTGGCACAAGAGTAGATAGACATCTTTCTGAAACACTGCGGTGTGTTTCAATCACGGAAATGAAGTTGTTTGTTTATGCCTGTGGAGTAGCTGTGTTGGGTGGGCGTTTTCTGGCTGCTAACATACTTGCACTGCCGTGCTGTGGTAAGGTGGTGTAGCTCCACCCAAGAACAGTCCAGGCCTTAGCCTGTTCCAAGTCAGGCAGAATACACACGCTATCACGCATACACACACAAACACATACAGGTAGAATAGATAAAATAAAATAAAAAAATCAAGGTACAGTGAACTATATGCCTGTACATTGAGAGAGACAGTATTGGTGTTGTTGAAACAATAATAGTTTAAACAACATCCCAATTTCTTTCCACTTTATTCTCCTTTATCCAGAATCATTGCAGCCTTTGGTAATGTAATATTCTGGCAGAAAGCACACGCTTGGCCATTTGGAAAGGAGTGTGCATTCGAGAGTGTGTATGCTTTGGCCAAAGGCGTTCGCGTCTGTGGCGATGCTGTTTGCTGACTGTGTGAAGTCGCTGTTTTCCTCCTCGGACCGCTCCTGCTGACGACTGCCAAACAGCGGCGCCGCTCAGTCCTCCTTTTCGCCCGTTTTTTTTTTTTTTTCATTCCTCATTTCGCTCGCTTGCTCACTTGCACACCACACCTCGAGAGATTGTTGACGCTGGTGGCAGCCGTTCATCCCACAACACCGACCGCGTTGTTTAGACACCTGTCGGAGTGAGCCGCAGTGACCTAGGGAATGTGGGCAGTGAAGGTCACCGAGAGCCCCTCAAATGGAACAGCTTGGTCAGGAGATACATTAGATAGATGCTGAGTCTGTGTTGACCACTACCACCAACAAGGTCATGCAGGGATACCATGAATACACTCAAGGGGCTCTACGAAAGAGGCTGACTTTGGTTCAGTGTGTGTGTGTGTGTGTGTGTGTGTGTGTGTGTGTGTGTGAGAGAGAGAGAGAGAGAGAGAGAGAGAGAGAGTACTGTAGGTATGTGTATGGATATATACTGTAGTTGGCAGATTGAGAATCAGCAACAATATCTACTATCAATCGTGTGTGTGTTTGTATACAGTACATGTATAGTGTATGATACATGCGTGTTGCATACATGTGTATATGAGTGTGTGTGTGTATAATAACTGTGTGTGTGTGTTCTGTGGCAGGACCGTACTGGCGAGTGCTTAAAGAGGACGGGCGCCAGCGTGGCTCTCACCTCCATCAGCAACGTCACTGCTTTCTTCATGGCCGCCCTCATCCCCATCCCAGCTCTCCGCGCCTTTTCACTACAGGTGAGTTTGTGTTTGTGTGTGTCAGTGTGTGTGTGTGTGTGTGTGTGTGTGTGTGTGTGTGTGTGCAGGTGAGTTTGCTTTTTATGCCTTTACTTTTTTCGTTTTCATCTTTGTGGGTTCCTTTGCCGTTCTGGTTTACTAATTCCTAGTCATTGTGTCACATCAGTCAAACGTGCATGAGATGACTTGGTGAGATCTGTAGAAGGTTTTTCAGAGTGAATGACTGAGTGAGTGAGAGAGAGAGAGAGAGAGAGAGAGTCGAACAAGAGATATCCAACACTCCTCTCCCCTCCCTTCTCTTCTTTTCTCTTCTCCCCCACCCCCACCCCCACGGCTGACCACCAGGCCTCCCTGCTCTCCTCTTCGTGTCTCTCCAGATTGCTGCTCTCAGGGCAGGGGTAACTCTATCCCTGAGGTGCTGGTTCTGTTGGCCAGTTGGTCTTTGGAGACTGTGTGTGTGTGTGTGTGTGTGTGTGTGTGTGTGTGTGTGTGTGTTGGAGGTCAGGGGAAAAAGCAGGGGGGTGGAGGGCTAGGGGAGTGACTGTGGCATCTGCGTGGGAGGTTGTTAAGCAGCACAAGGTCCTAGCATGACTCGCATCTGTCCTTAATTTATGAATGACCACATTGGCCCCCATCACACCCCCCTGAAGACCAGGGCCAGCACCGAAGAGCAACCTGGCATGTTTTTCTTTTTCTTTTTTTCCTTCCTCTTCTTCTTCTTTCTTCTTTTCTTCTTCTTCTTCTTCTTCTTCTTCTTCTTTTTTCTTCTTGTTTTCCTTTTTCTTCTTCTTCTTCTTCTTCTTCTTCTTCTTCTTCTTCTTCTTCTTCTTCTTCTTCTTCTTCTTCTTCTTCTTCCTCTTCCTCTTTTTCTTCTTCTTCTTCTTGTTCTTGTTCTTCTTCTTCTTTTCTTCCTGTTCTCTCCATCGTTTCTGTTCAGAAGTGGAAACCGGGGCTCTTTTTTTAATTGAGTTCACACGGGTTAAATGCCAGGGCCTGATTTAGTGAGGGTGGCAGTAAAGTAATGACCAGTGATCTGCACCCCTTCCCCTCCCCACCCCACCGTCACCCCCACACCCTCACCTTCAGCCAGATGCCGGCGAAGGGCCTAAAGGTGGCCTTTTTTGCTCCCCTCTGTGCAGACCCACAAACACCTCAAGGTCTGCCCCTCGCTAGAGCGAGCGGGGAGATGGATTAGGGGCGAAAACGACTGGGACACTAGTTGAGTGAGCTGGAGCGCACTGGGCCCTTTCCTGGTCGCATGGCACGGAATGAGTCAAAAGTGTGGCTGTGAGAATGGATAGTCTCTGGCCCTGTTGTTCTCCAACTGCCCCTTTGAAATGGAATACTGCAATACTCCAAAGCAGGTTTCTCTCAAACGGGTCTCGGTCTGTGCACGCGAGCCAGATGTCCTCCGAGATGCTGGGTCCTGATTGTAATTGACCCCCCAAAAGAAATGTACCTGGTTCAAGACAACGGAAAATGGGACTTTTGTCACATTCACAGTCTTTTAAATCATGACCATAGTGTAAACGAAATGCAACGGTAGTTGTAAGTTGTGAATGATTACTTTTTTCTTTACAAAAGTAATTTAAGTTCTACCGTCAGAAATTTTCACATTATACAATGCCAGACATCGGATGTGACAAATGGATGTGACAAAACGTCCATTTCCTGTGGAATTGCCCAATGGCAGAATAATTAAATAATTACTGAGCATATTAATCACATATTGTCAGTCATGATTTAGTTTACTTATGGAAACTGTATTGTTGTGTTAGGAACACACTATGATCTCAAATTTGTAATTTGTAATTGTCTTGTAATCTTTGTAGAGCTATGTCAAGTGTTAAAGCATGGCACTATAAAACATTTGATAATATTAATAGCGTAATAACTGAACATAAAACCTAATCTAAGGAAAGTATAAGGGTTGCTGTTTGTAGGGAACTGAAATAGTTTTTGTTAGTCAATGAGGATCTGTGAAGTGTGCCTGGTTTGTCTGCGGCACTGGAGATTTGTTCCAGCACTAATGGTTGTGTGAAGGTGTTTCCATCAGCCTATTAAAATGTGTCCGTGGTGGGAGGTGTTGACCAAAAAGCTTTGTCTCGTTTGACCGTGGAGTTAGCATGAGTTATGGGTCCGCCTCCCACCCCTCCCCTCCTCTCCCCTCTTCAGACCCCTCACCCCACCCCCCCCACCCCCAAACACACACACACACACACACATTTCTCATTCTGCTCGACCTCTGAACTTGCGGTGAGGTGAACTCACCATCGCCCTTGCAAAAAAGCCGCACAGCTGTGGAGAGCCCCAAATCTCGCCACCCCCACCCCAACCTCCACCCACGACCTCCCTGCCACCCCCCTACCCCCTCCTTCACCTCCTCCAAACTTCCCAAACCCCCCCCCCCCCCACTCCACTCAACTTTCGTTCCTGAAAAGCTCCTAAGTCTCAAATCAGACAGGCAGGCTCTGCGGTCATCTCTGTGTTAAGGTCAAACCCTGTTTTAGCTAATCTAGCCAGGGCTATCACCCGAAGTTTGGTTTCTTAGAAGAAGGAAGAGAAGAAGAAGAAAACCACTCCCGTCTGAATGGTTGTGGCTGTGGTGTTTCACAATGGGAGTGCTGAACTGGTGATTTGGCTGTGAGTGAGTGGCATGTGTGGGAGGTTCTTCCTCACACATTTGTGGGTAGTGTGTCTGTGTGTGTCTGTGGCTGCAATAACACACACACACACACAAAGCCCGAGGTGGGAAGGACCACACAGGCAAGAGGTTAGTCAGCCAGTTACTCATCCCCGCAGCCCTCGGTGAAGAGGTGCAGGAATAACAAGTGTGGACAGATGACCGGAGCGCCGGGAATTCTGTTTACTCCCAGTGCACGGGATCGGATTTCTGTCCCTCTGGATCCCCGGCATGCGATCCACATGCTTTATGCATGTGGGTTTTTCCTCGCCGCCCTGGCATTTACTGACAACAGTCCGCCTGTGTTTGGAGATTCCTCTTGGACTTGGCTGCGTGAACCACTGTATTGTGGTTTGGCCATATTGTGGTTTTGTCATATTTAGCAGAGATGAAGTTCAGTAGATAAAGTTCAGAATAAAAAGAAAAAGGAATTCTGAAAGGCATACTATGTAACTGAAGATGGGGATGAACTGATGAGAGGGGGAAAAACAGACAGATGGATAGACAGATAAAAAAGAAAAAAAAATGGACAGCAGTGTACTGCCTCTGCCTGGAAGCTGTAAAAAGCAAAACCACAGGTGTGTGTTTGTGTTTGTTTGTGTGTACTGTGTGTGTGAATGCAGTAGTGTGTGTGTGTGTGTGTGTGTGTGTATGCTGGCGTGCGCGTACATACACGCAGGTTTGGGCGTAGCTGTCTGACAAGCTCCAGTTCTTGGCCCACACCTCCAGGCATGTAGAGCTCAGGCAGGCAGGCAGGCAGGCAGGCGGCTCCTTGGGTGGCCTGGCTACTTCTCAGCTCTCAGGCAGACAGACAGTCAGGCAAGGCAAGGCAATGTCTCAGCCACCTCCTCCTCCTCCCCCTTGTCTTTCACTCAGCCTCTAGTCCTCCCAAACACTGACAGTGTGTGGAACACACACACACACACACACACACACAGAGGGAGAGAAACACGCACATACACAAACTCTCTCTCTCACACACACACACACACACACACACACACACACACACACACACACACACACACACACACACACACACACACACATAATACATGCACACACTCTCACACAGTGGCTCTCTCACACGGCACACATCCTCTCTGCCAACTGTTTTTTTTCTCTATTCTTTCTTTTCCTCCTTTCTTTTCACTGTTTGTGTCACTGTGGAAGAACCAATGCACACTCAAACACACACACACACACACACACACACACACACACACTCTCACAGTGAATAATTGTTATGATGCTCTGTCTCTTGTTCCCTTGTTGTTTTGAATCACTCCCAACATTGGCTTTTTTGCCACCTTAAATAACCCAGTCAATCTCTGGGCTGGGTTATGGGACCTTTAACCTTGATAATGTATTTTTATTATTATTTCTTGTTATCTTCCACCCTAATAACATTTTTGAAAAGATATGTACCGGTAGCGAAAGGACATACTTTTGAACTGGTACTCTTAGTCAGTCTTAGTGTGTTTTAGTGGTTTTAGTGGAATTGCTCCTTGTATGATTTCACAGCAGCCTGAGTGTCTTTACGTGTGTATGTCTATGTGTGTGTGTGTGTGTGTGTGTGAGAGAGAGAGAGAGAGAGAGAGAGAGAGAGAGAGAGAGAGAGAGAGAGAGAGAGAATACACAACACCATCATTTCTTTGGTGAACTCCTTTTGTAAAACAGACAGTGCTCTCACTAACCACAAACACTATTGTTTTCTTTTTTACGCAGGCTGCTGTGGTGGTGGTGTTCAACTTTGCCATGGTGCTACTGATTTTCCCCGCCATCCTCAGCATGGACCTCTACCGCCGTGAGGACCGCCGCTTCGACATCTTCTGCTGCTTTGTCAGGTACAGGGGACCTCTCTCTTTCTCTCTCTCTCTCTCTCTCTCTCTCTCTCTCTCTCTCTCTCTCTCTCTCTCTCTCTCTCTCTCAGACTGACTCTCAAGAGCAGAAGTGTCAAACTCACAAGCTGCATGAACATTATGCTGTTCCTCATGCCTGTCCAGTAGCTAATGAATGCACAGGAAAAGTGCACAAAAAATGGAAAGTGGATTTCTATGCCCCAATAGATTAGTGTAATAGATTTACCATCTGTTCTATGTTGTATCTTTGTTGAATCAAATTCTTTTGTTCTACTGGAAGTACTACGTGACTCTGAACAACTGGACAATGGATTAATTTACACAGGACTTCTCCTTTCAATATTGTGTTTGCCATTGCCTCCCATTTGTCAGCAGTTTTATCTAACAATGTGTCATGCATTAATGTGTACTGTATATGGTATAGACAGACATGATCATTCCTCCTCTCTTCTCTCTCTCCACACAGTCCGTGTGCCAACCGAGTGATTCAGATCGAGCCTCAGGCTTACGTGGACGGCTCAGACGGCAGCCGCTACAGCCCGCCACCACCCTCCTTCAGCAGCCCGCCGCCGTCTTACAGCAGCCACGGCTTTTCGCAGCAGACGCAAATCACCATGCGCTCCACCGTGCAGCTGCGCACGGAGTACGACCCGCGCACGCAGGCCTACTACACCACGGCCGAACCGCACTCACAGATCCATGTGCAGCCCTTTGCCCCGGCCCCGGCCCCGGCACCCGCCCCCACCAACACCACCACCACCTCCAGCAACATCAACAATAACACCACCAGCGCTAACCACAACTATAACAACAGCAGCGCCGCCAATCGGGCCGCCAGTGCCAGCAGCAGTGGCATCGGCACCAACGCCCCCACCGCCACGCCTAGCGGAGTGCCCCCGCCCTCTTGTGCAGCGCCCGCCGAGGCCTCTTACACGCCATGCCAGAGCCCGGCGAGCGCCAGCTCCACGCGGGACTTGCTGTCTAACTTCTCGGAGCTGGCGAGCGGGGGCCGGAGCCACGGGCACCAGACCTGCCCCGAGCCGCCCTGCTGGCGCTGGAGTTTCGCCTCGTTCGCCGAGAGGCACTATGCCCCCTTCCTGCTTCAGCCCACCACCAAGGTGAATGTCCGCACTCACACACACACACACACACACACACACACACACACACACACACACACACACCACCTTACACACAGAGATTTGATTTCTTCATGTTGTTCATTTTAAAGTGGCAAAAGCATCATGTTTTCCTTTATCTTCGGATAAGATGCTGGGTTTAATTACTAACACCTTTGTTTACCTGCACAGGTGGTGGTGATCCTCTTGTTCCTTGGCCTGCTTTGTGTCAGCCTGTACGGCACCACGCGCGTCCGCGACGGCCTGGAGCTCACCGACATTGTGCCGCGCGAGACCAGCGAGTACGACTTCCTGGGCGCCCAGTTCAAGTACTTCTCCTTCTACAACATGTACGTGGTGACGCAGCGGGCCGACTACCCACGGTTGCAGGGGCTCCTCTACGAGCTGCACGGCCGCTTCGAGTCAGTCAAGTACGTGCTGCGCGAGGACAACGGCCAGCTGCCGCGCATGTGGCTGCACCTGTTCCGTGACTGGCTACAAGGTGAGAACCGGCACTGGTGATGATCATTGCACTCACCTGAAGGTGTTGTTGAGTGTGTGTGTGTGTGTGTGTTACTCAGTAAAATTAGTTTTTCGAGATGTCTAGATCAAGTCGTAGCTATTCATTCATGAATTATCTCAAAAAATCTTGGATAAGACACCTAATACACACAGACACACACACACACACACACACACACACACACACACACACACACACACTTCAGACATTTTTTCTGGATTACATCAGCATCGTGAACTTTTACGAAGTAAATCATCCTAAAGTGTAATTAACACACACTTTATAGGTTTTTTTTGTACTCCCATCAGCAGGGAATAGAACAATCTAACATGATAAAGATGTCCCTGATTGATGACCCAAAGAGAATGTTGGGTGTAGTGCCTTTGTCTGCCTTTGGAAAGTACCATCAGTTCACACAAACATTCAAATAAAGCCTCCGCACAGCTTGCAAAACATTATTTCCAAACACACTCATGAACTTGGCCTCTTTTGTCAGCGATTATGTTTTAATGCTCAAAGTGCCTTTGGTTCTGGTTGATGTATTTTTTATTATTATTTATTTATTTTTTTGCTCTCACACACCCCTAGCTAGTGTCCCTGATGTTGTCCCTAATATTCTTTTGTTATTACGTGGACAATGATGCTAGAAACTCTGATCCTTTTTAACTCTGTGCTTTACTTGTGCAGCTGCGTCCTTCAATAAAATTGCGCTAGAGTAAGTCATGCGGGGCGGTTGGGAGGTCCGCCATGCGGTTTTGGGATTGTTGTTGTTATGTCAGAAGCACAACACAGCTGAGAAGAAATAGTTCTGTACACACACACACACACACACACACACACACACTGAATCTGCTGCAGATGTCTGTGCGACCTGCAGGTCTTGCGGCTGAAAGGCAGGAAAAGAGTTCACCTTAAGTGTGTGTCCCCAAACCAGTGTCTCACATGTGGGAAAATCTAGACGGATGGATGGATGGAAGGATGGAAGGATGGAAGGGAGTTGTAGTTCTTGAGTGTTCCAGGTGCAGCTGTGGAGTGTTGAGATCTTGGAGGTTATAGAAGTGAAAGGTGGAGCAAAAAGAAGCAGGGCTTTGCTTTCATAGGCGAATGCACTGAGGATGACCTTACTAATGTAGCCAGTGTGTGTTAAGTGGGAAAGCCATAGTTGGATCCTCTCGTTTCTTTCTCTTCTACTTGTTGCTTTTTCTTCCCTTTTTCCTTTGTCTTGCCCTGTCTTATCTTACCTCTCTCTCTCTCTCTCTCTCTCTCTCTCTCTCTCTCTCTCTCTCTCTCTCTCTCTCTCTCTGGATTGTGAGATGCCTTAGTTAATCCTGGGCAGATCAGACTCAAAGATTGAGCAAGCCCTGTCCTGAATAGGGGTATCTCCACTATTGGAGTGGAAAGTTCACCTGGAAAAGTTCACCTGTCACTGCCGTCTTTACCCCCACCCAAATGCCCCTAAAGACCTTACAGTCTCAAGTGTCACACAGGTTGCATAGCACAAAGACAAATCCTTGGATTCAAAATTTGAAGGCCTCTGCATTAAGCATATGGCCATATTTAAGAGTCTGAATTTGTTTATCTATTCAGGTGTGTGTGTGTGCGTGTGTAGATCTGTCAGTGTGTGTGTGTGTGTGTGTGTGTGTGTGTGTGTGTGTGTGCGTGTGCATGTGTAGATCTGTCAGAGAGTGTGTGTGTGTGTGTGTGTGTTTTACAGTGGATGCCAGAGAGGGAGGGGTAGTGAGCAGTTTTTAATATTGTGCTTTGAAATGGCTGGACAAATTGGACGCAGACAGGGAGATGAAAGCACGGGACCAGAAACAATGTGTCCCAGAAATTGGCCACTGGCAAGCGAGGGAGTAAGGGAGGGAAGCCAGCGGAGGGAGAGAAGAAGCAAAGAAGGACATATTCAGAAGGAGGAGGAGGTGGAGGAGGAGAAGGAAGGAAAGATAGACTGTGTAGAATCAGCACCTTTCTCCACCCAAGTTGCCCCCCCCCCCCCCCACCACTGGATATTATCAGCACCCTCCACCACCCCACCATACACACACATACACACACACTCTCAAACACACACACACACACCGCCACCTCTGAGTGCACGTCTGCAGAATTTACAATTTATGTCCTTAAACAGATGCCATGGCTCACAGGCGGATCACGTCTCACAATATATTCAATAAATCCACTTGTCATTATTGCACGCTTGCGACTAGTCTTGCGTGTGACATTGTTGGATTTTGGCTTGTTTGCAGGAGCTATTTTATGGTCCATTGTGTTTTGAGTGACTTGAATGATGATGAGATGATTTTCGAGAGTTCTCAGGAGCATCGCGGCTTTGAAGCATGAATAATGAAAACAGACGCCATCCGAGGGCGAGCTGTGTGTGTGGCTAACCGCTGTGTGTGCTGTGTGTGTGGCTCGAATTTGAAACTCGCCGTGTCGCATCTGTGTGTCTCAACGCTTGTCATTTTTGTGTGTGTGTGTGTGTGTGTGGCGTAGGTCTGCAGCAGGCATTTGACCACGACTGGGAGATGGGCCGGATCACACGCAACAACTTCAGGAACGGATCTGAAGATGGCGTCCTGGCCTACAAACTGCTGGTGCAGACAGGAAAGCGGGACAAACCCATCAACTACAACCTGGTAAATAAAAGACTCGTTGACAGATTCTTCTTAAACAACATAAAGGGCAGCTCCGGAGCGAATTCAAGCATAGCCCTGTGGAACGAGCCTGCTAAATGAACTAGTTAGTGAGTGGAACAAAATCATTTGGAGCAGACCGAATATGAACGCAAAAGCGAACAAGCACTTTACACTGAGTCAATGGAAACTGATTATTCGAAACTGAAGTAAGATCTTAGGTGCTGTTGACTCAATGTAAAGTGCTTCGTGTTCATGATTATGTTCCACTCGCTAACTAGTGCATTTAGCAGGCTCGTTCAACAGAGTATGGATGAATTTACTCCGCAGCTATCCTTTAAATGAATTATTTGGAGTGAATCAACACGTAGCCCTGCTATTTTATACTTGGGCTGCTCTGTCCTGCATTGGTTTAGACTCAAGCATGTAACTTGAATCACCATGGACTAGGTGATCGGTTAGCCACCATTACCATAAACATACATTAATGCTAAAACTAAAGTATAGCTAAAACTAAAGTATTGGGACAGCTTCTTGGGAACTGGGACGTAGCCATAACAGTGTGGGCCAATCAGAGCTTTAAACATCAGATGTTGCTATGTTTGCAATATGTCAATTAGGACCCTCTTGTACAGTCATAGACTAGGCAGAGAACCTGTAGGTAAAACCCAACTTAGGCCAACCTAAAATGACACTGTGTGTGTAGTTTTTCTTTTTTTTTCTTTTTCTCTGGAGTATCTCAGGAAGGGTTGTGGTCCAGCATGGGAACCACACCTGGCATATAAATGCAGACACACACACACACACACACACACACACACACACACACACACACACACACACACACACACACACCCTCCCCTTTTTCCCCGACTGATAGCTTTACCAAGCCCAGGAATTTAAAGCCCTTGCTGGGGCTACAACCTGCCTCTGAAAAAGCAATTAAGTCTTCATTTAAACCATTTGTCCCATTTGTATGCCACAAGGAATTAAACCAAAAATGTCTCCGCACTGACACTGACTGGAATGGGAGGCTACAGTCCAGTACAGTACATACTGTAGAGTAGCTTATCAGCAGACGCGTCTCACACAATAGCAGTGTTTTTTTATTTAACACATTATTGTGTCCAAGTCAAGTCAACTCAAGTTATGTATTTGTATAGCACTTTTTTTAACACAACACAACAGTAGATCGAAAGCGTTCCAAAGAACGTCACAAGCATGTGTTGAGTGGTTTAGTGTGTGTGTGTGTGTGTGTGTGTGTGTGTGTGTGTGTGTGTGTGTGTGTGTGTGTGTGTGTGTGTGTGTTTGGGGGTGGGGGGTTACTAAGATTCTCTATCTGAACTATGATTAACCTGAACAGCAAGCCAACAAAAAAGGGGAGTCACACGGACGTTTTGGCAAAACAGGCCAGGAGCCAAATCTGTTTCCCGTTGAGCTTTCGGGGAGCGTAGTTAGAGTCGGTTAGTAACATGTTGAAAAGGGTTTGATAGAGTAGGAAAGAGTGAAAAGGGAGTGAGGCGGGGGGACGCGTGTATGTTGCGTTGTGTGTGTGTCTGTGTGAGTGTGTGTGTGTGTGTGTGTGTTGGGGGGCTGGTTTGGACACGTCACCGGTGTTTGTGTGCGGCCTGGCTGACGTCATTTCCTGTCTCTGTGAGGGACGAGTAGCGCGGCAGGCCAGCCATGCACTCTGTGCCTCCCGTGACAGCTTGAAGACATACAGTTGTTGCGTATCCTGCTGCTTAATTCAATCCAGATCTTTGGAATCCAAGTCCCCCCTAACACACACACACACACACACACACACACACACACACACACACACACACACACACATACACAGCCTTTGCCCCCTCCTCTCTTGCTTTCTCTTTCTCTCACTCATTCTCTCTCTCTCTCTCTCTCTCTCTCTCTCTCTCTCTCTCTCTCTCTCTCTCTCATTCTTACTCTCTTTCTCTCCCCTTTCCCCTCTTTTTTTCCCTCTTTTCTCTGCTCAGCTGCCATGTTCCCTTTTTGAATGGACTGAGGGAAGCTTCGTCACATGGTACCCCCTTCGAATGGTGCAATACACGACTGTGTGTGTGTGTGTGTGTGTATCTGCATGCGTGTGTGTGTGTGTGTGTGTGTGTGTGTGTGTGTGTGTGCCAATGGTGCATTCTGCACACCCTTACTACTGGCTTTTTTTTTCCAGTGTTTTGTATGGGTGTGTGGTCCATTCCAGCTAAACTAGTTTGGCATTTTTTGTTAACCTTTTAACAAATTAAAGGGAATGGTTATACTTTGACTTGGATTTTATGTGTGTGTGTGTGTGTGTGTGTGTGTGTGTGTGTGTGGGTGTGGGTGTTTGATAGAAAGCGAGTGGAAGAGTGTGTATTTTGTGTGTGTATTTTCTGCACACTGTATATATGCGCCCGCCAAAAAATGTGTAAAGTCATTTTGCAAGAAGTGGCTATGGCGCCGGGCATTCTGACTATCCGTAGGGGTCAGGAGAAGCAAATGCTAGGCCCATTTATACAGATGTTGTGTTATTTTTATAGCTGTACTCCATTTGCTGGGTGGCATTTCCCTCAGTGTTAACAGCAAGGTTAACTGCACACAGACGCACCCAGGGACTCTGGCCAATTTTTTTATTGTTACGCTAACTCAAGCAATTTTTCTCCCCCCCCATCCCCCATCCCCCTCCCCCAATACCCCCTCCCTTCAGAACGCAACCCCCACCTCCACACACACACACACACACACACGCTCATTCACCCCTGACTTTGAGCGTTTGGAGAGGGGGGTGGATTTATGGCACAGACCACCGTCCTGTAATGGTTTTACCTTGTCGGGAGGTAGCTCCAGGAAAAGGGAGTTTTCCTAGAATGAGAGATTAGCGCAGCGTCGCTAGGCGTTTTTAGCTTCTCATTGAGAAGAAAATGAAGGTGGACAGAGTTGGTTTGAGTATTTTTTTTTCTTTTCTTTTTTTTTCCTTCTGTCTCTACCTTCAGTTCACCAACATGAAATTACTCATTTGGAAAATGAAATTTCATAAAAAAAAAGAAAATGGTTATGACGGCAAAAAATTGTTCGGCCTTAAGAAATCTTGCGTTGTACATCTCAACATGTAGTTAGCTGTTCAATTGGACAACATGAACGGGGGGTTAACCCTTTATGCAGATCAAAGTCGTGCACTTATAAGCTGTTACAAAAGATTGTTGAAAATATTCATATTGATATAATATTCATATATATTCATATTGATATAATGCTCATATATTCATATATATTCATATTGATATAATGCACTTACGTAGAGCAGAATTATTCACCTTTGTTCTCATTAAAATTATTCAATCAAAATGTATTGTCAGCATTCCATGATCTTAGTCAGTATTCCATGGCCTTTGTTATTCCTGCTCCTGGTCTCTCTCTCACGACCTGCTTCTGTCTCCTCCCTGTTCCACAGCTGACCAAGCATCGCCTCGTGGATGCGGACGGCATCATCAACCCCAGCTGCTTCTACATCTACCTGTCGGCCTGGGTAAGCAACGACCCCATGGCCTACGCCGCTTCCCAGGCCAACATCCGCCCCCAGCCTCCAGAGTGGCCCCACGACACAGAAAACTGGTTCAGCAGTAAGTATCCCACCCACCGCCTTGACCCAAACCTCATTTTATGATCCAATAGGAATGCAATGCTATATTACTGTTTGATTGCATCACACATTCCTTAGAATGGGAAATATTTGTGGATTGTTACAAACTAGTGCAAGTAGGTGCCATTTTTGTATGTTACATGTTTTGTATGTTTTGTGTGTGTGTGTGTGTGTGTGTGTGTGTGTGTGTGTGTGCTTGAGTAAAAAAAAAAAAGGT
Organism: Sardinella longiceps; assembly: GCA_027497455.2. Classification (NCBI taxonomy): domain Eukaryota; kingdom Metazoa; phylum Chordata; class Actinopteri; order Clupeiformes; family Clupeidae; genus Sardinella; species Sardinella longiceps. The sequence goes on from JAODXP020000028.1 coordinate 5,075,789, forward strand.
TAGTGAAGTTTAGGAATCTGATAGACAGCCAGAGCATGTAACATCTAGAATCTGGAGCATAGTAATGTCTGAAAAAGTACAGTCACATTTGACCAGAGAAATATTAACATTTAGAAAATTAAGAAATATAGCTGTTCTCTTTTTTGATATTTATCCCCTTGTATTCACCTAGGTCTTATCCCACATGTTTCCAATTCAGGCTAAATACAGGGTTGCACATTTCAGGCATGATGATTACATTCTGAATGCACTTACTAAAAAGTCTTTAGGGCAATAGCAATAACATGTCGGAGCTTAAGAGCTTTTGACAGAGTAACACTGTGGTGTGTGTGTATGTGTGTGTGTGCCGAGCGAAGGGCCGGTATAGTAAAATAGCTGGCGGTGTAAACAGGGTCCAGTCAGTGTGGGTTTAATTTGCGCGAGCGCTCCCAGGTTTATGACGCGCATGCTGGTTGGTGGTATTTCAGCTGCGGTTTAAAACAGGGGGCTTTGCCTGGGGAAACGTGATTGGATAACAAGCGGAGAGCGCCGGACCCCTGGTGCTGCCGCTGGCAGTCCTCCAGCAAGCGTCCTAATGTAAATTTATAGCGGAGATTATAATGGTGGTGGCGGCTATGAGGGGTCGGAGGGGAGGGGCGGGGGTGGATGTGGATATGTGTGGGGGGTAAAAGCAAGTGGTGATGTCTGGGCCCAAGTTAGTCAGGTGGGAGGGGGAGAGAGAGAGAGAGAGACGCAGGGTTTTTGCGGAAACAGACTCCCTCACACACACACACACACACACACACACACACACACACACACTTACTTTCACTCAAACATATGCAGCGGAAACAGAAACTCCCTCACACACACACACACACACACACACACACACACACACACTCACTTTCACTCACACATATGCACACACACTTCCTCTTCCAAGCTTGAGTGCTAAGGTCAATCCAGGTTGGGTTTACAGGTTGAAAATGAGATGTTTCCATGAGACGCCAGAGAATAGTAGAATACCACAGGGAAACGAGGGAGAAGGGGGGAAAAAGTCAACATGGTAGGAAAGTATCAGATCCAGGTTTAAGATAGGCCTTAATTTTTTTTGTCAGGTCGGAGTGGTTGGATGTTACAGTGGGAAAATGTTTTGGGGATCCGGAATATGGGATTTGACTTGATCCCAACTCCCCTGCTTGCTATAAATGTGCTTCAGGCTAATCATAGGCGACGGTTTAGCAGTGATTTTGTCACTGTATTTACAAGAAGGCAAGAATTTTCTATACATCTCTGTCCCTATGCATTGCTTTTTTTTGCAATGTACAGTACGCATTGTGTACTGTGTCCCTCTTTTTTTAAGTACTGAATACAGTAAATCATCAGTGCTAATTGGTGTGTCCATGTGAGATTGTTTGGCTATGCTAATACCGGTGCGACATTTGCAGAAATGTAAAGTAATTGCAAAAATACAAATTTCCACTTTAGTTACCGGTATGTCCCTCTCTCTCTCTTTTGCTCTCTCTCAATTTCCGGCCCCTGTCCCATCTTTGGAGAACAATTTTGTTTGTTTGTTTATTTTTTGTACTTATTTATTTTTTATTTTATTTATTTATTATGTGTTTACTTATTTATTTGATGTTGTTTGTGTGTTAAGAGTGTGTTAAGATTACTCTTGTATATTATGTACAGTAATAGTTCATAGTTCAATAGTTCAACGTTTTCTTTCTAAAACAAAAAATTCTTATTTTCCCCTCAGTCCCTGCCGCTGAGCCTATCGAATACGCACAGTTCCCGTTCTACCTCAACGGCCTTCGAGAGACGCCGCAGTTCGTGGAAGCCATCGAGAGCGTCCGGGCCATCTGCGGCAACTACAGCCGCCACGGCCTCCCCAGCTACCCCAACGGCTACCCGTTCCTGTTCTGGGAACAGTACGTGAGCCTGAGGCACTGGCTGCTGCTCTCCATCAGCGTGGTGCTGGCCTGCACCTTCCTGGTGTGCGCCGTCTTCCTGCTCAACCCCTGGACCGCCGGCATCATTGTGAGTGTGTGTGTGTGTGTGTGTGTGTGTGTGTGTGTGTCTGTGCACGTGTATGTGTGCGTGTGCGTGTGCATATATGGGGATGGGAAGAAGCTGCCAAATCTACAAGGGTATTCCCAGACAAGATGAAAAGCAAAACATCCAAAAATAAATAAATAAATAAACAGAATAAAATAAAAACGAAACAGTCGGGGGTGGGAGATCAAAACAAAACAGAAAGGCCATTTTGTGGGAGATGTTGAAACGCTGTAATGTGGGGTGATGGAGAAGCCTGAGAGCAAGAAGATGAAAGAGTTAGCTAGTGTCTAAACACTCTCACGCCACGGCAGCTCTAACTGGGCTCCACGTTCAAAAGACAAAAACAACCACCGAGCAGTCAACAACCAAAACAAAACGAAGCGGGAAAAAAACAAAACGAAGGGAACAAAAAACAAAATGGTCACTTTGTGGGAGATGTTTCAACAAACAATGACATTGGATCAAAGAATAGAAGAAGCAATGTGCTAAAGAGGGAGCGAAGGATTTAAACACCCTTGCTCTGTTGTGGAATACACACAATTGTGTGTCTGAGGAATCGGTCAAATGATGGGTCATTTTGCAGGCCTTCACCCAGATTTTTTTTTTTTTTTTTTTTTTTTTCCCCAATTTTTTCATTGTTGTTTTCATTTTCATTTCAGTTTTTCAAATCACTTCCTGGAAACAGTGCTCTATTCAAGCTCTATTCAAGCTACATGAATCCGTCATGTGGGAAGTAAATGGCTGTTTACCGAACAGCATTTAGACTTGTATAACATTATTAACTCCTGGTATGTATCTGCGAGAACAGCTCTTTCTGTAGCTATGGCCAAATTGTAACATATGTTGTAATGAGAGTCAGGGAGGCAAAGAGGGAAGAACAGGACCAGTGTTTTCGTAGGCCTGTTGGTGCTGTTTATGTTACACTGTCAGGGCAGGTTTGTTTAGTCTACGGGGCGCTTTTTCAGACATCTCAATGAAACGAATGTGAAGAGACAAGCCGGTTACCCGGACGACCACAAACCCAGTGTTGCCTTTTAAATATGGCTTTTCATTTGTATGTAGGTTTCTCCTCTCTTTGCCAGACGCTTCCTGCTCTCTCTCTCTCTCTCTCTCTCTCTCTCTCTCTCTCTCTCTCTCTCTCTCTCTCTCTCTCAACCCCTGTCCCTCTTTTATTGCAGGCCAGTGTTTAAGTCATTTTCAGTGGCTCTCAAACCCCTCCGACAGGATTTCTGATTCTGTCTTCGTGCTTTACAGGACAGATAAAAGACAAAGTTATTGCCAGGTTTTGGCCTTTACCATTTGCCCCCTCTCTCCCTCACCCAGAGCCCCATCCCCCCACCCCCCCACTCTCTCAGCCTCCCCTCCCCAAGTTCACATTTGTTCACATTCCGCCTGTTCCCTCCCCTCTGACACAGTTTGCTTAATGGCCACCACACACAGAAAGAAAATCAATCCTAACTATTTTCGTCCCGATTTGCCCTTTTGCGGGAATTAAGGATCCCATGGCAACTTTTGATTGCTGGGTCTGGCTGAGTGTTCTAAGATAGAATCCTGGACTAAGCCACCTTCCATCCCCCTGCCTTTTACACCCCCTCCCCATTTTCAGTGGCTCTTGGGCCCCTTAAAAGGTTACCTGGCTAGTAAGACAAGCTGGGCTTGTAAGATTGACATTCGTATCAGCTGCACCTAACACATTTTAAAAATATTCAAAATGTCTCCTTTTTTATGAAAACCTTTCAAAATCCCTTCATTTGCAGAGATTGTATGCAGCCATTACAAGTCTCATTGCTTTCTGGGTAAAAAGTGACATCATTTGGTTGCTATTGGTGGTGTCTATGGGCAGTAACAGCGAGTGAATGGAATTTGTAAACTTTTAAGAAAGCCAAATGCATTGTTCGTTTTTAAACCATGTTCATGTAGCTGACGGCAAGGTCAACTTTTCTTACATGTATCTGAGTAATTGCGTTTTTTTTATTCTTTCTCAGGAAAATAATGTATGTTGATGACTGTTGTTCGTCCGTGTAGGTTCTGGTGCTGGCGCTGATGACAGTGGAGTTGTTTGGAATGATGGGTCTGATTGGCATCAAACTCAGTGCCGTGCCCGTGGTCATCCTCATCGCTTCGGTCGGCATCGGCGTGGAGTTCACCGTTCATGTAGCACTGGTGAGTTGAGGAATAATTACACACACACACACACACACACACACACACACACACACACACACACCAGTGTTGTTATAGTAACATTTGTTGTATTCTATAAACTTTGAGTGTGGAATCTTGAAAGAGTTCAGAGTTTAGTAAAAAGTGAAAACAGTTTATACTGGGAAACTTGTAAATGTTAGCTTTTGCTCACATTATTGCCAATTACGCAATCTACTTTGCTTAGCTTTAGTCTCAGTCGCCTTCCCTATTCTGTTCATCCCCTCGTCAGGCTTTCCTCACTGCCATTGGCGACCGGAACAAGCGCGCCATCTTGGCGCTGGAGCACATGTTTGCCCCCGTGCTGGATGGCGCCTTCTCCACTCTGCTGGGCGTCCTCATGCTGGCCGGGTCCGAGTTTGACTTCATCGTCAGGTACCGGATTTTCATCCATTGCCTCTTCCAGATGCTCTTCTCTCGCACGTCTTGTTCCTCTCATTCACCACTCAGAGAAAATATCGCCTCTTGCCACTTCATTTCATGAGGCTCATTATGCTTATTAATGCCTTTTAACAGTTGTAGTAATTCAATAAGCTATCTGTTGAGCACTGGTAGCGCTAGCGAGAAGATTAAAAGTGTAGGCAGTAATTTCAGGTATAGGAAATGGTCCATGAACCAAGAAATCCATAGAACTCCTTGGTGTGTGTGGTATACGGCCACAGCTTAAGTCACTGGAGACGTATACTGTACATTGTAATATATATCTCCCTTTCTAGGTATCGGTTCAGTTGTTAAGTGCTGTTTAGTGTTGGATTGCACATACCATCTGTCATTAGGGGAAGGGGTCAGTATGATTCCACACACAGCGACGGTCTGGGTGGGAGGGAGAAGAGGTTCCTGCAGCATGAATATCTCTAATGCACAGCGTTGCTTTGATGTGGATGACTCTGCAGAATGAGAAAGGGGGTGAACAAGCCTCCATGTCACATAAGAATCTACCTGAGAGTCCAGTCACGCATGAAAGTCATTGCCCTGCAGTTCTTCACCCTCCCCTTTTGATCTCATCGCTGCTTTTTTTCACCCTTTGTGGTATGTGTGTGTGTGTGTGTGTGTGTGTGTGTGTGTGTGTGTGTGTGTGTGTGTGTGTGTGTGTGTGTGTGTGTGTGGTGGTGGGGGGATATATGTGTATATGTATGTGGAATGTGCATGCATGTTGGAAAACGTATGGTTCCCTGTACTTTAAAGTTAGCTGAAATTTGTTTTATTTTTGCCACTTTTTGAGGTAAGGCTTTTATGTGACCCAGCTACTGTAGTTTTGGTATCATCTTCATATTAGTTTTCATCCAGTGAGCTATACTGTTATTCTGACAAGAAAACATTGAACAGAATCCGAATGCTAACTTTGCTAAAATACACTGATTTAGCTAGTTTTTTCATAGTAGTGAATAATATAGCTGTGCCGTTTTGAATGTGTCTTTACGGTCAGGCCAGTCTTAATAGTTTTTTAGACCAAAACTCATTACCTCTTTAAATCAAACCTCTATGTTTTCCCCAGCAAAATAGCTTAGGGAGTTTTCAAATGGTTTTACACCAGGGACTATATAGTTAATGTCGTTTACCAACTGTAAGGAGTCAAGTACTCATAAGATTTTGTCACGAATAAGCATGCTACTTTTAGTTAAGATGCATTTGTTTTAAACTTTCTTTTGTGGGGCAGCCTAGTGGGCTCCTTAAACAAATACTTCATTTCTGTGTGAAGTTCAGTTCGAGAAATCGACAGTCTTCACAGCCTTGCTAAGGTGTGAGCGAATGAAGGAACACACGCATACACACACTCTTGACTACACACTCACAGGGTAAGGAGTGTGGAATCTTTCCTCACCTTCTGAAACCAGCACGCAGTCCGTGCCAGCTTGAGTATCAGTAAATATGTGTGATTGCCTTTGAAGTGGATGTCAGGGAGGTCAAACACGACTCCCAACAGCAATCTGACTTTATGAGGGACCATTTCCTGCATCTGCATATGCTGTGATAATGTTTCACACACAGCCCTGTGTAACGTAATCACATGCAATTAAGAACACAATGCCAAGTGATAAGTCAGGCAACATTTATGGTGAAGTTTACGGCACACCATAATGCGATTATAAACATTTTAATTTCACCATACCATCTGGTCTTTTTTTTTTTTTTTTTTTTTTTTTTGAGATTCATGGCACTGTGGCTCCATGTGCAGTGTTTGGAGAGCAGGGGCTAAAAAACGTTTATTGTATTTTTGCAGTCTTGCAGAAATAAGTGTTCCCCTGGCTAGCTCTGTCAGATCCTGTGAATATTTGGAGTCCAAACAGATCCCACCGGCTCTCTCTGCAGGGCACGTATTTGGTGGTGAAAGAAGTTTTTTTTTTTTTTTTTCCTCCACCCCCACTCTCTCCTCTTTTCACTTGAGGCATTAAAAACACGTCTTGGGCAACATATATATGTATACCACACTGCATCCATCCTTATATCAACTCTGTTAGCTGTAAATCAGCTATAAATCCGAGGGCCTCGTCTACAGATGGGCTAATACTCTCGGATCAGTTTTACAGCACAGCCCATAATGTACACCAGGGGTTCTCAAAGTGGGTGCCACGGCAACCGACACCGTTGGAATCCCCACAAGAGAGAGATAGTAGGCTTTTAGAACAGGATTGCCATCTTCACTCCGGCCTGACGTGTGGCGGCCTACTGTACTTGAAACTCACTGTGATCCTTTTACCAATTGCGACCAGTCGTATTTACACAAGGAAATTCTAGTCTGTTTTTTATATATATATATATGGGGGGGTACAGGGTAATGGAGAGGGGGGGGGGTGTACTGCTACAGCACGACCGCACACTTCTCTACTGTACGCCAATTTCAAAGGATAAATCTAATGGGTGGGTTGATTGAACCCAGGCTTCCAGCTCCAGTGTAAACAAGGAGGCCTCCCCCCAGACTCCTGCCTAAATAAGGGGCTTCAGCCGGCAAGCTTCTCCATGGGCAGACAGTGCTGGGCTGGGCTGGGCTGGGCTGGGCTCCATAGCCTGCCCCTTGTCGGTTGTTTGGTTGGTTGCTTTTGGTTGGTTGGTGGCTTTTGCGTTAGCGGTGTGTTACGTTACTGCGCGTCTCGCCTTAGCACGAGGAGGTGTGGGGTTGGGGTCGATGGTGTGTGGGGTGTTTGAGGGGTGGGACTTGGCTGCCGTGCCACCGCGGCAGCACTCAAGTGGTCACCCTCCCAGGCTCTCAATTAAACGAGAAGCACGAAAACCGACGCCCGTCACTTTGAAGTGCCGCCGCGATCGAAATAAACACGGCGACGACTTTGCGGCTTTGAAGTCTTGGAAAGCTCAGTAAGAATAAACATTGACGACTCCTCTCTGAAGTGCAGGCCCTGATCAAAAGGGACCCGTCAACCCCCATTTGAAATCGAGATGGTAGGTACCCAGTCCTAAGCCTTGGCATTCAAAGCCACAGCAGCTTCTGTACAAGTGAAGAAACACTCACGGAAACAGAACTAAAACAGTAATAATGATTACCATCAACAACACAGAGGGGGGGGGGGGACGTAAGAAGATCGAACTAGACAATTTCCCTCCCACACACACACATAATCAAACATGAACGGGTAGACGCAGTTTTCCATCTCAAAGCAGCCACCAACAGGCAGCCAGTACATCTCAGAATGAGACAGGCTCTCCCTCCTCTTCCTCCTCCTCCTCCTCCTCCTCCTCCTCCTCTGCTGTGTGTGGACCCCAGCAGTAACACCAGCACCCCTGGACTCCCTCGAGCTTGAGCCCACTGCCAGGGAAGATCAGTTATAAATGTGTCAGTGTGTTAAGTCTGAAAGTCCCAGCTGTGGTACATACCAGCTGGCAGCAACCAACACCCCACCCCCCACCCAAACACCCACACACACACACACACACACACACACACACGCACACACACACGCACACACACACACACACACACACACACAAACACTCTCACACACACACACACACACACACACACACACACACACACACACACACACACGTTCACAAACTCTCTCTCTCTCTCTCTCTCTCTCTCTCTCTCTCTCTCTCTCTCTCTCTCTCTCTCACATATACACACACTCACACACATACAGTATACAGACTCAAACACTCCCTCTCTCATGCGCACACACACACACAGGCACACACATATACACACTCTCTCTCACACTCACATATATGCATACTGTCTCTCACACACATTCACACCCTCTTTCTCTCTCACACACACACACACACACACACACACACACACACACACACACACACACACACACTCACTCACTCTCCCTCACTCATTTATCCATCCAACCTTAGCGGTGTTTGAAAAGGAGGATGGAGCATGTCTCATTCATTAGCGTAGCATGTCTCCCTTTGTGATAGCTTTCATCCTTGTGGCCTTAACTTGAAACTCAGAAAGTGAAATAGACTGCCTCCCGCCATCCACTCCCCACCCCCCCCTTACGTTCAACAGAACAAAGCCTCCTTTACAATAGTAACCAAAGGAGACACTCGACAAACCACAAATCAGTCCACAGATTTCATTTGCTGCTGAACCATACGTTTCCGTTTTCTTTAGCATGATTTTTTCCTTCAGGGGCGAGATTGTTGGCTCCAGTGGTTGGGTGGAACCAAGTCTTTTTTTCTTACTCTGCAGTGCTCAGAAGTGTTAGGTTGTGTGAAGTACTTCTCATTTTTTTCATCGTTAATTTGCGATGGCCAGCACCACATATTTTGACAGGGGGTGCGCAGTGGATAATAACTATTTGTGTGAAAGCAGAGCTATTTAGGCTAATCCACTTTCACCGAGTTAAGCAATCACATTCAAGAGCCCTTTCATCAAGTCTTTAATTGCATATTTGTGCTGCTCAGTGCTGCTGACAGACGATACCCACCTCAGTGTGGAGTTTAGATCTTTTTTTTCCTTTCTTCATTTCTTTCTTTCTTTCTTTCTTTCTTTCTTGCCTTTTCTTTCCTGTAGTCACCGTGGTTTTGGCAGATAAGGCTGGCCCACCTCGGATCAAAGCGCGGCACAAAACATAATTATTTCACGAAGAGCGATCAAATGTTACTCAAGATTCAAATAGCGATGCCTTGTCCATACCGCAGATAGAGTCAGCACAGGCTGGGGAAGAAACACACTAAGCGAAGGAAGCAAGAGAAGCTGATTTTTAGGGGAAAGCGACCAAACACACACACGCATACACACACACACGCGCACACACATGCACACACACACACACACACACACACACACACACACACACACACACACACATGTGGAGAGAAGAGTGAAGGAGAGGCCCAGATGGTTACAGCATTCCTTCCTCTCTCAGACTAAATTGTTTAAGTTCACCCTTCACTTCATTTGCGCTGTTTTTTCTCCCTCTCTCTTTCTCCCTCTCTCTCTCTCTCGCTCTTTCTCTCTTTTCTTCTTCTTCTTCTTCTTCTTCTTCGAGAGAGAGGGAGGGAGGTCCCTGTCCCCACTGCACACAGCCTTGCCTTGCCTTCCTCACTCTCTCCACATTCCTGTTTTCCCCCATGTGTGATTGTATTTCACGCCCCCCCCCCCCCCCCCCCCACCCCTCACTTCATCTCCACCTCAACCAATCCCCTGCCACCCCCCCCCCTTTCTCTCTCTCTGCCTATGAATTAATCAACTAATTATATTTCCTCTTTCTTCTTCTTTTCTCTCTGCTGCTTAAACATCTAATCTTACTTTGAAGATTTTAGTCTGATTAAAGGTAACCATGTCTCTCTGACTCTCTGTCTAGTGTATGTGGTGAGTCAGTTGAATGTTTTGTGTTGTGTTGTGTTGTGTTGTTCCTTTGATATGCTCTGTGTCATTTAAATAGTTGGCTTATTCTGTCTGTCTGTCTGTCTGTCTGCTTTTCTGTTTTGTTGTGTGAGTAATTAGTCTGTGGTTGATGTCTTGTTTTCTCTTTTGCAGATACTTCTTTGCCGTCCTCGCTATCCTTACAGTGTTGGGGGTCCTGAACGGACTGGTGCTGCTCCCCGTGCTCCTGTCTTATTTCGGGCCCTACCCAGAGGTGAGTGTGTGTGTGTGTGTGTGTGTGTGTGTGTGTGTGTGTGTGTCTTTAAGTCGTTCCATGTGGGATTGGTCCACATACCACGGCAGGCCAGAGGCATGATCTCAGAAAACTGTTCCTTTCATTTCCTCAATGCACCTCCCTGAGGACCCTCTTGGACTGTGTCACTTCACGTCAAATAATTTACATGCCTTTACACAATATCACTACTCTCTCTCTCTCTCTCTCTCTCTCTCTCTCTCTCTCTCTCTCTCTCTCTCTCTCTCTCAAATGTACGACTATATAGCTTAGAACAACACATTCATTTTGATCCTGGATGTAGTAATCATTTGTTACATAATACAAATTATTACATAAATACATGTACATGATTCATTCACACAATAAAAAAACTCACCTAATGACCAGAGTGAATAATAATTCATTACATAATATAGATATTTTATAAGTTTATATGTATACATACACATTACAATATTACTTAATCTAATTTATGGTTCTATAAATACGTATACATTTGTCTTAAGTAGTGTTTGGCATCATAGGTTGTTTTGTTTTGTTATTATTATTATATCTCAGGTCTCGCCTGTGGATGGGCGTAGCCAGCTGCCCACCCCCTCGCCAGAACCACCGCCACAGGTGGTCCGCTTCTCCGTGCGTCCGCGCCACAATGCGGCTCCTGCAGGCGCCAGTGCCACCACGGGCACCGGTTCCGACTCGTCGGACTCAGAGTACGGCTCCAACACCACCGTGTCGGGCATCAGCCAGGAGCTGCAGCAGTATGACCTCTGGTCCAGCAGGGGGAAGCATCCCACGCATCAGGTGGACCTGCCTGCCTATTCCGCGCCCTCGGTGAGTGCCGTCCGTCACAGCATCAGGACAGTGAGTGTGGGCATGCGTGGTGGAGCGGTGGTTAACAGCACTCGACTGACAACCGGGCAACCTGGGGTCGATTTTTGAACCCCACGTTGCGAAGTCTGTGACACTTTGGATAAAATTATTTAAATACCAAACAGAAGGCCTTAATGCTCCATTTTGTCTCTATTCAAAAAGCAAACGACACCAAGTGAAAGCTGTCCTATATTTATATAGGCTACAGTGATTATTATCTTTTCTTTTTCTCGTCACAAGTGAGACAGCATAAGAGCCCCTGTACGATCTAGCCACAGTTTACATTATTTGTTTACATACAATGCGTCCCACTATTTCTGTGCCTTGGATGAGAAGTTCACTGCTCTATTTGAAAGTTCTTCTTCATCTTTCTCTCTCTCTCCCATTGCTAAACAGGTGCCGCCTCACCGCTCAGGCTACGCACCCCCACCTCAGGAAGCCGCCCAGCCTCACCTGGCCCGTCGCCACGGCAGCAGAGAGCCCAAGAGGGAGTCCAGCGGAGGCCAGCAGCAGCAGCAGCAGCATCACCGCCGCCAGCCCGCCTCACACCCGTCCCACCCCCACGCCCATTCCCATTCCTACCCCCATCCCCCACCTCACCGGCCGCGCACGGACGCTTTTGAGGCCGCCGCCGACCCCCACTCCGGGGGCCGCTACGCCCACGACGGGCCTAGCTCCTACTCGGGTCACGCTCGGGGTCCACAGCAGCACAGCAGCAGCCGCTCACGGGCGCACCACCAGTACCACCCGCACCCCGCGTCCAACCCCGCCTACGGCCAGCCCATCACCACGGTCACGGCCTCGGCGTCGGTCACCGTGGCCGTGCACAGTCCCAGCTACCCCCAGCCCTTCACCCTGCCAGACAGCTACCCCCGCCAGCCCTTCCAGGAGGTGTACTCCGACAGCGGCAGCAGCAGCGGCAGCAACCGCAGTAGCCCGTCCTTCCAGGATCCTCACGTGCCCTCGCGAGACTCTAGCCGGCACCGCAGGTCCCACCTGGAGGGCATGGAGCTTCAGGACATGGAGTACGATGCCCCCAGTGGCCGGCATCGGAAATCCTCTAGCTGAGGTAAGAGTCAGGGAATCCAGTTGGAGTGAGCAGAGTGCTTTCCAGTGAAATTGTATTGCTTAGTAAGGATTGCTTAGTATTGAGATGTAGATGTAGTATCACACTGTGCGATTAGCTGGTGAAGGTCTGAAACGTGAATCAAATAGTTTTGCGTGCGTAATAGAGTGTGCAGAAGTCTACTGTACATTCTTTACTGAGTCATAGATCGTTGGTTACCTCCAACAGATCTGCTTTTTCAAGAGGTGTGCAGAAAAGCTCATAGTTTTTATTGCATGATTGGAGAAAGTGACCCACTAGAATGAAACTACATTGTTAACTACGTGTTAAGATCATTTTGTTAGAGAAACTCCGTTATGAGTTCTCAGCTAGTTGACTTCATGAGCTCAAAGGCTACCTGTCATGGTTTAAAACTAGGGCCTTGCGAAAGAAGTTTAAAGAATTTGACGCCTTCAGAAAGCTGTCCACTGTCCACATGTCGTATGTGGTTATTCCATATTTCTTGGTTCCCGTTGACCCAAATACAGTGTTTACGGGTGTCCTCATTTTTTGTGGACATGTGAAATGTTTCACCACCATCAGCGAGTGTTTCGTCAGATGGTGACCCCTTAAGAAACCAGACACTATTGCAATTTGCGTTTGGAATGCGTGCTGGCGTTGACGGACTTCAGAAGGAACGCTGTGGTGAACCAGCGAGCGTGTTGCTCAGTGTTTATGGTCATACAGGAGACATGACATCATATGACAGTTAGATTTTTACAACTCTTGTGCAGCGCAAACTCATCAGCCCTCGCTCTGAATCCTCGCCCGTTGGTCCACTGCTCCCAGCCAAAAAGCATTAGGACTTTTAGAGTTTTGTCGATTTTCATGTCCGTGTATTTATTCATTATGTAGTATATTCTCTCTCTATCTCAGACATACACACACACACACACACACACACACACACACACAGATATGTATATGTATACATGTACACAGTATATACTGTGCAGAAGTATGTGTGTATTATGTCCCTATACTGTATACACGTATTGTATATTTTTATACAGTATACATATATACACACAGTATATTTTTATTGTAACTTGTTTATCGTTAAACCCAGAATGTTAAAATTCTTTACTCTTGTTGTGTTCGCGTCTTATACTTAAGTGTTTGATTTCAGTGCTTCATTTCCAGCACTGGCTAGTACTGTCTGTATTTGTGGTTGTTTTACACATAGTCTAAATGATGTTGTTTGTTTGTTTGTTTTGTTTTGGCAGGGCTAGAAAGACTAAGCACAATGGCCAAAGATGGGACCCAGCCCTCAGCTCCTGTGCCAGTCCTCAGGGGAGGGGAATACTTGGACCAGCAGCACTTCATTGGTGCTTTACCCTTACTGTATAACCTTGTGTACAATTATGTTTTTGTTTTTTTTCTCTTGTTAGATATTTCTATAAGTATTTAAAGAATGTGTACACATGTGTAAATATATAAGAAAGTAGCTATAATGTTTGTTTGTTTGTTTGCATCAGTGGGGTATTTTCTGATACCCCTGTTGTGAGTTTTCAAAGCGTGTGTGTGTGTGTGTGTGTGTGTGTGTGTGTGTGTGTGTGTGTGTGTGTGTGTGTGTGTGTGTGTGTGATCCTGTTGTTACTGTTCACTTGTTTCATGAGTCTGTGCCATGAGGAAGCTTCAACCTAGACGGACAACTTCAGCAGAAAACAGTTGCTGCTTAATAACATTGTATAATGTACATGTATAATTCTATGCAATTATTTTCATTTGTAATATAGAGGTGTGTGTGTGTGTGTGTGTGTGTGTGTGTGTGTGTGTGTGTGTGTGTGTGTGTGTGTGTGCACGCGAGTGTGTGTGTGTTTGGGGACTGAATAAGTGTGTCTTTCTTGAAGTCACTCTTTACTCTGTTTGGTCTTAGATGACATTACAGAGTTTTAGTACTAGTAATGATGGGAAGCTAATATCAGTTTCATCGTGATCATAATTGGGCCATACAAAATCAAACTTCAGCTTGACATCTGGTGGTGCTGACTATAGCAGGTACCTCCTTAGCATAGCATAGCATCTGCTTCCTTCTGCCAGTCTGATTAGCTTCATGTTTACTTTAAAAAGAAAAGAAAAAAAAATCAAGACTGAGCATAGCCTTCCATGGTGCTATGGTCATTCCCAGTAAAAGATCCAGATACAAATATTGAGATGTAGCCACTTCTTTTTTATGAAGTGTTAGGTCAAAACACTTGTATTGTAGACAGCTTTACAGTATGGTGTTGTAAAACATGGAAAAACATTTAACTGAAGGCCATACTGCTCTCTCTGTCTCTGTGTGAGGTTCAGCTGATTTCCCAGAATCCTCCAGGGGAAAAGGGCAGATATAATTCGGAAAAAGCATTTACTATTTACTACTTCTCAATAATAATTACTTTTTTTCTAATGCAGTGGCGGTACTATGACAAGTTCTTTTGAGCTATGTAATTGTTTTCATGTTCATGCTCAAATGGCCTAACGTTGAACGCTAATGCTAACGCTAACGGTGCTAGTGTATGGTCATACTAAAAATAAGAGAGACTCTAAAGAAGACCTGCACTGTGTGTGAGTTCAGTGAATGATTGTGTGTGTGTGTGTGTGTGTGTGTGTGTGTGTGTGTGTGTGTGTGTGTGTGTGTGTGTGCATTTGAAGGTGCACAGACATGTCTGTTGAAATGTTTTTATCACAAATCTGTGGTAGTATAAATAATACTGTTAAACATTGAAACACGCTATGCGTGAAAATTATGATCATGCGTCATACATAGTAACATGTGTTTTGTTTTTTTTATTTGTTTTTTGTTTTATTTTGCCGTTTTTTCCTCTCTTTTTGTTTTCTGTTTAGTTTTGTTTGCCTTTGACAACAGTAGCTCTGTAGTGGGGCCATATCCCTGGGAACTTTGCTCTGAATCCATTTTGCTTAAGTTTCGGGACATGTTTCACTGTATCAGGCCATTTAGTGTCGACCCTTGCTTCACATTTATACCTATGTACAGAGGGGAGGATGAAGGACAAAACACCTGTACTCTGGGCCACCATACCTATGCTGACATTTCCTGTTCTGGAATATCGACCAGTATTCTGTATTCACATTCTATTAGCAATACGTGTGGTTTTTTGTTTTATGTTTTTTTTTTTTTTTTTTTTTTGTCATTCCTCAGATTCTTAAGGTGTAAGCTAGACCAGCTATTACCTGTCGTCGTAATAATAATGTCTGAATCAACCAGGAACTCAATAACGAAAAAAAACCCGAACTATCCGATAAGCTCACTGTACGTCTCGAGTCTATAAGCTACACAACTGGCATTGGCAAAGGCTCTGCACTAAATGGCCTATCTGACCTCTTCAATGACAAGAAACCCAACCACTGGCCCTGCAGGTTAAGCACACGCTCTTACTTGACCTCACCTCATAAAACGTCCAGCGCGTACGAACACGCCACTAATTGGAAGCCTACCACCTTCCTTTTTTGCGCCATCCGGAGGCAAATGGCGTTTGTAAAAGCTTGTGGGGTCAGGGTTTTAGTCGTTCATTTTCTGCCAGTTCACCTCTGTCATCCTTTCATCCTCAACTTCCTCTCGATTTGTTCTCTTTTAAAACAAACTCAGACCTCTCCTCCATTCATAGTGATCCTTCATCTGGTGTTGCAAGTCTAAATGACTCATGGACTCTCCTTGTCTTGCCAGGGATTTGAGTGACCATATCTGTTTTTTCACACCCATATCTTTTCTTTCCTCATTCCTCTGAAGTAAAATTGGCAGAGAATGGACACAAAACATGGCTGGCAACTATTGTGTTTTTTTAAAAAATGTTTTATTATTTTTTTACGTTTGGTTCTGCAATATTTATATTTTTGTATTATACTTTGTTTTGTTTTGCTTTGTTTTGTGTTGTTTTTTTGTTTTTTTTTCTTCAGTTATGGTCAAATGCCAGTTGGTGACAAATGCAGGGATTTTTATGTTGAAAAACACTATCACAGTTTTTGTTTTTTACATTAATGGATTTTTGATCTGTATAAAGTGCTTACTAATGTTAAATAGGAGAAGAGTATATAACATTTTACATCATCGATTTGTCATAGCTCTTAGAGGACTTTTTTTGTTTAAAAAAAGGATAATTAATCAATGGTTCTACAGACTGCCATTTTCCTCACTCGGAGTGGATATATGTTGTCTCGGTTACAAAGATAAATGTATGCCATATAATTTATTTATATGAAAATTTATTTTTGTAGTGTACATAGTAGTTGTCAAGTTATTTGACAAAAGTATATTTTTAAAGAGTTTATATGTAATGCTACCAATTTTGTGGAAACATAACAAGAGAAATACAATAAGGTACAGCCACACTTTCATTGCTAACTTGTTCTCAGACAAACTAAATTTGCCCACAGTATTACTATAGGAGAGTGTGATACTCTTGCAGCTGGTTTTTTGGTTTGGGAAAGGCTAGCCATGAAAGTAGACAGATCGTACTAGCTCTCTAAATAATAATGTTCAAACACTGATAGAATTCTAACAAATAAAAGAACACTATAACTTATTTGTCTCTTTGTCTATAACTTTAATAAATAAATTTAAAGAAAAAAAAAGTTATGTGTATCTGATTTTTTTATTGTTCTATAAATGCAAAAGAGAAACAGTTTGAATTAACTATTGGCTACATAACCTTGCCACCTAGATTTGAAACTTGCTGACATCTGGTCACACGTTGGAGCACCAGCCTGTAGCCCTCCCCTCCCCTCCCCATTCCGCTCCACTTCACCACGACCGGCATCCACCTACAGTACCCCCACCCCCCAATACCTCACCACTGGCTTCACTCCGCTCCAGTCTTCCCTGTTAGCACTCTCCCGTACGCTCGTGATTGACAGCTTTATGGACTGCAAGGAAATTGGTTGTAGTTACAATACAGCTGGACTGTTCAGAGTAATGAAAAAAGGCACACGGCCTTGAAAACGTCCTGATGGGAACAGAACAGAATTGGGCTGCCCCTTCTCTGAACCAAGCATGGATGGTGGTGGAGGAGGCCAAAGCCTTTTTCAAGCTTGTTCCAATAGAGCTGACAGGGCCCTGTCACAGAGCAATGCGCATGGCCTTGTATGCTGCCATGCCCTGGCCTGGCCTGCATAATTATTTTTTACTACCCATAAAGTCATAATCTATAGCTTGTTAGCCCAACAGCAGGGGCCTGTAGGCTGTGTGGCATGAGGGGGTTACAAGTTGTCAGGCAAGCTATAAAGGATTATGCTGCTCTTACAGGAGAGTTTATTTGTTTGTTTGTTTGTTTGTTGTTCAAGCATCAAGTGGGTTTAGTGGGTTTAAAAAACGTCAACTTAAGAAAGCTAACAGTTCCAAAAGTCAGTTTTCGCCTCTGTCTGTCAAGTGTCTTCAATCAACCCCTTAAGAATCGAGTGTGTGTCAAGACAGTTGCTGATTGCACCAATATAAATATACAAAATTGCTGAGGTCCCATAGATTTGAGCTACCAATGTGTCTTCATTGTGTAGGCTACAAGCAGCAAATTGCATTCGCCTGTTGCAAAACCCAAGACACATGGCCGTTTGAGCGCAAATGTATTGCAGCCTTACACCATCTGTGTGAGAGGTTATGATAACACTGATGCCTTTGGAGACTGAGGGTGAATGGAGGGGTTTGAACTCACACTCAACCCTGTGGCTAAGAAAGCAGTACTGTAGCTCCTAATGCACAGAATGATCCATAGAAGATGATAAATTATTCAGATCTTTTGTAGACTGATTGTGATGTTAAAGGCTTCAACAATGCGTAAAGGAAGGGTGGGGTTTAGTTCTGATATCTCTGGTCTGGAGTTATATATTCACGCACAGTAGATGACTCTAACTTGTTAATGGGAAAATATTGAGCACCCACTGTATTCTTCATATTGGTTTTGTGGCTAGCCCCACTGCCATTACCCATTGTAATCAAATGTAAGGAAGATAATGTAAAACAAACAAGCTTCTGTTTACATGAGCATTTCTAGCGTTTCATTAGAAGTATGGCGATGCTGGCCTTTATGATGGGTCATTTTTTTCCCCTCATGCTGATTGAATATGTCTAATGACAATGGGTGCAGCCAGATTGATGGGGTGACCAAATGTCCCTGGTTTCAGACGTCCGTCCCCAGTTACAAAACTTCCAGCTAAAATAGATATTTCTACTGGATGACATTGACTGCAGAACTGGGGAGATCCTTTTTTTCTTTCATAAAAAAATACAGTCAGTGTCCCCGGCTTTCATCAATGGAAATCTTGTTACTGGCTAGAACGTTGCCAAAGCAGGTACTAGATAAAAATCCCTACGGAAACAAAATGAGCAAGAAGAGCTAAGTTTAGCTTATCTTTAGTTTAGATGAGCTCACAGGGTATGTCATTCAGATATCCAAACCCAACAACTGCCATGAACTCTCATGTTCTGGCCGAGCATTTGGAGAGAAGAAGATCAATCATTTAACACTCATCTATGGAGAAAAGTGATAACCCTAGCATCAGTGAAAATCTAGATCCTTTCTCAGGGAGAATCATTTAAAGTGATAAGCCATCCAGTGGACCACCCACTTTTCTCCCAGCCCTCTTGTAGCCTTCAAGAGAACAGACAGGCCACTTAGCAACAGCTGAGTGAGTTGAGTAGCCTGCCAATTTAGAACACTGAAGATACTTTCCTTGTGTTAACTTTTCCATGCATATTTATTACCCCCGCGAAGGAGGTTATGTTTTTGGTCGTGTTGGTTTGTCTGTTTGTCTGTCTGTCAGCAGGATAAGTCAAAAAGTTATGAACAGATTTTGATGAAATTTTGTGAAGTTGTTGGAAATGGCACAAGGAACAAGTCAGTACATTTTGGTGGTGATCCGGATCCGGATCACAATGGCCTTGGAGGAAGTTTGCACTCTCTGAGTGCTTCTAGTTTAAATATCTATTTGTTACTGTTGGTGTATAGAGTACTTCAGTTTTGAACACTACAGATACCTTCCATGGAGTATGGAGTTTTGGATTTCGGGAATTAGTTTATCAATAGATTCCTATTATATTGGCCCAAATCAGTTAGATTTAATAGCCTCCCTGGCATTTTTGTTTCATGAAATTGTTCAAGACGACACATATAAGCTCAGGATATTTAAACCATCAGTGTAGTCAGGAACGTGCAAAACTTCTTGCACAATAATGTACATATACTGTACAAAAACCAGGAAAGTGGCAGACCATGGTGAGTGATTCATTTATCACACATGACGTGTAGTCTAGAATCATATAATTTTTGTGCAATCATATGGGCATGTACTAAGAATTGTCTTACCACAAAGAAAGCAGTGATGGGGGCCTCTACATAGGATGTGGGTCTCTGTGTGTGTGTGTGTGTGTGTGTGTGTGTGTGTGTGTGTGTGTGTGTGTGTGTGTGTGTGTGTGTGTGTGTGTGTGTCAGTAAGAGAGAGAAAGCAAGTTCCAAAGTTAAATGGGTTTGTTTGGGATAAGAATACAAAGTTAGTTTGGGGGTTTTATAAAAATTTGGCCTCAAGATTTGATCCATTTCACTTGTTCCAGCTTCAGCAAAGCTGGTGTGCGATATGTAGCACGATCACCATTTTTATTCAATTTGTCTACAAACAGTCCCACACTGCAACCTGGTTTCAGGTAGTTTACCTGTATCTAAAAATCTCTTGATCCTGGTTATTTTTTTTGTCTTTTTTTTGCCCACTATTTTTCTCATTGCTTTGACAAATGTTGGAATACACACAAATTCCTAACAAGTACTGTAAATGGTGAATAAATCTCTATTTCATCATAACTTAGCAATACTCTTCCTACACCTTCCTCATTTCATGCCCATGATATACGGTACAGTGAGGCAAAATAGGCACATGCTTTTGGCTGCTCCCTTTCATCTCCAGATAAGATTTTATAATTGAGTTTGCGTGCACTGCTTCGCTCTAATAGAGCCCTGTAACGGCACTTAGGTTTTTTTGGCTTTTTTTTCAGTCCCCCTCCTAAAAATAGACACCGTCCATATGTTGGGCATTTCAGTGTGTTACAATTTCTCAGGCCGTCTCAAGTTTTTTTTTTTTTTTTTCTTTTAAGATTTGCTGCGCATCTCTTGCAGAGTGTCTTAACATCTCTGCCCTATTCGAATCTTTTGGCCACAACCTTTGCACTCCAGATTGCTCTTGAAAGACACTGCATGGCTTACATAAAAGTCATTCATCATCCATTTTGTTATAATTAAAGACAACATTTTGGCCTGTTGAAGTACACAGTGAAAACTCCACCAAATGCGATCGCGGCATGAGAGTGATTATTTTGACTGATGTTGTTTACCCCGATTTCCTCTCGCATCATTTATTTTGCCGGGAGTGTAAACGAGACCGTTATTTACATTTCAGCTCCGGTGATTGTGGGGAGAGTAGGCCAAGGCCGATGGTCTCCTGTGATGCCTACACACACACACACACACACACACACACACACACACACACACACACACACACACACACACACACACACAGGGCTGCATTAGGGCCTGTTTTTGCTCTCCCCTCTTGTGGCTCCAAGTCAAAACCACATGCCAGACTTATTTAGATAGTTGACACATGTTTCCATTAGGTTGATGTACACATGTTTATTGTGAAGATGACAAACCTAAGGTTCTGAGCGGAGCAGAATTTTTCTTCTCGAGGATCACTGTTGTCCTCGATTTGCGAAACAGACCCCTTCTTTTGTTTAAAGTAGGAGTGTTTGCCTTTGCCAGCAAACAAGGAAAACGTATGGAAACATATGCGTCATCTAAAGCAAGGGCGATACAACAATATGGGGAGAGAGAGAGAGAGAGAGAGAGAGAGAGAGAGAGAGAGAGAGAGAGAGAGAGAGAGAGAGAGAGAGAGAGAGAGAGCAAAAGCGAGAGAGAGAGCGGGAGTTTGAAAAAATAAAAAAAAGTTAAATGCTTTCATGTGTATTGGGGAGTGTTGCGTGAACACAATATTCTGCTAATCCAAACAAAATTACAGCATCTGATTTCACACGAGTGGTTCTGTGTTTGTCATATAGAGGACCAGGCTCCACTTTTTCCCCTTGTGATTGGGGCCCATGGATGGGGCTCTCTCTCTCTCTCTCTCTCTCTCTCTCTCTCTCTCTCTCTCTCTCTCTCTCTCTCTCTCTGTGCAGAGCTCAAGAAAACACAGAGCTCAGGAAGAGAGTGACTAGAAGGAGGCCCCGTGTTTGTAAACACTTTGGAATTTGTTAATGTTCTACCCATTCACAAATGGAGGGTGATTTTTTCCAGCGTCTCTGCCTCTTATTGACTCTGGCACAGGATAGAGAGAGCAAGAGAAAGAGAGAGAAAGTGACGGAGAGAGGGAGGGAGGGAGGGAGGGAAGGAGAGAAGGAGGGAGGGAGAGCGTAATGAGGACCAGGTCCAGGGGCGAGGCCTTGCTTTGGGGTCCCCAGGGGTGTAGTGTGTGTGTCAGGCCCAACACGCGTTCTGTTGCATCTGCCCTCAGAAGTGCTCTGTGGCATTTCCAGGGAGCCCCGGGGCTATTCGGCTTTGGATTGCCATAAAGCGTTTTTTTTTCTCTTACTGAAAGTGCCAAGCAAATTAAATATGTATACGCTCTTTTTGGTCGAAACATGCAGCATAATTGCCTAATTTATTGCACCATATGCTTCACTGTACACTCACACACCATTAGCTCTCATGAGGAAATCTTTACGTGTTTCCTTGTATGAGCAATGCTAAAGAATAAGCTTAATATGTTTAAACCATACATGTGTTTGTAGGAATTTACTTAATATTTCATTGCAACATAGAAATGTTACAACATTTCAACAAAATGAAGAATTTGTTGGCATTCTGTGTTATGAAAAGATGGTGCTCCCCTAGTGTTAAAAGGGAAACACACATGTTTATCCGCCCAAATAAGCAATAAAAGATCATTTTAGGTAGTTTCAAAAAAGTTCAAACTACCTTTGAAAATCCCATCATGTGAGAGTTAAAAGATCCACAGTAGGTCACAGTTGTATGCGGGTGTGCTTGAGCAAGGGATATCTCGCTTCAGCCGCTTGACTGACAAACAGGTGACCCGGGTTTGATTCCCAAGCCCCATGTTGTAAATCTGTGTCGTTTTTAATTAAAGCATCTGCTATATCAGTCAACTCATATGATTTGGTGAGCGGAGTAAGCCTGGTGTATGACCCTGATAGGCATACTTTTACCTCGCCAGGAGCAGGCACTTTGTTTGAACTTTAAATCTGTTGGTTCTGTCTTCAATTTACTGATTGGTTTGCTAGAAAATCTATTTGGGGAAACTAAACCCTTAGCCTACGTCAAGAGTAATCCTACCTTGACGTAGTGGCCTACCTCAGTGCAATATTGTATTTTGCAACAGTTCTACCGTGGCACTAACTGTACTCTTGCTTGGGCCGAGTTAGTTTGATTCTCTGACTGCCTTAATCCGCACAGAGGGGCGGCGGATTCTCCACACATAACAACAAGAGTTTTCCATATTAATTCATACGGTACCCTTGAATGTCTGTGCAGCTAATTAGCCAGAGACACACAGACAGCTGCAAGCACTTAAGAGTGCACTACCCTACTGGCAGCCTTAAACAGGGCATAAACATGGGCGTGCAAAAGCAGGGACGACTGGTGCAGATTTCCCATCAGACAGAGCTTTGCGTTATGAATGACTGTGGGGCTTCTCAGTGGAAGTGGGCCAAGAGAGAGCCACTCTGCCTTAATGATAAATATCACCCCTGTGCACTTTTAATAGATTGCTTTACTCTGGCCTCTGCAGTGTAGGGCTCGGCTCTCCTCCTTATACTGTACAATTCAACTCCTCCCCTCAGGCTCTCCTGTGACTTTAAAAACAGCGGCTATAGCAAACCATGAAATACTCTGTTTTTACCCTTATTGACTAGAGGGCAATGCTGCTACTCTACCTGTTGTGTTCTTAGCTGATCTTTGGAGTTGCCCGTTAGCTGGCAAAGGAGAGAAAGGCCTTCTGTGATTTTCAACTCAAATGAACACTTAGCGTTAGATGGCCTTTAGTAAAGGCTCAATAGGCCTCATTCACCATTTTGTTTTTAAAACCCATTTACACATATTTGAAGAAGATTTACATTCACCAGTATAGGTTTTTAAGTGGGACCTTCAGAGAAGATTTTAGAAAATTCTTAAGATATTGATGAATGAGTACCCAATGGTGGCTGCAGGACCAATAGAGATTACCAACGTGTCGTCATCACACAATGCATTCTGGGTTTGCCCCGGAATTAGACCCTAGCAACAATCTCTGACTAGACTCGCAAAATATATAAAAAAATTTCAGGTGAAAAAAAAATGTGATTGGGTGTATGAACCGGAGCTACGATGGGGCCGTAAAAAAGTTACAACTTAACTAACCGCTATCTCCGGGTCAAGATGGCGCCGTTTCACATCCAACCTCATACTATTCAACTGCTATAGAGCAACCGTAAAGTCTCCCTGTTTGGTCAGGAGGACACATAAAGCCTCTGTGTTCAAGCTGCCATGCTAGCTCAAACAGTCCAACACATTGGGTCAGAGCTCTTCCAGCATGCTGGAATGTGAAATTAGCCATATTCCTTTGTCAGCTTATAGGCGTCACAAATCAACTTTGCTGTCATACGTCCACCTTTAGCACAAACAACGGAGCAGCAACGGCCATCTTACTTCCTTCCCTCCTGGAAAGTGTCTCCATCCATGATGTTGTGACAGTGCTGTGGATACCCTGTGCCTTTTATTATTATGTCATGTCTTTTGAAAGCAGGCCTACAACTCGCTTCGCTCGCCAACTTTACTTGAAAGTGAAGTCACAACTGCAGCATTGCGGCATGACAAAAAAGTAACAAGGAAAAAATTCTTGAGTACTTAAGTATGCTGGACTAACTCAAATGACTATGAGTACCCATATGCAAATTATAATTGTTGTGTCTGTGTCGCTCAAGTGCAGACTGTGTTTTTTTTTGGGGGGGGGGGGGGTGAGCTTATCTGACATACACAATATAAGTAAACAATGTAAACTAAACATCTCAAGTGTGTGTGCGACCAAAAATATTTCAATTTAGATGGATGAACATCAGTTGAACCATGTGTGGTCCATTTTTGGTTTGATGTTTTTTTTACTTTTCTTTCCAAGAGTTGAGAGATGACATGAAACAGACAACAAATAAACCAGGGATGAGCATTGTTTTGGTAAGATACAAACATCGATCATAGCAGTGACACATGGAAAAACATAAATAATGATGATAGTCCATTTCACTTTTAAGAAGTGCAGACACAGATATTTTGCTTCAGGTCCAAGACTTTCATCGTAAGATTTCTGCAATGACACAGATTTTCTTGTTTTTAACATTCTATTGTAGTGCAGAAAAAGCATTAACAACTCAGTTGATGAGATATCTGGATAGGACTGCATCTCATCTCCCACACTCCCAAACATATTTTATTTATTATGTGCAAACTTCATTAAGTGCAAACGTTCTTTTCATTATTCATTCACATGCACACATCATGTCCAATAATTTTCCAAATCATTTCTTACAAGAAATGTCCAGCTTATTCTGAATAAAATAAACAAAATGTTTTCTGGAATTAGTCTTCATCACCACCTCAAATTAAATTCACACATTATGAATATTTCATCATAACCAACAATGGGTTTCTGTCTTGTACAATATTGGTCTCTTGCCCTAATCAATGAGTTCTACTAACATGAACAGAGCTTTCCATGACTATTACCACAGTGTGAACCTGGAATTTTTTTGCAAGCTGAGCCAAAAGCTCATCCCAGAGTCAGAAAATTGTTGCTTAGAACAGGGGTTCTCAAAACTTTATTGGGCCAGCTTCCACTCATGGAGCCAAAAGTTTTTCAAAGACCCCTCTTGATAGCAAGAAACCTATTTGTGCCATCAGATGCAACAGTTTCAAATAGGCATGTAATTGCATGTGGCAAAATCTGACAGTGCAGAAGTGGTTTTCTGTACCGTTTTAAAAAATGCCCAAGGGAAGTTTAGTAGAATTTATATCAAAGTCAAATTTATTTTTTGTAAGACACTTTTTCACAGATCCCCTGGCAATGTACCACAGACCCCAGTTTGAGAACCAATGACTTATACTAAATGCTAAAATATAAATGCAAGCTTATACCTCACTGGTTGGTCATCAAGCGATCTTATCTGAGAATCTGGGAAACACTGTCAATTGGCAATACACAATAAAGATAACAATGTGACAGGAAAAAGTTTCATACATACAGCATTATAAACAATTTTTACTCAACTCCGCCCCCCAAATATCTCAAGACACCCTCTCCATCCCAATGTATATTAATATGATTTATTTAAAACCCTCATAGCTTGATGCATGGGTCCTGGTCCTGCCAAGAAACAATACTTAAGTCAGTAATGTTTTTTTTTGCCAATGTAACTTACAATCTTTCTCCACAGCTACAAATTAAACAAAGGCAAAATATGAACACCAGATTTCTCCTTTGAAGATGCATTCAAATCTACATCAAGGCTTGAGGCCTTCATGCATGGCTTTGGGATACATACTCATTTTGGTGTGGAGTTAGAGCCCATTGTTTAGGACTGCTGAGAAGTTGCAGGTGAACTGAACTACGCAGCATAGCACCAGGCATTCTTTACAACAGAAGGACATTGTAGACAGCCACTAACTAAATGTCTCTCTAGTGCCTTCATCTGCGACACAACCAGGGCAGGGGGGTTGCATTTGTGGTACGGGCTTTCAAAAATAAATAATAATAAAAAAAACCAAAAAAACACACATTGAATACTGCCAATGGTATTGCTTTCTAACCTCAATAGGCCCATATTGAAATTAAACCTATAAAACGCCAAGGTATTCAGCAAATTTGTCAGTCATTTTTTGCATTTACAAGACTGACTGAACAGAACAAACTTCTGAAAAACAAAGACATTTTGGTTGAGATGTTTTATTGTATATATTAAAAGCAAGACAAGTCAGGAATTCAAGGATTAGTCTCCACTGCAGGTGGCTGGACTGGATGGCTAGTGGATTTAAGAGCAGTGGTCATTCTTCCAGCAGTTGTTGAGCTTCCATGTGATTCTATAAGGAGAGGGATTTGTTTAAGGTCAATTTTGTAATGTAACTGGTGTATCAAAGTATCTATAACCGTTTCCCCAACTTAACACCAACCAGAGGGTCAAGTACCACCACAACTAGAAAACCCTTTCAGCTTGGGGCCATTATCGGCATAAAATAAATAAATTAAAAAAATTAAAAATAAATAAAAAATACGTTGTTCTATGAAAAAGTCCTTACCAGAGTTTTTTGCTGGTGTAGCCTTAGCTTTGACAGTGGTCATCTTTGTTTTCATGGTGGTTGCCTCGGTATGTAGATTTGGGCCAACAGTAGTATCCATGGCATCAGCAACTATAGTGGCAACTACAGGGAAAAGAGGTTCTTTAGAACACTGGTTCTCAAACTGGGGTCTGGGGAACCTGCCAGGGCAGGGTGTCCTTGAAAAAGTCTGTTCAAAACAAACTTGTCTTATAGGGATAGAAATACAACTTAAACACTTTCCTTGGGTATTTTTAAAACAGTAGGCCTACAAAATATTCTGCGCTGTTAAATTTTGCTAAATGAAATGACATGCCTATTCAAAACTGTTGTATCTGAAAGAAGATTCCTAAATGTTGTTGCGATCAAGAGTGGTCCTAAGGGGATATATATAAATATAAATAAATAATTCAGTTCCATGAAGGGTCCCTGGCCCAATTTAATTTGAGAACCTATGCTTTAGAACACACTTCTGATCTTCAGACAGAAACTCTTGCAGTCCATAGCAGTCAATAGAAACTTCTTACCAGTGGCCTCAGCTTGGATAGTTGTCTCATTTTGGAGATTAGGGTCAACTGTAGCATCCACAGCATCAGCAACCATAGATGCTTCTAACACACATAAAATATAACACATAAAGGTTTTTAGAACATTCAACTTATTCAGGACATTAAGAAATGTGGCGAGCCCGCAAGTAACTTCAGCACTGGTGGTCTTATTTTGCCTAATGTAGCTTGAGGAAGATCATTACAAGTATTGTAACCTACCCTCAGTTTCAACTGTGGTGGTCTCATTTTGGAGATTGGGCTCAACAGTTGCATCCACAGAATCAGCAACCAATGAGGCTGCTAAAAAAATAAAATAAAAAAATAGTAAGTCATTCAGAACATGTTTTCTGGTCTTCAGACACAATGATGTTCAGGTTCAGCATCATTTAAAGGAAAATACCGGAGTGAATTCAAGCATAGCCCTGTTGAAAGAGCTTGCTAAATGTGCTAGTTAGCGAGTGGAACAAAATAATTTGGTACAGCACAGGCCGAACGCGAACGCAGAAGCGAACAGTCACTTTACACTGAATCAATGGGACCCGACTGTTGGAAACCGAAAGTAAGATCTGAGGTTACATTGACTTAATGTAAAGTGTTCCGCGTTCACGTTAGGTCTATTCTGTTCGAAATTCTTTCATTTCATGCGGAATATATTGCTGTTAGAAGGCTCGTGCAGCAGGGCTATGCTTAAACTTACTCAGGTAAGTTCCTTTAAGCATAGCCCTGTTCTGTTGCAAGAGCCTGCTGACTGCATTAGATACCTAGTGGAAGGAAAGAATTTGGACCATAGGCAGAATGTGAATGCAAAAGTGAATAAGCAGTTTACATCCAAAGTTAATGGCACTTCTAATCAGACTTCCGGTTTGGAATGTTGTACGATCCATTGACTCAATGTAAACATGCTCATTTGCATTCAGACTAACATTCCAAATTCTTTCATTCCACTTGCCATCTAGTGCAGTCAGCAGACTTGTACAACAGGGCCATGCTTAAATGATGCAGAACCATTGCTTTAATGTCATATCTTGAAGAAAGCCCTTACAAGTAACCTACCCTCAGTTTCAGCTGTGGTGGTCTCATTTTGGAGATTTGGGTCAACAGTTGCATCCACAGAATCAGCAAGCAATGAGCCTTGTTAAAAAATTAAAGTAATTCAGAACACACATTTTCTGGCCCTCAGACACTTAATGTTGTAGTCTGGAGAGCCCCACATGTAGGCTACCTTCAGTTTCAGCAGTGGTGGTCTCGTTTTGCAGATGGGGCTCAACTGTGGCCTCCATATCATCAGCAACCATAGAGCCTTCTAACACAAAATGACAGTTATTCAGAACATTTAAACTATTCAAACATTAAAGGTACAGTCAGCGATTCTTTATTTTTGTTTGGGGGCAGGACTCTTTGTTATCGTTTGCTGCAAAGACTCTAGAGCAGAGTGAGCATGAGGAGACATCTTTGTTTTAAAGTGTGTAATGTGTTAAAACCACATTTTTATAATAAATAAATAAATAAATAGAAATAAATCTGACTGTGCCTTTAAGATGGCATCTTGAGAGAGCCCTTACAAGTACCTCCAGTGGTGGTGGTCTCATTTTGGAGATTGGGGTCAACGGTTGCCTCCACAGAATCAGCAACCAAAGAGACTGCTGAAAAAGTCATTCAGAACAGATTTTCTGGTCAGCAGATAGGTCAGCTCAACCGTTTGATAAAACAACTTTTAGCCCATCATATTTTGATACAAACCAAACCATCCTTAAGCCACATGGATTTATCTACTAGGTTACTATACCATATCAAAACACAAAACCCCTGATGAGAGAGTCCTTTATTTTAAGGCTATACTATACCATTTCAGTTTGTATGACTTAAGATGCAGAATTTCATAAATTCAGCAATTTTATTTCTATTTTATGTATTTGTTTAAATAAACAAGTCATAGAACAAACATATTTGAGTATTTGATCATTTTTAAAACATGCGCTACCAAACAGAAGAGGTGACTTTAAAGGGTAATAATGCAAAATGAACAGACGTGAAATCTAACCAAGTTGCCCTTTAAGCACTTCAAGGGAGTTTAGGACCTGTCCAATATTGTAATGGTTTTCTATGGGGCAAGTCTCCTTTCCACAAACATAGACATACTACTACTTTCACTTATCCAGGATTGTTATGTTGCATTTTGAAGAAAGCCTTACAAGTACCTTCAGTTTCAGCAGTGGTGGTCTGGTTTAGGAGATTTGGGCCAACTGTGACATCCATAGCATCAGCAACCATAGGAGCTTCTAACACAAATTAAATGAACACTATTCAGGACTAATAATAATTTTAACCTCAAGTCATTGTAAACATAGCTGTTGTAAGCCCTTACCAGTGGCCTCAGCTTGGGTAGTGGCAGTCTCATTGTGGAGAATGGGGTCAACAGTAGCATCCACAGCATGATCATTTTCAAGTTCTGTAACCAGAGTTAGAACTATTTGAATATATTTTAATCACTGCGGCTGATTGACCAAAACAATGTCCCAGGTGTTTTTGATAAGTCTAAAGTCAGGTGATTGAAGGAACTGATTACATTGTGAGGGCCTGGCAACCTCCAGGTACTTCTGCCACACGAGGCCAGGTATTACGTGCGCGAAATGTTGAGTGTATGTGCAACCATGTTCTGTAGAGTCAGGAGTTTCTGAACCTGCCACTATAGTTAATAATTATATTAGCAATTAGGTGTTCACACGGAACTAGTTACCGTCACACCCAACAGTGTTTGCATATACACTAACTGCATTCACTACAGAGGCAGGTCCAGAACATCTGGCAATACAAACGTGTGTACACTTCAGCATTTTGGCGATGGCGAAGCGGCAGCTAACACTAACAGAATGGGGCATGACTAAAAACTAAACTTTAGTTAAACTTAAAGTTTAGTTTTGACATGCCCCATTCTGTGAACAAACTTTTGAGCGCCTTGGTAGGCTAATATATTGGTGGATATGCCACCTTTTAATTACATGTGGGTAAACGCATTTTGGTCTCAGTGCATGCATTTTTCTAGTCTGGCATCCTCAATTTTTGCTCAACATAAGACCTGGAATGTAAAGTACTTCACAAAAATGCTTTTACCCACACATGCAAATCCAGTGAAGATGGTAAATAACCCAATTTCATTCATATGCTAAACTAAAGATAAAAATTTAGGATGCCAATGCACTTTCAATGTTTCCACTGCACTTTTAATGTTGTTGTAGCCTAACGTTATGTCATTCCCTGTTATGTATGTGCCCTTTTGGCTTTGTGTTGTCTAGTTATATTGTTGCATGTGTGAACACACCAAAGTACATTCCTAGCAACTGTATATTTATACTGTTGATATGGCTAATAAACTT
Organism: Sardinella longiceps; assembly: GCA_027497455.2. Lineage (NCBI taxonomy): Eukaryota > Metazoa > Chordata > Actinopteri > Clupeiformes > Clupeidae > Sardinella > Sardinella longiceps. The sequence continues at coordinate 5,106,335 of JAODXP020000028.1, forward strand.
GCACTTGAACTTGAAAAAGAAAACAAATGATTTACACAATTACCAAAAAATAGGCCTGCAGAGGAGTTGCAACCTACCACCACCGTGGTCTCAAATAGTGAATTTAAAAATAAATAAATCTAAATAAAGCTTGGAATATAACCACTCACCATAACAGCCATGCACATTGAGCAAAATCACAAATGCCACTGTTGCAAACATCATGATGCTGAAGCACAGATGCACAATAAGATAACCACTTTGGAGAGGTCTGATACCTGGTCCTGCTTCAAAGCAGTATTATATAGGCCTATCACAGCTAGTAGTCTACATTGGTCACACAGGTGTGGCTCATTGAACAATTAAGCCCTACACGGGCTTACAGTGCATGCTTAAAACTCAAAGTATGACGAATTTAACTGATGGTAACAGAAAACTCTGGAAAGCATCCTTTCCCCTTTTCAGCTTGCAGAAAAATAAAATCAGTGCAAATAAGAGCAAAGTAGGCTATTGTCCATGACATGAAAGAAGGTGTGTTTGTGGCTATCTGTTTTAGGCAAAAAATAGGTGAGGATTAAGTATGGGACAGGTTTCAATTAATATTGTCACGTCTGAAAAGTAGGCCTAGCTTTTATTCTACGTTAAAACGAAGACAGTACAGTACAGTACCCTTGGCTTTTCTTCTCCTACATAACTCCTCCTACAGGGCAGGAACAGACCAACAGGGGCGAGGCCATAGTAAAACAACATCCGGTATTTACGTGGTGGAGGGAAATTTCACTTTGTGTTGAAATCGCCTGATAGCAGGTTAGTGTTTCAAGATCTTATGGAAATGTATGTTGGCGTTGGACAATGATATTTTCATTCACATACAGTGGGAAGTCATGTCCTATTGTTTTTAGTGTTAAATCTGTTCGGGATCACCCAACTTTGAAACCATGCAGGCAGGCTTTGTTGGACAGGTTTTGCTAACAAACTTAGTTGACTGGCTAACTGGCTAGTTAACACTACAGTGCCTATGAGAACTACATCGGACTTTCAGACGTAACTAAATAAACATACTTGGAAAACTTGATGCTCTATTCTTTATTCAATTTTCAGTAGTGTTAGGGAACTCCTGCACGCTGCCATAGTAGTATAAATTCAACAGCTTTTGCCAGATTCAAAGACCAAAAAACCTGTAAGAACCTAGGAACATCAATGTCGACACCTACTGGTGGTCGCTTGTGGTAGGCTACAAGAAACAATGACCCATTTCACATAGGCTACTGTAAGTAGGCTATATAATCGCATAGTCGGTGAAATAAATTATTTGCATTTATCAAAGAGTCACTGTCCTTACCTATTTTATTGTTGCTGTGGTTGATATAGGTTATAACGTTGTAGATTCATTTTGGTTTGGAGCTTTATTGAAAAAGAAAAGATTTTGAAAGCCATTGGGGAAACTATTTTCTATTTGGTGGATAAAGTTAACGTTACCCATTCTTTCAGATATTTTTTTTTTCCAGAAGATTATTGACATTATTTAAGAAATAATTACAAAACAGTTGCTTGGCTACAGCATCCTGGATCAGTGTTATGGATGTTGGTATCAGAGACCGATCCTTAAAATTAATCAAATTGGTGTTAACAGAGCCTTAAAAAACATGGACATTCAAATGGTCTAAATAGCAGGAGACTATGACTATGACTGAAAGAGTCTGATACACGAGAGGATGATGACTAGCCCTATGTCATCTATGAAACACCATTTATTCAAGTGCCTAGTTTGCCATAGCTTTGCCATAGCATTCTTTATGCAAACAACCTTAACCTAATTCCACCTTTCGATGGCCAGTAATGAGCATTTGGTAACAATTTGGCTGAGTTAAAGATAAATAAAGAAAGACAGACAGGGTAGAAGGTAATTATAGATTTACACTGCATGACCCACAGGGCTCTTCCAGTAGGGGACATGGCAAGACATTAAACAACCTGGTGCGTTACGAGGTGATTACAAAAGCGCAGGCCTGTTGTGTTGCTCACAGACATGTCATTAAGAGGCAGAGGAACAATTAGCCCTCGACTCCCACTCCTGAGCCCCCATGTCTGTCCTCAGCTGCGTTTTTGGCTGTGCTCGGACGGCCCTCTGACTGACTGTCATTCATTAGGTGGAGATGGAGGAAAACCATTTGCTTCACTTGTTTCCCGGTAGAATAAGCTACCCCCCCAATCCCCATCCTGGAGGTGTGTGTGAGTGTGTTGTGTATGTGTGTGGGTGTGTTTGGATGTGTGTGTGTGTGTGTGGGTGGGTGAGTGAGTGGATGTGGGGGGCAGTTTGTTGTTCAATGCCATCATCACCCTCTCAGGGGTTGTTAAATTGTCAGGAATACTTTGGGGCTGTACGTCACCAGGGTTGCCAACAGTTCAGCGTGAGGTCCAGGCCAGGGCCGGCATTGCTGCGTTGCCCGCGTCGCTCCGCATAAATGGCCTGCTTCTGTTTTACAGCCTCTCTAATAAAAATGCGGGGCGATGACAAATTTAGAGGCCTGCGTGGGCCAAGAGCAGTTTCTTTGATTATGGCCCCTGTCACTTTGGAGTCTCCGCACAATTCATTGTTTGGGCTTCTCTCGATGGGCTTGCTGTTTAGTTTCAGGAGATGGACTCCACGCGAGAGAGGCTTTTTTTTGCTGGGAGATGACTTATGACGACATCCCAGCATTCTTTCCCTTTTACATCAATATCCGTTGTTGTTTTTAGCGGCTCACACATAAAGACGTAGTCTGGGAAACAACGCGTGAGATGAGAGATGCATCTTTATGATAATTAGACAAGATGGGAACATTGATTTAATGTTTGTGTTGCATTGTTAACATGATTTAATGTTTTGTGAGCGTCTCTCTCAGGCTGAAATTACATGTCCTCCCCGATGTCCTGTGTCTGCTTTAGATTGAAACGGATGGCATCATGTGACAAGCCAGAGCCCGTCTCGAAGACCCAGGTCCAGTTCTGGATGGGCAAAGTGACTGAATGGAGTGAGGCCACCACAGCTTGGGCCCAGCTGGATGCGTGTGGACACCTCGAGACACTGAAGGGCTTCCTGCAGGTGGTCCTGGAAGCTCTACATCTGGAGGTAGGCTACCTGTAGTAGTTTTCACACTCAGCTTGGGAGCACAACTAGCCTGGTCATATCCCGCCCCTCAGTGTATGCTTCACCTCGTACCAGGGTCTGGGATTCCAGCTATTGAGAAACCGTTGCTTGCAGGAGGTGTTGAAATTCTAAAAGGTTTGATCAGGCCTCGACTGACAGCCTATCATATTCTCGAGCGTTCTCGAAGTCCGCTTATGTATGGGATGTATCCAATGCAAATGAGGCCAATGGCCAGAATCCCAGTTGGTGGACTGAAGGGAGATGAGAATCGAGTTTGGGAAGGCAATGGCTAGAGCATAACTGCCAACTCTCCCACTTTTTCTTAGTCTGACTTTGGCCATCCTATTGGTCTGGCATTTCACCATTGACAAACGATTGCAAGCTGGAGGTGTGAACAGTAGAAGTTTGAAACTATTAAATCTGATTTCACACAATCTCTAACATTATGCAGTAGCTTGGTCGTGAAATAGATAAGCTACGGTAACGCCGCAACAACAGAAACCCGACTTTATCCCTCACAACTCCCGATCCTGCTTGGTTTTTTTAGCGCAAGCTAGAATTGATCTCAGCAAACAATGCCAATGGCCGGAATGCCAGACGGAGTCATGGAGGAAAATCATTATTGAGCGGAGCTACGTAGGAAGGCAAAGCCAGACTTGTTATTCCTCTCTATGTCTATAATATAAAGCCCAGACATTAATCAATTGTACATGTCTCAAAACAATCTCCCGCATTATGCTACTCATTATCATTATGCTACTGCATTATACATAGCGTGGGAGGTTTCAGGCTTGTACTGGTGCAGTTAAAAATCATGAGATCATGAGAAAATAAAATGATGCGGTCTATTGAAGGAACATCTTTAGACACTCTAAGGTTTGGATGTATATGGGTCTTTTGAATGGACAATGACTCCAAGGATGCTTCCAAAAAGTGAGAAGATGGCAACAAAGACAAAGTGTTGGATCTTAGTCCTACCACATCCTAACATGTTCTGGGCAATTTTAGCTTCATAGAAAATGGCGTGCTCTTATCCAAGTTTTTTCAGCTTTTTGGTTTTGGATGCTCTTTTAGTCCCAAGGTTTTAGATCCAAGTTTAGAGATTTGTATTGACTAAGGCACTCCCAGTTTAAAAAAGTCTTTATTTCAATGTTCTGGGCAATACTGGGCTCCGTTTCCCAAAAGCAGTTGTTGTAGTTGCTAGCTAAATTGCAACTTTGTTGGTTGCTAACTGGTGTCCGTTTCCTAAAAGTTAGTTGCTAATAACCAGTGAGCAGCTTAGTTGGCAATGGGAAATGGCTACCTTACTATGCTTTTGGGAAACAGTCGCCTGAAAAACTATGTGTAGGCAAAAAGGTCTTTAAACCTGACCCAGTTACACCAGTTCTTTCAAATGGAACGGGACCGAATTCTAGCAAAATCCCAACTATTATGAGACGCTTGTGGAAAGATACCCAAAACCTTTGGCCCAAGTAAAACAGCTTCAAGGTTATTCTACAAAATACTAAGGAAGTCTGTGTACACGTTTGACTGTAAGTAATATAGAAAAAAAATGTTAGGCCTATAATCCTCTCTCCTTATTTTGACATTTTTCAGGTAAGGTTGAAGCAGTTGTGCAGTCATCACTTTTAGATAAATTTAGCATCTGAATTGAAGGGTGAAATTTTGAATTCCAGAATGCATATGTTCATACCACATAATTTGACCAAATCACCATATGATGATACGATGTGTATAAAACAGTTTTAAGACTTATTTTGAGTCTGAAAAAAGAGACAGGTAGGTGTTTTATTTAATTTAATTTATTTTTATTTTTTTACCAAGACCGCAGCACTGGGCATTGACGTGGTGAAGGTCAGTGCCCCTCCCTCTCCCACACCACCAGCATGGTCACCGCCATTGCTGTGCCAGCTTCTGATGAAGGTTCCTTCTGTTAGAAATATATTTTTTTCTGTGTTTTGCACAGTTTGTTTGCTTATATTGCCATGATTTAATATGAATGTGATGGTGGTGCTCAGGTTGAACTGGTCATTTATTTGCACACATACCGTATCGGTCTGTCAGTCTGTCTGTCTGTTGGTGTACGTTAAGCATTGGTTAGTTTGAACCATAGACATAGTGTATAGGATGTCTGGCTTGGACAGGTACCCTGTGTAATTTTGCAATATAAAATAACTCCTTGGTCTGGCAAACCTTTGTAATTAGACTTTGCATTGCTTGAGGTGTACTTTTATAATATAATAGTAGACATTTTCTTGAAGTCAACCTCATATTAAAAAGGACTTCAGATCTCTTTCTGGGCGGTATTAAAAAACTTGGAAAACACTCATTTTTTTTTTTTTTTTAAATATATATAACATTTTACAATAAAACATGTTTCAAAAATACCATTTCCTTCTGAGAGAATCATAATTCATTGGATTCATTTTCAACCATTTCAGTAACTCTTAGGCTCACTGTTGTGGTCTGTGAAGGAATCTCTGGTGGCCCCTGACCATGTATTTCTAAGAGTCTCTAGCATATACAGTATCATGATCACTATTTCAGTGGTGGCCCTTAGATTGCATCCTTAAGCACAGTGGTGGTCCCTGAGTCTCAATCAGTTTAAAAAGTGATGATAAGTACAGTATGGAAGTGCATAGGCCTGCGAGATGTACTTGGAACAGCCTAGCTCAGATGGAACCATAGACTGTATTAGACTGGCCACCTCAGAGCCCCGACCTCAACATAATTGAAGTTGTGTGGGCTTTCTTGGATGGAGAGCGGAACAAAATACAGGGAGGGAGGGAGAGGGGGAGAGAGAGAAGAGGAGGGAGGGAGCGCGGGAGGGAGAGATGGTTATGCTACGTCCTGTAAGAGGCATGGAATAACTCACCACATGTCTACTTGAAAGAATTACACTCCAGCAAAAGGAACAGCTTTAGTTGTGCATTCTGAGGGAGGCCACACAAACTGTTGGCTTGTTTTAAAAAGACATTCTTCGTTTTCATTGTATTAATCTTTATTTGTGCTTGTTTTAATGTTGTGTAATGATTTTTATACTCAGATAAACACTTCATGCTTTGATTAATTGAAGTGAAACACTGATTTCTTGGGTGGCCCAAAACTTTGTTGTGTAGGAAAACATGTTGAGTTATCTGCGTCTAAACAAAATTTGATTCCCAAGACTTAGCCTGCTGTGGCATTAAGCATTAACTTGTGGATCATATATTATTAAATAATGACTATGGTTGCGTGTGGCATCAGACCCTTAAAAATGCAGCATAAAACCATAACTTCAGAATAAGGAGTTCTCAATATCCATACTGTTTCTGGTAGTTTGTTAACTTGAAAACTTAAAAATTCCATATGGCTTGGACATTTGTGATTACATGGCTGCATTTTTGGATGTAAACTGTAGAGATGCAATTTGGTTATTAAAATTACTACAAATGGGATTTTTTTTTCTTGTCCCCCACCACCCCTTTAGCAGCCATCAGCTAACATCTGAATACAAGTTTGTTTGAGTTTTCTGTTATACTGATTGTTATGTAGCTGGAAGTAATGGTAATGCCAAACTCAACCGCCAAATTTAGCTTGCTTTCTAGGACCTCCTGCTCTACAGTATCTTTAAATGAATTCAAAGTCATTACTGGAAGTGATCTTACAATCTAGTTTGCACTATAACCTCTTATTGTACTGTATCTGAAAGCAGACTTGGACTCCTTGAGTCCGGGACTTGGACTCAACTCTGGCTTGCTTATGCCATAATTCTATGAACTTGACTTGACTCTGATTTGCTTACTGATGACTTGGACTTATGTGTTTGCTTTGTTTGGATTCGAGGTTGGATTTTCCAGTTTTTCTCAACACTATTAGCTTCAAACGCTGAGACCACATAGGCTGAAGCGTGTCCGTGTTGGACATGTTGTCATTCAAAAAGTAGCTTAAGAGTTAAAGCTTGAGAGTGCGTTTACTTTCTGATCATTTAAAAGTATAAAAATGACAGACTTGAAAAATGTATCATCATGCTGTGCACATCGCCGGAGTTCTAAACCTCCACCTCGCCATTATTGTCCAATTCAATCTCTCATGTTAATGGAATGTGACCAACTTGCAGTGTTATTTTAGTTTGGCATGAGGTTATTATTAATAAAATCATTTGGTCCCAGTCCAGGCCTGGTACTGACCTTTGGCATCTTTGGCATGAGGGCTACCTATCTCTCAGTATCTCTCAGTTTCTGTATTCATCCATACTTGTGTTTATCCTGCTCTGCATGGTTGTCCTCAGCAGTTTTCGCCATCTCCTTTTCACATCCCCTCATCTCCAGTCCTCCCCACCATAACCCCCCCACCCCCCCTTTTCTTTTTAATTTCTCCACCACATCTTTCAGGCTTGCTCTTGCTCCCTGCCTGACATCTTCCCCTTTCTGTCTTCCCAGAGGCCTTTGCATCCCTCGTCTCCTCCTTCATCACGGCCTTGTTGTCTTGAACATCATCCATGTTTTCCTTCTTTTCTTTCAGCTCCCCATTACGTCTTCCTCTGGGTCCATTTTTTTTCCTGTCTCCCCCTTCTAGTGGTTTCCATTGGGTAAGCATTTAGCACGCAAGATGCCGTAAGGCAATCAGACTGGCACACGGTGTCACACAGCATTCTGACCGAATGGAGATATAATGAGGGGGGATTTTTTTTGCATTTGGACACAAATTCTCTTGCTTGTAATAAATGTCTGATGACATTATGAGTCATCAGTGTTTTGTTTCATCTCTGTGACACTCATCACAGTACCAGGAGTTGGTTGTAGTTGAATGCCAGTAGTTGAGCTGCAATGTATTAAGATTGATTGATATTGTTTTTTTTGTAGCCCATGTATTGTAGATTGATCTGGCGTCTACTTTCATTCGATTAAAACTTTTATACTTTCTTTTTTGTTTGCAACGGTCACAAAAGAGGACATTTGTTACATTCAGAAGGTGTTCAGTTCCACTTCAGTAATGGTTTAAGTAAATTAATTACTACTCTGATAACATTGGCTCTGTATATCCAAACAGACACTTGTTCATACTGTGAATAATATTGCATCATTTTCTGATATTTTCAAGTGAGCATCCTCTGCTCCTGCAGCTGTAAAACTCTTTGTTTGGCTAAACCTGCAAATGACTGTGAAACAAATGTCTGTCATTGGGCAAAGCTGAACACCATTTAGACCTGCTTCAAAAGGAAGAATAATGGCGAGAGAATGCAGAAAAGAGTGATGAAGACGCACACACTGAATGAAAGGACTGCTACCAAAGCAAGGGGAATTCAAAACCTGGCTGCCAAGCGAGCGCACTTTCAAACAAGAGAAATGGCATGCCTCTGGAAGTGTAACTGGAATTGAGTCAAATGAGGACTGATGAATGAATAATCCCTCTTGCGATATCAAGTCTGCGGCCAGATTTACGTCCACAGCTAAGCTGTGATCCAGCGGCAGTGTGTGAGTCACAGATCACTTCAGTGTGTGTGAATATTGGGAATGGATCTCAACACGCTCGAGACTTGCCATGAGAAATAGCAGGCCTGACGTGCGGCTTGGCATTATCAGATACACTGCAGGCCACGTTAAGACAACAAGTGAAACCGCCGTCTGATGCAGCTCTCGTAATTCGTAAAAAGTGCACTTTATAATGTTGCAGATAATAGCATGCTGTCCACGCTTATATCTCATAACAGCTTGAGCAGAAAACACTTTTCAACCACACAGGTCATTTATTTATTTCGTTTTTTCGCCGGCTTTGCCAAGGTGTTAAATGACGTTTCAGCTTAAGTTTCATCTTAAAATGTATTGAAAACAAACATTTTAGTTAACCAAACAAAGCACTGGGTGGCATTCGATGAAGCTAATGGAATACTTTTGGTTGGGACATTTTCGGTTGTAGAATTGACATAGACACCGTTCTAATAATTGGACGCATAAGTGGGATTGATATTGTATTGTGATATACTGTAAGTGCATAAATATACAGTATAGATATAAGTATATAGATATGTAAAAGATAAAATCCTATCAAATGCCACCCCGAGTAGAAACACAAAAAAGGCTTTTTATTCATAAAGGCCGGTATTCTGGTGCAGTCCAAAAAAGTGCTTAGTGAAGGCTGAAGTGCATAGACACCTTTCTGGACTTAAGCACTTGGGAGAATATCTCCCAAAATCCACAATGCTTCTCATATGTGAGTGTATCCACCCCAGTCCACCCCTTTAAGAAATGTCTCCTAGTTGTTAAGACACAGCGAGACCACTACAACCCAAACGAGGTGGAGCTTTCCCCACTGTATTGATGAAGAAAAAAAATGAAACGTTGAATAATGTTTCTCTGACAGATACAAATTACATCTTACCCCCTCATTATTTTTACAACTTCATGGGTATGTCAGATTTTCGATTAAATCTTGCCGTTGCGTTTCTGCAGAGAATATTTTTCTCAGAGGTTTCTTCAAAAAATCACATCACCCCGTCTTCTGTGGGAATCGTTTGTGCTAAGTTGCTGTGTGTGTGTGTGTGTGTGTGTGTGTTTTGGTGTGTGCTCACGATTCAGTGAGAATTCTGTAGCCTGGATCTCCTTGGGCTAAAGCGCTCCAAGCCTGGCGTCTGTTTAACAGTAGCCGTTCTGTGCTGTGGAAAAAGCGGGACACATTGGCAACAGTGTTGAGTTACCGAGGCTAATAGCTGCCCTGGGACAGGCAGAGTTAACCTAATGTATCCATGCCCCAAGTGTTGCGAATTTGGACCAGTCTGAAGGAGGGGGTTGGACCGAGGGCTTTCTCTGAAGGTTCAGTGTAAAAGGGAGCGAAGAAAAAAAAGAGAGAGAGAAAACATCAGGCTTCCCACCAACAGCGTTCACCTTGAAAGAAGGTCTTTATTCGTGGGCTGTCACACGGAATGGGGCTCGCTCCCCTCTTTCGCACTATTCCTCTCACTCACTCCCTCTCTCCCTCCATCTCTCTCTTGCTCCCCTTTTTTCTCTCTCTCCCTCTCTTGCTCTCCTGCTCTCTCTCACTCTCTCACTCTCTCTCTGTCGCTATTATTCACTCTCTCTCTTTCCCTTCGTCTCTCTCTCTTTCTCTCTCTCTCTCTCTCTTTCTCTTCGTGCACGTCCAGTCTCAGAGGCTGAGGCAGGCCTGGCCTTTCCCCCCCTCCCAGTGCATACCCCGTCACAATGACTGCACCAGCGAGAGGTAACCAAATTAACAGTGGGTGGCACACTTGACAGAGTGGAGGAGGTCAAACCAGTCCACAACAGCACACCACACCACAAGGACTAGGAGGAGAGAGAGAAAAAAAAAGAGAAAATAGAAAAAATAAATTACAAACCAGCTGTGTTTGCCCTCAAATTGTAGTCTTGCTCCATGGAAGCAAATAAGGGCAGTTTTTAGTTTGATGTGTGTGTGTGTGTGTTTTTTTTTTTTTACTTAACATGTTGCCACCCACTTGCCATCTGCAAATGTTTTGAACGTGCAGTGGGGAACTAAAATTGTCCTTTCATAATGTTTATCGATTGATTGATTGATTGATTGAGAGTGTTTGCATGGAGTCATTTTTGCATGTGTGCTCAAATCCGAGGCCATGCGCATTATCTCAAAGTCACAACTTTTTGATTTAAGGTTTAGAGGAAGACATTTTCAAATAAGCCCCCAATTAGAACTGGCCCGCTGCCTCTCATTGTGCTTGGGTTGAACTCGTATGAGATGAAATGCGCGTTCTCATTGAGTTGACGCTGTTTTCTTTTGAGCTTTTTGGGGGGGACTGCTCATGAACTCCAGGTGTGCCGATGTGTTGCAGAGATCGGCGTCAAAGGCGCTGGAGAACCTGCCTTTTGTGGGCCAGTTGGTGGGAAGACTCTGCTGTGTCCCATGTGTTACGGCCGATGGTGAGTTTACGACGGCTCCGCGTGAAAGGGTGTGTTTCCCATTTGGCAGGAGGGAAAGAGAGAGTGTGAGAGAGAGAGAGAGTGAGAGATAGAGGGGTGATGCTTAGATATTTGGACGCTAAAGCCCTAAAAAGTTTAGATGAGCCTCAAGGCATTGACCACCTCCACACCCCCCCACACACCCCACTTTACACACTCAAACACACACACACACACACATTTGTTCCTCTTCCGCTCTCCACCCATCTTCACCCATGTGTTTTTATATCTCTGCACCTGCACGATAAACAGTACTGTAAGAAAAAATTCATGAGGGCCAATATTTCAGTGGGCCTCTCGTCAGTAGAATAACATAGGCTAATGGACTAATAATCATGCCTTGCATGAGTCATTCTTAAATCAGTAATACTATGGCCCAAATTGTAGGATTTGAAATATATAGAGTATATGTCGAGTTTTGTATTATGTTTGATATGTTTTTATTGAAATTTTATCTGTTACTGTATTTTAGTACTGACTTCCTGTATGTGCTTTCCCCACATCTCTTCAGAGGAGAGCAGCAGTCTTCTGTTGCAGTGCCTGTGGTGTTTGTTCAGCCCTGCCCCACAGAACGCCATCGAGATCAAGGCCAACGACTGGATACGGGTACGGAGATACTCCTCATTTACACTCGCTTGCATTTGATGTCAAGCGGTACCCCCTTTACCACATGAACATCAAAGATTATCTTCACACTTTTCCAAGCTAGTTGGTAGTACTATAGTTTGCAGTTTGGAGTAAAAATGTATTGAAATGTATTCACCCCAAATCTGAGTTGGGGAAAAATGGTACCATTTGACTAATGTCAACTTTGGGATTGACTACTACTTTGATCACTAATTACTACATGAGGCGTACAGTTGCTAGCCAGTTAGTAACTTAGTTAGTTGTCAATGGGAGATTGCATTGCAACCAACATAGTTGCTAACTTAGTAAGCAACTATGCTTTTGGGAAACAGATGCCAGTTCTAGTTGAATGTGAATGTTAAAGGGATATTCTGTCACATTTCAAACCCATAGCATAATTGTTCAAGTTTATCAAGCACTTCTAATTGGAGAAATAAAAATTAGAGAATATGGTACGTTATTGACCAAATGGCAAAGCGAGAACTGGTAGAAGGAAGGAAAATGAAAGTTTCTTTAATCCCTACTCGCTAGTGTTTGCTATTCCTTTTCATTATTCACACTATTGCACCAAATGCTGTTGTTACAAGTAGCAGATCAGGCTATGTGTTGAAATGCGACAGTGTCCCTTTAAAGTGAGTAATGCCATTAGGCAACGTGTGAAATCGTACATACTGTAGGAAATTAGACCAACACAAGTCCTGATGAGAAGTGGACTCTGTCTGTGGGCCTCATGGAGTAAACACAGAAACCTTGAGATCCAAAGGAAACACAAGACCCACACCACCCACATACACCAGAGACAAAAACGGAAAACCTTGAAAACATTGTGTCATCTTGTGGAGTTTTTTTGTTTCTGCTAGTGATCTTCAAGGATGGTAATTAAGTAGTAGTAATTCCATGAGTTAACATCTTTGTACATATAAAGTATCAGAACACTGTAGTGATAGTGTTCTTCAAGGACGGCAAATGTTATTCAAGTGTATTTCAAGGTCAGTAAATTAGTAGTAGTGGTCATGCCATGACTCATGAGTTAGCATCTTTGTACACATGAAGTGTCAAATTGCCGTACCATTTAGTATTTACAAGCAGACTGTTTAGAAAGTCTTGTCCTTGTCCCTCCGTAGTGTTTATCTTTGCCCTGTATTTAGATGCCCCCGTCAGCGGGCCTTTGAAAGGGGCAGGACAAAACATCCAGTGGTGCAGCAGTGAGACTAATGATCATGGACACACAAAAACATCTTTGATTTCTCTCTCTCTCTCTCTCTCTCTCTCTCTCTCTCTCTCTCTCTCTCTCTCTCTCTCTCTCTCTCTCTCTCTTTCTCTTGAACAGTTGTTGAGCAATTCCCACACAACCTTGAGCTCCTTAATGGTGTTCGCATAGGTGGTTTACCATAAACAAACTGTAACCCTGCACATATTTGCAAGATTAAATGTGTGTGTGTATTTTTTTATTAGTTTTTTCTCCCCCCCTCTTTTCATATTATGAAAGACTTGCATAATTAAAGCCAGGCTTTAAAGTAAACTTTTAATTTGCCAGATGTGTGGTGACCTATAGAGGACGGGAAGCAAGTCTTGGCGGGAGGTGTTGGATCACTCTAAAGAAACAGATCCAAGAGTATAGTGTTTTTTTTTTTTTCTTCCCCTCTCCTTCTTCTTCTTCGTTCCATACTGTATCAATATGCTCATATGCTCAAGGGCGCTTTTTTTTGGGGGGGGGGGGGGACATAGGGGGAGGTTGTGGTTCCATGATTAGAGGAGTAAGTGAGTGGGTGTGGAATAAGAAGGCGTATAAGCAGACTTCATTTTTTGAGGAGGGGGGGGGTGCTTGAGGGGTGGTGGTTGGTGTGGGGTTGTCTGTCAGATCTAGGTGTTAGATCTGGCGCTACTAAAATCGTGGAATTTTACAGAGCCTGCAGACCTCGTGCCCTGAGAGAGCACCCAACCCTGGCACAGACGGGTGGGCCGGCGGGCGTGTTTGCATAGTGTGTGTAGTTGTGGTGGTGTGGCGAACGAAGCTGCTGTTGATGTTTGTCGTTTCACCCACCATGCTCTTCACACTATTTGGTTATTGGCCTATGAAATGAGTCGTTCCAGTAACTGAGAAAACTTGGAAAAATTTCTCTCTTAGTTCCCTACACTAACTCTAACTTACTTTTCTATGCATAGTTTAGATATCTATAGTACATTTCATTTTTATTATAATCTAGGTCTAGAAATTCCCCTTCCACTTTCTATTTCGTGCTATGATTAATGATAAAATGAGTATCTGAGACAGATTTGGTAATGTAGTTTGTTATGAACCTAACGTTCCTTTTTAGATAATACTATACAGAACTAGGAACATACTTGGAATAAAAGTAAAATACTTGTCATTGTAAAGAACGTTTGTGTTTTCACTACGGAGAACAATCTCCCTGTGGAGCACCTGTGGACTGCCTCACTCTGACTTTCGCTTTGTGTTCTGCTTTCCATTGTTTAGATCGTTAATAATCTTTTTTTCTGTCCAGGGTGTCGTACAGGAAGGCACAGGGAAGCCTCACACTGTTTTACTACCGTATGCGTGTCTGTTAGCGTAGCAACAAAATCACAACACTTTTTTTTGTTCCACGCACAGAGGGAAGAATTGAGGCATTGATAGATAGAGAAGGTGAAAAGTATTTTTCATGGATTTTTTGCAGATTACGAGAAACCACTGTATTTGCTTTGACATTTCTTCTTTATTTTTCAGTTTTTTTTCCCAGGCGAACTGAATGAATAATTGGCCATCAGAGCGATGTTTGTACAATTGTAGCTGCTTGGCTAATCAGCCTACTTGCTTTGTACCACAAGCATTATTATATTGGCAGTGTGAATTCATAGGCTTCGTACAACACATGGAACTCACTTGCGTTCAGCCATCAGAAGCAAAACAGGCACGTTTCCCCCTCTTTTCCCCTCAATCCCTCTATCCCTCTCTCTCCTGCTCTCCCTCTATCCCTCTCTCTCCTGCTCTCTCTGAGCCTATTTTTCACTCTGTTGTCTCCAAGCCCAGTGTTTGATGGCTTCTCTCTCTCTCGCTCTCCCTCTCTCTCCCTCTCTCTCGCTCTCTCTCTCACATACACACACACACATACACACATACACACACACACTCTCTCTCTCTCTCTTTCTCTCTCTCTCTCTCACTCTGTTTTTTCCTCCTCCCTCCACACACACACACACACACACACACACACACACACACACACACACACACACACACACACACACACACACACACACACACACACTTTCTTTCTGCTAACACATGTTGCTCAGCGGAGCTGGAAGCGCTCCACTTCCCAGCCTGTGTGGTCCCTGTCTGTGAATTCCCAGCAGATGAAGAGTGTTCCGAGACGATCCGTAATGACTATGTGTGCTCTACATCTTTCACCACTCCTGACATTCCACCCCCAGCTTGTCAGACTCTGTTTTTTTTTTTTTTTTTTCCTTTTTTCCCTTTTTTTTTTGGTTTTGTTTTTTTTCTTCCTTTTTGAAAGATGAGGTATTACTGGCTAAGTGGGCATATTTTTCCTCCCTTTTCCTTCTCGTTCACTCTTGGAGGGACAGAGTATGTATCAGTGTATCCTCTTGTCTCTCTCCCTTTCTCTCTCTCTCTCTCTCTCTCTCTCTCTCTCTCTCTCTCTCTTTCTCTCTGCCTCTGTCTCTCTCCCTCTCCCATCTCTCTCTTTCTGTTTCTCTATCTCTCTCTCTTTGTCTGTGTCAAACTATCTCTGTTTCACATAAACATGTATGTACACACACACACACACACACACACACACACACACACACACACACACACACACACACACACACACACACACACACAGACCAGCATGCACACTAACACTTCTATGGTCTTGCTTCAGTTTCCAGGTTGCTTTCCAAGCCGCGGCCTTCCTCTCCTCTCCTCTCCTCTCCTCTCCTCTCCTAGCCTTGCCCACTTGCAGCTGGTAACGACGAGCTTAACGCAAACTAGTCCGATCTTCAAACTCTCTGAACTCTCTCCCTTTCTCTCCCTCTCCTTCTCTCTCTCCCTTTCTCTCCCTCTCTTTTTTTTCTCCTGTCGTATGCACTTTCTGTATTCGCCAAGGGGGATATTTTTTGATTCAAACGCTGCATCCATATGTCTTCAAACTCGCCTAATTGCCATGTTTAAGGCAATGTGGTACTGCCCCCCTCCACCACCACCACCTACCCACCCCCCAACCCCATCATTCCATTCCACACACACACACACACACACACACACACACACACACACGCACACACACACACACACACACCAAACGCGCACACACACACACACACTTAAAAAAGGGCTTTAAGTGTGAGTTACTGTGTTTTTGCAGCTCAGATGGTAGTAATTGAGCTTCGGTTGGGTCTGTGGAGGACATCCTAACATGCTCGAAACTAACCCAAACCGCACGACCCGACCACAGGGAGCAGTGTTTTCCATCAGGCTCCTCTGCTCTCCTCCGCTCCTCCGTTTTTTCGCCCTAATTCTTCGCGGAAGCGTGCCCGTTTGCTCTGCATCGTAAGCAAAATTGGGTGTTCTCTCCTCTTGTTTTTTTTTTTTTTTTGAACTCTGCAAAAAGCAAGTTTTCAATTATAAATTTAAATTTACAGTCCTGTCTGTTTGCCTTTTTTTTCTTTCTCTGGGTTTTGTTTTGTTTTGATCTGTCAGGTTAGTGTAATTGTCACGCTGGAGGCTTATAAATGATAGGCTTGACGTTGTGTAAGGTCTGAGAGTAGCTGCCACACTGCGAGTGGCTTTCTTTGTGCTCCAGTATCTGATGGGGATTCAGTTCCTCGTTTTCAGCCCGCGTCTAGCGCCGCCGCAGTTCAAAGACAAACCCGGAGAGACCCGTCTTTGGCTAATCACGTTATCATGCGATTACGCAGATCAAGATGACATTCTCATAAAGCCATCTGTTTTCGCTTATGAAATTATTTGTTGGGGTTTGGTGCGCATTACCACACACACACACACACACACACACACACACACACACACAGAGAACACACAAACACAAGCAGGCAGCTTCATGATTATTGATTTTCGGGGATCAAGCAAGTCTTTCCAAGAATCTTGAGGGCGAAAGGCTTTTAAAGTTGAGGTTGGGTTTCAGAATTTGCTCCACCCATAGGGCCTCTTCCCTTTAATGGCTTTAATCTTTGCGTTGTCGATGAGGGGATACTTATAGCACTTACCCTGGCTTTGTCGCCATACAGTTTAAAGCTGAGTGCATCCAGATTTGTCCTGATTATCAGACTGGAACGTGTGCCACAGCATACAGTACGGTGCACGGACATGCACAGTGGTTAGAGGAAAACAAGTTTGAGTTTCAAGATGCTTCAGATAAGCTCAAAGATTTTAATCTTGGTCAGGGTAATCAGAGCTTACCCACTGTCAGCATTCTCACCTTTAAATTTATGATTGCTGATACAGTAGTATTTACTGACTTGTCTGTCTCACACACACAGCTATCCCAAAAAGATATTGAGGGCAGAGAACCGAAAGGGCAAAAGTAACATTTTGGTCATGATTGAGTTATATAGAGCAAATTAAGTATCATATTAATAATATTATATAATTATAAGTTATTAAACAAAACCCAAAAGTCACCTGTGGACACAAAAGAGTTAGAGCCAGAAGGGCATAACTGCATTTTGACTAAAAGATACAGTATGTTATTATTCATTGAGTATTGCATCATCCGTCTGTGCCAATACAATGTGTGAAATCAGAACTACATGTTACAGAAAGTAGAATCAGACCAAATTGTAATCATTTTTGTTATAGCTCTCCTTTAAAGTTGGTGAAATGTCGCCTACGGCCTTAAGGCTTTAAGCAATCATATTTTAGGCTTGACAGAACTAGAAATGGTTAAAATATGTCATCATGATATATCTGTTCTTATTGTGACCTTTTTGTTCATTTTGTAAGTTCATTTTATTCTTTTAAAGCCAAGTTAATAGCCTGAAAGTGTTCATTCCTGAAGTTTTAATTGGTGCTTTTTACATTTGGTGGTTTTCTGTCCATCTGTCCATATACTACCAGCAATCTTTTTACATTTTTGTGCATATATTGCAAGCTGTATGCCTATATCTCACTAACCTAGCTTTAAAAAAAAAAAAAAAAAACTTTATTGTACTTTTTAGAATCTATGTTTGGAGACTTCCTTTGATCAAGAGCTCAGTAGGCAATCTCTCCACCCCAATATGTGAAGTTGAATTGCCCTAAGATGGAAATGCACATGCATTTATACAAAGACGTGTAGAGATCTGACATTGCTTCACAGGGCTTGTTTGTGTCGTTTACAGCAAAAGACACCATTTGGAAATAATGAGCAGTAGAGTTTAAGACGCTGGATTATGTGTCAGAAGTGCTGTTAATGTGAAGAACTGTGGCCTCTGAGTGAAAACAGACTAATTTCCATGCAGTTCCAGATGCAAACCTCATTTCTCTGGATCATTTCAGGAGATCAGACTCGATTTCACTTGGAATTGTTGTTTTTTTCCCCCTTCTTCTCTCCCCAATATTTTGGGATTCAGCATTCTGTGCCCTGATTTTCTGGTTCTGTGCAGTGTTGTTTTGCCGGTTCTGTTTTAATGAAAAGTAAAGTCATTTCCATACACACACACACACACACACACACACACACATGTAATGGAGGCCAGCTAGCTCGGCGGTAGTACGTGTAAATCCTCATCACCCAATTCCATGGGCGCTTCTAACACGCTGAGTTAGAGGCTCTGGCTTTTAGCTCAGTTGGTTAGAGCGTCCCATTCCCACGCTGGGAGTTTGTAGCTTGCGGGGTGGCGGGTTCGAGACCCGTGTGCGGTGCGGACCGCCACTGGCTACATTGGTGCCGTGACCTGGATGGGAGTGAGGATTTGGAGGGTGAGTGTAACGGAGGCCAGCTAGCTCATTTTGAGCGAAAGCTTGACTCGTATGATGAAAAAAAAAACTTTAATAGCTTCAGTGCCAGTGTTTCACTTTAATTGTTCCAATATGCCAGTACAAATTTATCCGGCAATGACTATCGCCTGAAGCTGAAAAGTGAAGATTTATTCATTTTTTCCTTCTGCAGAAAACAATGTGTCATTTAGTAGCGGAGAGTGAAGAAGGATGCTCTGTAATGAAACATGTTGGACTACCTTCAAAACAATACAATGCAAGCACTCTCAAAAAGGTATTTATTAATAGAGGCACATTATAAATGACTTTAACGTAGTAAATTACTTTAATGCTGTAATTAGGTTGTGTTCTGTTTGTAGATGGTGTCTTTCCTGACAGAGTCTGTCAACAGGCCTTGCAGCACTTTCAGGAATCCATCAGAGAGGTGAACCACTGAACCTTGTTGCTCTTTTCGCTCTCACGATTGTTCATTTTCCATACTTGTACATTGCTTTTGACGAAAGCGCCAAATAAGCTAATTTAAATGTGTAAAAACCATTTGAGGTGCAGAATACCAGTCTGTGTTGCTGTACAACTGTCCAGCTGTGTGTGTGTGTATGTGATAGGATGCTAGGAGGAGCCCACCTAACAGACTTAGATTAAGTTAATTTTTCTCATTTGGAACGTTTGGTGAAGCTTCTTTCAGATGAAAAATATAGGCCTGCCCAATAATGAATTGTGTAACTCCCCCTGGCCAAATGTAAGAATTTCGTACAGTTCCTTAGAGAGTTGTATGCCTTAGCTGGTCCGCTCCTGACACTGAATCCAAGGCTTCTGTGCAGGTGCGTCTGTGATAGCATTGGCAGTCTGTCGCTATCCTGCGTCCCGCTGGTCACACGCCCAGAAGTAGCCTCTCTGATTGGTGCTTTCCTGAGGAGGCCTGTGACATGTGACCACGCCCAGCTCAGGGAAGAGTTTGTGGAGGCAGTTTGCACAAGCTTTCTCAAGTAAGTGATGCTGAAATCTGTTAAAAAAAATTGTGAACTTAGAGTCATAGCACATGGTCACATTGTAAACTGCGTCCCCTTGGCATATTGATACAAATTTGGCTCCTCTTTTGTGGTCATTATTGGAAAAGTTTGTAAATGATTTGAAAATGTTGAAATGTTATTATTAATGTTGAATCCAGAAAATGTAAGGAAAACCCTGCAGAGTGAATCAACCGGTAGCCACTTTGCTACAGTAAGTGCTGTCCATAGGTATGAGAGTGACACAGACCAAATAGCCAAATGACGGGCAAAGCTAACTGATAAGGACAATAGGGCATGACCGTTTCAACTTTCATATGCCCGTATCTGTTAGTTTAGCTGTCACATATTTGGTCTTTGTTGTACCAAACAGTGTTGTATTGTAACTAAGTAAAAATACTTAATTACTCTACTTAACTATCTTTTTGGAGTACCAATACTTTACTTGAGTTGTTAAAAATGCCAACTTTTACTTTTACTTCACTACATTTCCTTAGAAAATTCCATACTTTTACTCCACTCCATTTTCAGTTGGCATTATAGTTACAAAGTATCAGCTGAAACTGCATTTAGTGCTTAACTGAGTGACTGCAACAAGGTTTTGCATTAGAGATGCCAATTTGTCAGTGAACAGGTGCAAACAAATTCGTCATTAAAGGAGAAATCTGGTGTGAACCAATCAGTAGCCCTATGTTCAAGGTCACTAAATGCCCTCAGGAAACATAATGACATTCAATCAGCATTAGCTGACAGTTCACTATTCAGCCTATGTTTTCTTAGCCTACTTGTACTCTTACTTTCATTACTTCAGTACATTTAATTAAAGATTACTTATCATACGTAAGTACAGTAGAGGCAAAATACTTTTATACTTTTACTTGAGTAACATGCTAGCAAGTGACTTTTACTTCTATTCTACCAAAGTACTTTTTTGCTGTACTTATCTGTACTTTTACTCAAGTGGGACTTGGATACTTTATTTAACACTAGTACCAAATGCTTAGCCTTGGCCCGCCCATACCTATCGCTGCAAGAAATTTTGCGATCAAGTCAGTATGGCCTAGGAGGCAATTTCCTCAACTCTCGAGCCTGGGAAAGTCAGGACCCAATGAGAAAGGAGCAGGCTGAAGGGGGCGAGCTTACGATGACTGTCCAGCTCTGTCCAATAACATTTGATAGACGTTTAGATTAATCCTGCCCCGGAATTCCCTGGCAATGCTGTCTTTGCCAGGCCACAGTTCATTTCTGATAGTGGTCAAGTAAGCCAGGCTACCAAATGCTGGCATTCTGATATCGATTGATAGCACTCAGTAGCCTCAAAGACTGATTGACCTTTAATAAAGAAAGTCGGCTTTATATATAAAAGTATACAAATTTGAATGCCTAAAGATGTGTATGCTGTTATCTAATTGTATGTCATCATTATGGTGTCTTCTACCACCTCCTTGCAGTAAGAAGCTGTACCTTGATGAGGACTCTGTGGTGGCCCTCTGGTGTCATAACCTGTCCAGCCTGGAGAGGGCAGTGTTGAGGCTTTTGCGCTCTGTTCTCTCAGGCCCAAGACTAGACCTGCTGACTCTAGACCAGCAGGTGAATGACTCTCTCCTGGTAAGTTCTGTGTAAAACCAGACTGTTCCCATGTTGCAATACATGTTCTTATGTTGGAGCGTGTGTGTGTGTGTGTGTGTGTGTGTGTGTGTGTGTGTGTGTGTGTGTGTGTGTGTGTGTGTGTGTGTGTGTCATCATTGTTTTTGGGGTCTTGGGAGCTGAAGCTACTACATACCACAACTGAAAATAAACGAAACCCTGAGAGATTGCACTTTGTATAGACTAGAAGAAATGTTTATTTATGTATTTATTTATTTTGGATATTTAGTAGCGTTCCCACAGACCCTGTCTGACAAACACTCGAGGATTCTCGCATGCTTACTGTTTTTACGGCTCCGAAGAACCTTTGATTCACAAAACAGCATTTTTTTTTATGCAGCGCTCAGAAAAACGGGGAAGCAAGTAATTAGTTTCACATTCTTGTTTTCACTTCAAACCTCCCTTCACTGGCGTTTTGATCCAATAATAATAAACAGCAACTTTCAAGGGGCCTCTCTGCCAGAGAGAGAGAGAGAGAGAGAGAGAGAGAAGAATAGAGCGAGAGGAGAAGAAGAAGAGGAAGAGAAAAAAAAACAGGATGTTTTGGTGATAGAGTAATTGACCCTCCCTGAAGTGGAGGAGAGACAAAGGTATGGATGGATTATGCTCTGAGACCATCTGTTTTCACTAGGGACAAGCATGTTGCACGCACACACACACACACACACACACACACACACACACACACACACACACACACACACACACACACACACACACACAAATCCTTCAAACAAGACAAAATATGCCTTGTGGCTTTCAATTTATTGCATCTGATTATTTGGCTTAGCACTGGAAACAATAGATACATTTAAAAGGCTGCTTTCACATATTCCTAATGTTTTACAAAGGCTGGCGGCGCAGGGTGGGGTACGTGCTTGATTGCTGCTGTACTGCATGGCTGCCACTGGGTGGCACTGCCCACCGTTTCTACAGTTCATCAGACTCCCTATTGTTTTGCTCTCTAAATCAAACAGGTCAATAAGATGTCATCATAAGCTTTAGTATACTGCCAGTATAGCACAGATCTTATTGCATAGTCTTCCACTGTGGTATCTGCACATACCACCCCCCCTCCCTCTCTCTCTCTCTCTCTCTCTCTCTCTCTCTCTCTCTCTCTCTCTCTCTGTCCCTTTCTCTCTCTTCCCTCCTCCTCTTTTTCTCTACACTTCACTGCTGCCCAGACATTTATGTCCCCTCTGAGGACAGACTTGTGTGTGTGGATAGCTTTACGTTAATCCTCAACCTTTCCTGCTTTCTACCCCCCCTCCCTCCTCTCTCTCTCTCTCTCTCTCTCTCTCTCTCTCTCTCTCTCTCTCTCCCTCTCTCCCTCTCCCTTTTTTTGCTTTTTTCTTCCCCTCTCCCTGTTAGCTGGAGTCTTTTGGCGAGTGGTAAATAACTAGGATGGCATCAGTTTGAGGATGGGAGAGGGGGGGGCAATACTGTGAGGGTGGGCAATAATTGAGATGTTTAATGCTGTAACTGGGGTTGTTGGTGCAGGCTGGAGGCTGTAGGCCGGGGCTGGGGTTAGGGTGAGGGTGAGGGTGAGGGGTGGGGAAGTGGTAGTGGTGGGTGGGATCAGGGGGACTTCTTGCTGTACTTGTTGGGCCTCAGGGTTGAGCTGGCTGCTTGGCTCACCCAAGGGCTCCCTCCACTCTGCTTCACTCTACTCTACTCAGCTCCGCTCCTCTCTGCTCAGAGGATGTGGTGGGGATCACAAGCAGGGGCCCCCTTCACCCACACCAGCCCAGCCCAGCCCAGGCCAGCCCAGCCCAGCCCGCCTGTGAAGTAGAAGTAGGCAGCACAGTATAGCACGAGGGGCTTCTGAATACTTTCCAGTCTTTTGTTTCACTTCCACGCCATGGATGGTTGGTTAGGTTTTTTTTTCCTATTGAATTTTTCCCTCCCTGTTTTTTTTTTTTTTTGGGGGGGGGGGGGGGGGGCATTACTTGTTGATGTTGTTTGTCCAATCTTGTCTTTTTTTCCATGTCTTCATGGACTCGCTCTCTTCTTCTTCTCCTTCTGTGAGGGCTTGGCTCTTAATTATATCTTTACCGTCTTGCTTCCCCTCATCCTTGTTCATTATCTCTCTCTCTCTCTCTCTCTCTCTCTCTCTCTCTCTCTCTCTCTCTCTCTCTCTCTCTCTCTCTCTCTCTCTCTTACCCATATGTTCCCCCTCGCCTTGCTTCCTTGTTCTCTCCCTCTCACACACACACTCTATGTTCTCACTTCTCACTACATATTTGTGTGTGTTGGTTTGTGTGTGTGTGTGTGTGTGTGTGTTTTTCTCCCTCTCTGTCTTTCATTCTTTCTCTGTCACACAATGCGAGGCACGCCAGCACATGTGGGACTTTTATTTGGGCGCTTTTGTGGGTGTGGGAAGACTTTAATTGCATTCTTATCTCATTTGACCGGTGGAAAGAGGGAGTAAATACCAACCCCCCCCCCCCCCCCCCCCTTCCGCACACACACATACACACGCACACACACACACACGCACACACAAGCGTCTCTCTCTTCCCGTCAGTTGGAGGTGTCGTCGTGCCAACTAGTACAGTACAGCTGTGCTCCCTTTTCTTCCCCGGCACCTTTTCTCAAACAAACGTGCCAAATGTGAAACAGATGATTGATTTTTCCTTTCATTTTTTCCTCCTCCTCTCTCTTTCTTTTTTTTTAATGACGAGACGAAGCCCTGGCGCATTGTTTTCATAGGAGCGCCAACTGATGAGCCTCTCGTGGGCATGTAGCTGAGGTAAACAGCCAGGCCAAATTGCAACCATTTGGCGCAGGCTGATGACCAAACCAATAGTGCCCTCTTGTGGCGAAATGAGAGGATAGTTCATCCCCCCAATTGAGCTGTGAGCTAATACATACATGTTTGTTTGTTTGTTTGTTTGTCGTCCACAGCCCCAGGCCTGTGCGCAGCAGTGTTCCTTGTTCCTGGTGGTGAATGAAATCTTCAGGTGAGTTCCGGAAAGAAGTATCCACTGCTTCCCTTATTGGGGGATTTTTTGGTGTGCGACCTTCAGAGCTGGACTGGTTGAACTGCCTGTTGTCTAACATGCTCACCAGATAGCAGAGAGTGATGATTGCATGCTGTCTTTCTGCCATTCTGTCCATACAGATTTGCTGCATTTATATTTTTTTATACAACCGCAACTATTTGGTGAAACCATCAATCAAACCATACGCTCAACTTACTGATTAAATGAGACATATCTCAGTACAGCCACATAGTTAAACTTTTTATCTTTCAGAGAAATGGGATAACGTAAAATGTTGGGAAGTCCCATTGAAGTGAATGGAGCAGGCATTAACAGCATTGTAAAAAGCCATATTTTGTGATAATGTAATAATCCTGTATAATGCACATCTATGACGTACTGTAGATCTGGTAAAAAAAAAAAAAAAAGTGTAAAGTCTTTGAAATGGTAACTTTAGCAACCATAGCAAACAGCAGTTAAACCATAGCAAACAGCAGTTAAACTTGCAAACAACAATAGAATCGGCTGTTACTAGTGATAACCATTGTAGTTACTGTAGTAAGAACAGAAAGTAGGACAGGTTTCTTTAAAATTGAGCTGCATTTGCTTTTGTGTGCCTATTCCTTATATGTATGAGGTGTGCCTATTTGGCTACAGGCCGAAGATCTGCGACGAGACAGGCTGCGACGTTCTAAAAACCAGCGACGTTCTATAACTCTGAATCTGCGATTTGACATGTTAAATCTTTTGCAATGCTTTACGACGATTTGCAACTGCTTGCAACAACCTGCGACGATGATTCACATCACTGCAACTTCTCTCTAAAACCGTCTCATCTCGTTGCGGATCTTCAGTCTGAATTGGCCTTTACATGCACTAGCGGGATAACGGTCTTTGTGGTGTGCTGTTATACGCAATCAATGATCTTGGAGTATCTATGTCTCTGCCTTGTTCATCAATTCCGTAAAACAACACACCCTGTATGCCGCTATCCCTTTCATAATTAATTCCATATTTTGTTTTATTCATTTTTTCTCTCTCCCAATCTCCAGATGTGCGTTACTGGAGATGGAGGGGAACTCTGCGCTCCGACTGCTAATCCAGTCATTCACACGCTGTTTCCTCAGAGCACGGGCAGCCCAGACACCAGAGGTACAGTACAGTGCAATCCAGTCAGGGAACATTATGTGGGTCCTGGTGCTAGCCTACAACTCTAGACATACTCTAGCGGTAGCAAATTGAAGTGGCCCAGCGAGTATGTCCAGCTATGAGCCATAGGTTGTACTCAAACATCGGTGGTGTCTCTCCAATCACAATGCTCTAGGTTATATTCAGACATCGTGGTGTTTAGCCAATCACAACGTTCTATCTGGACAGGGAGTCATTGAGCGAGATTAGCGTTGTTTGAATCGGCTTGTTAGTTGCTCTGATTAGTTGTAGCTGTCCTATCCGAGGATCTATCATGGTCAGACTATACATTTTATGTTCTAGTCTGGCTTGTCAGGCGAGGGTGGTGGCGTAGAGGGTGAGGAGCCTGGTTATCACGCTAGTGGCCTGGAAATTGTGGTTCGAATCCCGGCAGCCGCTGTCAGCTCCGATGTAATTGATGGTTGACACAAATGTAAGTGGCTTTAGATAAAAGTGTTTGATAATTGCACAAATGTAAATGTAAACATGAAGGGACAGAGGTACTGTACAGTGCAGTGTCATCAAGGGGATTTATATGAAGAGTGAACCTGACAAAGCCAATCACAAATCTTTCACTTGTGGGTTAGCTTTGATCATTGACTTGTGGGTTATACTTCCCTGCCTCACCTGAGTTTGTACCAGTAAAGGCTGCTTCTGTGCTCTGGGACAGGACTGGGACCTACTGGTCTATAGGGCTTCATGCTCACTGAGGTGGCGAAGGGCCTTCATCGTTTTACACACATAAAGGAACGTACTGTAAGAAGAAAAGAAGGAAAATGTTGAAGTTGAGTCCTACCTCTAAATATTGATTTGATAAAGGGATATATGGGCAGATGTCACTCGAAAAATGGCGATGGAAGGGCACACTACATGTATAAATCATTTGGTGCGTTTCGCAATTCTGCCTTCCTCAGAGTACTCTTTCAAGCGGCCTGTCATGAAGGCTAAATGCAAAATGTAATGTGGCCCATTGTGACATTGTTGACATATAGTGCATAATATACAGTATAGCATTTTCACACTGATTTCAAACTACAATGCTATGGAAAGCACATTTTCCATCAAAGGATACCCATCTAAAGACATATTTGTCTGTACTGTAATATGGTTTCCTACCCCCACCCAGAACTTGACAGTGCATATCCTAGATGGCTGGGTGGAATAAAACTTGCTCTGCACTTGCATCCACCCTTCATAAATGACTCTCTGCCATCCACATTCATTTGGATATGACACCAAAACAAATCCTCTGATAAAAAGGACAAAAAGTTGCGTAATGTCCCTTTAACACTTTGTGTGTATGGTAGTGTGAGTTCTTAAATGACTTGCACTCGCATTGCCTACGGCACATTATGACTTCTATTCCGTGTGAAGTGCCATATAAATCGGTTGGAGTCACTTACAGTAAGTCTGTGGGAGTGCTCTGCTTCTCGCTACTCTCTCTCCCGAAGGGGGAGCAGAAAAAACGAGACTTGCTCCTCAAATAGCACTTAATGTCCAGACACATTTACTCTTTGCTCAGGAAGAGGGTGTGCCTGTAGACTTCAGTTAGAGACACATCAAATAAACTCCACTGGCACCAAATCGCACACACACACACACACACACACACACACACACACACACACACACACACACACACACGCACACACACACACATACGCACACATACAAACACACACACACACACACACATGCAGTAATGCACAGACACACACGCACACACACAGAGACACACACTCTCGGTGACTGTGTGTGTGTGAGAGAGAGTGCCTTAGCCTCAGTATCTGACTGGTTGTTGGGCCGGTTTTCCCCCTCCGGCCTCACTGACAGCCCAGGGCCCTCAAACCTCTCACTGACAGGCACGGCAATTACCATGTCACCGTCACGTCACCCACCGAGCTGCCTGTGAGCGCCGCCACTGTACCGTACCGCCGCAGCTCTTGGACGACGCGTTCGAAAAGGAAGCACGTCACTCGTCTCTCCTCACCCGCGCTCGGTATTTCATGGGAGTTGCTGCAGGCGATTTGTGATGGTTTTAGCATCAGGTTGTGGCATTTGGGAACGTGCCCTTATAGTGCTACGCAGTGGTAATCGTTTTGTGTGTCTCTCTCTGTGTGTCTGTGTGTGTGTGTGTGTGTGTGTGCTGTGTGTGTGTGTGTGTGTGTGTGTGTGTGTGTGTGTGTGTGTGTGTGTGTGTGTGTCTGTGTGTGTGTGTGTGTGTGTGTTGTGTGTGTGTGTGTGCGTGTGTGTTTTTAGGAGAGATTGCCTCTAAAGAGTTTCTTCCCTCTGGTCC
>JAODXP020000028.1:5139066-5146566 GCA_027497455.2 Sardinella longiceps
GTGTGTGTGTGTGTGTGTGTGTGTGTGTGTTTGGTGCTTCTTTGGTTTGGAGAGCATTTGCGGAGCATTACGGAGAGGTTCATGTAAAGTTCAAGGAATCAGACGTTTGCAGCAAATATCTACACGTCTGGAAGGAGCAGCAGGTGTGTCTGCACACGCAGAAGCCTCAGCCGACAAATGGCATATGTGTGTGTGTGTGTGTGTGTGAGTGTGTCTGTGAGAGGCGCAGACTTATATGTGTGTGACTGTGTCAGACAGAGAGAGAAAGAGATGTGTGTGTGTTTGCCAGAGAGAGAGATGGGAAGTGTGTGTGTAAATGTCTGTGTGTGTGTGTATGTATGCGTGTGTCTGTTGGAGAGAGAGGCAGACTTGTATGTGTGTGAGTGTGTCAGACAGAGAGAGAGAGAGAGAAAATCCTATGTGTGTGTGTGTGTCAGAGAGAGAGATGAAGTGTGTGTGTGTAAGTGTGCGTGTGTGTGCGTGAGATCAAGAGAGAAGGACTGTGTGTGAGTCAGTGTACTTTTTGGAGCTGAAGTGCAGGATGTGCTTGTTGACCCCAGGCCAAGTGCAAGGGCTCTGGTATGCTCACTGGACACCGGTCTTACTTCCAGAGGTCAACAGCACAAACGGTCTAATGCCTCTCAGCTCCTCCAGATTCAAAACAAGCCCCTGGTTCACTCGCCCTCCTGCTCCCTCCCTCTCTCTCTCTCTCTCTCTCTCTCTCTCTCTCTCTCTCTCTCCCCCCTAGCCAAATAAACCACAACATCTGCCAGCCTCACAGAGAAAACAAACAACAACAAAGACAAAACAATAACAAAATGGATCAGTTGATTCTTTATGTTAACTTTAGGTTGCACTGACTTTCCCTTGTTTTGTTTTTTTTTGGTCTGGTTTGGTTTTGCAGTGACTTTGCAGGTGTCAGACTTTACATTGGATTGAGTCATTGTGTTTGCTTTGCCAGGAATAGAGATCTGCTTCTGTAAACCAGCATTTTTAATGGATTGATGATTGATGTGTGTGTGTGTTCCTGTGTGTGTGTGTGTCCAGGAGTGTGTGCAGCATGTCTGGAGTGACCTGAGGCGTGTGTGTTTGAGTCCAACACCACCATCTCCTCATGCGTTGGAGTCAATGGCTGACTCTCTGAGCTCCCGTATCACCCCTAAGCTGGCCCTGCGTCTTCTCCTTAGCCTGGCCATCTTCGCCCCGGCACCGGGCCACGCCACCGCCCTGCAGCTCATTCAGAAGGTGAGCCCCTAGGGTCTTTCGTCTTTTTTTTTTACCCTCAATGGTGCTGTCTTCAAGGCACTACTACCTCCTATTTAGGGGTTAAGGTGAGAGTTTAGGGCATTAGGGTTAGGGTGGTGCAAATAATTCTAGTTAACGTAACTAGTTAATGTTAATCACCAGATAAACGTCAAAGGTTCCGTTATCGGTAGGTTGCTGTAGGCTGGGCCACAGGCTTTTACTCCATAGACCAACACAGTGTTTTAATGTGACATTACCAGTGTACCAGTTGTTGCTTTACATTGGTATCTTGTGCCCATAGGGACTAAACATATAATATTAAAATTGTAATTTTCTACATCTTGGGATTGAATTTGAGACTTATTAAGCAGTAACCCAGAAATACATTCATTAATCCATTCATGTTTAGGTGTTTAAGGAAGAAAGCAAAGACCTGTAAAAATACAGTAAATAGACAATAGAGATCTAACTGAAAACATTTTCATTGTTTAAAGCACTTTGTGAGACACTGTGATATTCCAGTGAATGAGTCAGAGTTGTGTGGACGTCGGCTCAACAGCCTCACTGTTCCATTTGGCCAAATACTGTGGCACAGTTACAAAAGCAGGAAGAGGAAATCACCTTGTTGTTGAAAGGTTGCTGACACCTTTAGATCTCTATTTCACCAGTGTGACAGACAAAAATTTGGGACTTGCACATTCAAGTCAGTGTTTTCAGACGCCGTCCGAAACCAGGGTTCAAAAACATTTTCATTGGGCTTATCTGAGAGTGAACCCTCAAGGAAATAACTCCTCTCACCGCAAGGCCACCAAAGCTGACCTAGAGGTGTTATTCAAAAGTTCACAGCTAAAGGTAGAAAAAACAAAATGGTGAAAGAACAATACCTCAGAAGGGAGGGACCATAACCACATTTAAACAATTTTATTTATGAGTCATTTTTAATTATGAATAATAATTTAAAAATTGTAACAATGTACCAGATATTTTATAAAAAAGAAGCCATCAACGTTTATATTCAATATTAAAGGAGTAGTGTGTAGGATTGTGGCTAGCCTGGCTATTGCGCAAACTAAATAATCACAAGTGATATTTAGTCTGGAGACCAACCTATTTGTCCAGAACTGTTTATTGGCCAATACGAATGTCTATCATAGCGTCTGTACTAGGTTAGAGCCAATACCAGAACCACCACGTGCCATAAAATGCAATGGAGCACCGTGCTAGTCCCTTTTTGGTTCTGTGAAAATCGGCCATGGTCACCATGCTGCTTTGCAGAGTGAAATAATATGGAGGGCGCAAAGGAGCATGGGTACTCCCAGGCTAGATTGTGGCCAAAATTGGCTCTACAGTCATGTTCATAATATTTTGCTGCTTTCAGCCATCCATCTTTCTAAAGTGTCTCTTGTACATATCCTTGTTTTATTTCTCACTTTGTCCCAATGTATTTCGGAAGCATAATGAGGCCTTGACAATGACAACAACACAAACACCACTTGAAATGACAACATAAACACTACCTGTGGGCAGCAACTTAGCTTTTCAAATGCAAATATTCTGGCTGGACTACAACGGTCAGTGATATCAGTGTTTAAAATATAAACATGGTTCCTTCAGGTCAGGTGACATATCAGGGCCATTTTTGAATATTTGGAAAAAGATTTCTTACACACTGCTGCTTTAAATTCCTGGAGAATCAGTATTTCAACTAAAAGATGTCTATAATGAAAATATTTTCTTTGCACTATTTTCTTACCAATGGTCACAGACAATTTGTCATATTCTTGACTGTATTTCTGGTGTATTTCAGCCAGAGGTCGATAGAGATCTCTCACACATATTTTGAGTTTTAATCTTACAAGCCTAAAAAGTGCCTTACCACAGCAGTCCTACCTTTCTCTATGTCAAGTGTCTTTGTCATTGACTTGATGTTTCCTCTTAAACGTCAGTACCAGGTGAAAAAGGTGAAAGCGCTGATGTCTGATGATGGGCTAGGCCCAAAACTTCTGTATAATTTCAGCATTTGTTATTTTTGTTCAGTACAATTATTGATATCATTTAGCTCCTGTGTGTGCGGGCTCCCTTTCTTTTGCTCTTAGCAGAGAACAGACACAGACCACAGGGGAAGATGCAGCATCAAACGTGGCATGGACATAGTCAAGTCATAATTACTGATGTTGTTACCATGTTATAACTACAGGGTGTACAGAGATGTTGTGTTGCTCCTAGTCTGGGCGTTGGGCCCTTCTCAGAAGCAGCCATTTCTCCCTTAAAATAGCCTGTTTGCTTTCCATTGCAGATGTCAGAGAAGAGGAGGAAGAGGAAAGAGGAGGAGGAGAAGGCAGAGGAGGAAGAGGAGGCAGCGAGTCTGAGAAGGGAGGCCGAGTGTCTCCTGGCAGCTGCGGCGATGGAGCACCGACTAAATAGCGACACCTCTGCGAGTGCCAGAGTTCAGGCGAGGTTGAGGACACTCGAGGACACCCTCTGGAATGCATTGTGTGTGTCTGCGTGAGTGAGTGAGTGAGTGGGCGAGCGAGTGAGCGTCAACGAGAGCCAGCGTGCAGTGTGTAAACATGCCCGTGCCCCCGTTTAAAAAAGAGAGAGCGAGAAAGAGAGAGAGAGGGGGAATAATTTATTGCGGCGTGAGATTCCTGCTGAGGGTAGAGCTGCGTTGTGAAATAGAGTTTGGTAGTTAAAAAACTAGGGAGGGTTTTAAGGATCTGAACCATCTGCTTGTCTTGCTGTCAGGTGATGTGTGCGTTCACGCTGTGCATGTTGTGTGAACTGGGTTCTGGAATGTGGGCTTATTCTATAGGGCCTTTGTTTAGGGTCTGTGTGGTAAAAAAAAAATTCCAGTAAAGCCATTTTTTCGTAGAAAGAAACGTATTTATTTGAACAGTATTATTCATTGTGTCTGTGCCACATTGCTCATAAAAAAATAAATAAATTCAATTGAAATTGAGCTATTTTGTCACACAGTGAGTTTGATATCTTTTCCCTGCTGTTTTATGTCAAAAAACGAAGACAACTTGGTCCACAAGGACGGAGTGCCGTCATCCAGTATGATTTTGCATCGTTTCCATCGTTCCTGACTGCCGTGGGTCTCCGGGGGCCCGTCTGTGAGGAAGGGGGAGAGAAAGACACATAAATCAGTCCGTAGACGAGGCCAGCGTTGCTATCAGCGGATCCTCCGCTAGGGCTTTCCTAACATGGACGAATTTGTCCTCCTGTTGGCAGCCCTCACTATGTCCCATTTATGCACACACACGCACACACACACACGCACACACACCTGGGCAGAGTTGTAAAAGTTCAGAGTCAGATAATAAAAGCTAGCCATGTATTGATATTAATCTGTCCACTTTTAACACCACAAAGGTGACGTCCTTGGCTGAGGAATGGTGCCAGTTTAAATCGGCTACTGTAATCAGTCCAAATAAATTACGGAATAAATTATGCAATGACATAAGACTTTAACTTTTTGGGAGACTGCACTTTAACACCTCTTCGTCAAGAGTTTGCTTGGACTTCTTTAAACTGTCACTACTACATTTTGCGTCAAATTAGAAAGAATTTATATACCTTCAAACACTTAAAGAGTACACAATAAATTGACATGTTTTGCCTCCAACTGTCCAAAGCAAAAAACTACAACTGTGGGAACAAAAGAGTTACAAATTAACAGGAAACATTTTCAACGCAAGAGCCTGTGTACTTGTCCCAGTGGACTCTTGAGAATTGGGAAGGGTGGAGTGGGTTTGGGTGGAGGGTGTGCGTGGGGTTTGGGTGGAGGTTGGGGCAAGGCTCCTGTTCCTGCTGAACTGAGCCAGTGGTTTGGGGATAACTGTAATCAGCTCAGTAGGCACAGGAGACCCAGTCCTGCAGCGACACCGACCGCACACAATGCCCACCGCTCCCGGCTCCGCGCCTTGCCTCTCCTGGCCTCGCAATGACCTCCTGGGCTCTGTAGGTCACATGACCAACACCACACAACAGACAAGTATGGCAAGACACACATACGCATAACCCAGTAGTAATGTGGTGTTGACAGTTTATAGCCAGAGACAGTTGATGAAACCTTTTCTGTGTTCTTTGCTAACCTGTGTGTGTGTGTGTGTGTGTGTGTGTTAGCGTGTATGTCTGCCTTGAAAGTGTGTGTGTTTTTTGGTTTCTTTTTTGTATATTTGTGCCTGGGTCTCATATCAGCACTACCAACATTGTCTACCAGTGTTAGCAGACTGTAATTGCCACAGTCTCTGCTTCTCTCTCCCTCTCTTTCCCTCTCC
Organism: Sardinella longiceps; assembly: GCA_027497455.2. Taxonomy (NCBI): domain Eukaryota; kingdom Metazoa; phylum Chordata; class Actinopteri; order Clupeiformes; family Clupeidae; genus Sardinella; species Sardinella longiceps. The sequence goes on from JAODXP020000028.1 coordinate 5,144,595, forward strand.
CTCTCCCTCGTCCAATCACCATCCCCACAAACTGGTCAAATCTTTGCCAATCTCTCTTTAGCTATCTAACTATCTGCTTAGCCTTTTGTTGCTTACGCATCATCATCCCTCTCTGAACTACTCAAGTGATTCTTAAAGTATCAATTAAAAAACTAATGTCAGAATGATAGAAAACAGCAGATGTCCGTCTCACAGTGATGAGGTTTGTTTCTCTAAAAAAAATGAAGGCTCATGTAGCAGAAGGACTTCAGTCAGAGATGCTGTAGTGCAGTTGAAGTAGGCTAAAGTAGGCTAACTATGGGACGTGATGAGACATGCGGTGTGAGGTGCGTGTGGCAGGTGCTTTCATGGTCAAACGGGCTGAGACAACAGACTAAGCGAGATGACAAGACAAAAAGGCGTGGGAAGCCATGATGTACTGAATGGTGTTCAACAGTTCATGAAGCAGCAGAGCTAGCAACTCCTCCAACCAAACACACACACACACACACACAAATGTCATACACACACACCTCTAGAGACCTCCACAAAACGATCACACTGAGCACTGTCGCCCCGAATGGTGTTCAAGCAGCAGCAGAGCTAGCAGCTCCTCAAACCACACACACACACACACACACACAAACAAACGTCATCCACACACACCTCTGGAGGCCTCCACAGACCTGCACAAAACGATCACACTGAGCTCTGTCGCCCCGAATGGAGCTGACAGGCCTCATGCTCGGCTAGGCGAGGCCCGACTAATTGGCCCTGTCAGGAGGCTGGAGACGGATCTGCCGTGACACATACCACAGGGGCCCGCTGCGTCGCACCTGGCTGAGCCACAATGCTACCTGACAATCCAGCGAGAGGCGCAGTAAAGTGGAGGAGGTGGAGTTGTTGTTTTTTTGCCCTCCTCTCTTTTCTTTTCTGTAAGACGTAGCTTGTGTGTTCCGAGACACATAATTGCCCTAGGTTTAGTTTATATGTTTCGCACACTTGTAGTGTGACGGCAATAGCTCAAAATACACAAGGTGATTGAAGCTAGGCAACTGTAGTATTTACCATATAAGGAAGAGGAAATGAAGAAATGAAAGTGTGGAGAAATGACTGTGATGAGGTTTCATGGTGGCGTGTTTATTTGGAACCTGAAACAGGGTGCCATCAGTAGTTTTAGTAAGCAGGTGTTATCTATTGGGCTTAAACTCATTTGATCAAGTAACCCTTTAAGTTGCAGTCGGTGTGAGGGCTGCTGTTTCTCATCCTCCTCAGAGGCAGAACTTAGCCACTGTGAACAAAGAGGAGGTAAATCACTGTTCACCAATCAGCTAAGCTCTGCACCTGCTTGGAGTTCTCTTTTTGTCCTCCTCTCTCTTTCTCTCTTCTCTCTCTCTCTCTCTCTCTCTCTCACTCTCTTGTCATCTGTCATCCATTTCACACCAAACTAACACATCAACATCCATGTAGGTCGCGGCTTTTTTTTCTCCCTCCCTCCATTACTTCTCTCCCCTTTTTCTGAGAAAAAAAGCACCCCTCCTTCCTTTCTCAGCGGAAGGGCCCCGCTGAGTTCCTATGTACTCCAAACCCCCCCACCTACACCCCTGCACACCCTTTCCTCCGCCTTCACCTACCCCCTTGTGATGGCCCCCCCATCCCGGGTCTCCATGACAACCGCCAGGGCCGTGGTTGTGTGGTAATCCCTGGCAATGTGATTTTTATCTTAAGTCACAAATCATCACGCCAGGAACCCACACAGCTCCGACATGAAAGGCGAACCTGCGGATCCACTCACCCCCCCCCCCCCACCCCCTCTCCACCCTCTCCCCTCCACCCCTCCCAACACTCCTCTGCGTGCCTCTCTGGGCCTCTCCTTCGATTCTCCATGCTCGGCTACACCAGGGATATGTCCCTCATTAGGGGGATCAGAAGGGATTCCAGAGGCATGTGTAGAAAAAGAAGGAAAGAAAGGAAGAAAAGAAAAGGAAAGAGA
>JAODXP020000028.1:5149066-5174066 GCA_027497455.2 Sardinella longiceps
TCTCCCAAACAGCCTCTTTTCTCTCAAATTCTCCATTTGTGGATTTACATTCACATCTCCTGTATGCATTTAGCAGATGCTTTCTATCTAAAGCAAAGCACTTTTTTTGTCAGTTGTAGATTGCTTTAGGGCTCGCCTCCCTTGGGGGAACTTAGAGTTAAGTGCCTTGCTCAAGGGCACAACAGTGGCAGCCAGTGGAGCGGACTCCATGTTTAACTTTTCCTTAGGAATTTCATGCTTACAAACGGTCCTACTGGGGATATCTCCAGGATGCATTTGGTCAAAGATATTGAAGAACTAAATGTTGTTTGGACATTTCTCTACACCAAGAGCAGATATTAGCATGCTTCCACTTTGATTTGGAAGCATGCCAAGCAGGGAGCAGCCTGTATACATTTCTAGCAGATGGCATGTTCCCTAACATAAGGTGACCAGCAAAATTGGCCCTGAACCAGAATGTGAGCTAAGAGAAGATGAGAGACTGAATAGTAAAAAAGGAAACTTATTTTTGAATTCATGGGTCCTGTTTACACATGAATGTGCTGTCTGTTTCTTCCCTTTCTTGAACCATACTATGTGTATGTACAGTAACTACATTGAACGTCCCACTGAATTCATGGATTCTGTTTACAAATAAATATGGGCAATAATAGGAGACTTTTTTTATCACCCCCTTAAATAAAATGCCATGTTCATTGTATGATGTGAATGAGCATTTTTTTCTGGCTGTAGAACTTACATGGAAAAACTGGTCTGAAACATTTCATGCAGTCATTCACATAATACAAATCTTGTTGACATTGTGGATATGACAGTCAATACAATTTCCATGAAATTGTACAATCTTACTCCCCTGTATCTTCCCATACTATGACAGTGTCATTAACAACAGTGATTGTCCAGATCAGACACAGCACCTGTGGTGGGGTGGGAGGGGCAAGGAGGACCTCTCTGTCTCTGAGGTCAAAGGTCACAGGATCATCTCGGTCACCACGGCGACAGCAGCCGGGTCCATGTGGTCCTTAGTGTGAGAAAAGCAATGGCGTGCCAGAGCCTGCTGACGGCTATCCTCCTGGAGCATCAGCTCCCCGTACAGGTACACACCCATAGCCTAAACACACACACACACACACACACACACACACACACACACACACACACAACATATTATATACACACACAAGCTTTATCCGGTTTCAAAACTCATACAGATTTGGTTCTTGCTTACATTTATGTTGCTATTATATTTTTAAAAGTACATATGCATACCCTAACAAACACATGATATAAATGATACACAAACATACATACATTTACAATACAATGCCCACAATGTCAAATCTGAAGTCATACTTACATTACGTTATACAACATAAACTGTCTTAAATTTCAAATCAGAGTTTGACATATAATATGCTTCCAAAACTGTTTGGGTTTATCTGGTAGTGTACTAAGTGTGTGTTTGTGGTAAGCACAGATTTGGCTGCCTTACTCTATTTAATGAGGATTTATGTTCACCCAGAAGTTTCTTGCACTAAATTATTATTGTTTTGCGGAATTAGGGATGGTTGCAAAATCCACACAGAAGCAAATCCATTTCACACAAATAAATCAAAAATAAATCATAAATAAAGTTGATACAAAATAGATAAATTACAACCACATAGGGATTTTATGTAAATGTCAGTGATTACTCATATTTTATTCTATTTTTACCTACACAGAATAAGTCCTCTCTTTTCTATCTGAGTATGCCCAGTGATGTGTCAAAGGAACATTCCGATCTCCAATGCCTGTTAAGTTATCCAAGCGCTCATGTTAAGGCAGTCGCTGACTGCTATTGAGTGTGTGTGTGTGTGTGTGTGTGTGTGTGTGTGTGTGTGGTACTGGCACTGAACTCAGGCTGAGTTGTTTTACAGCTTCATGGGTGGCTTTAACTGAAGTCTGAACTTTGCATAAAGAGAGAAGAAACAGCCTTTAGCCCATTGTTTTGGTTTACCATCCCAGCCACCTGCTGGGGCTTTTCCAAGCCAATTAAAACATAGTCTTGCAGATACATCCCATCTACTGTAACTGTCAGGAGCTGCATATTCTCATTTCAACACTCATTTTAAATCTTTATAGATTTGATTACTGATACTCTTAAGATGTGTATTGGTGGTTTTCTGATTGATGTATAATACTGTCTTTTCATATGCTGCCATATATTAGATTTAGGCTTTCACTTGTAAAGTCTGACTCTCCAGCTCAAGTGAGCTCTGTGTGTGTATATGTGTGTGTGTGTGTGTGTGTGTGTGTGTGTGTGTGTGTGTGTGTGTGTGTGTGTGTGTGTGTGTGTGAGTGAGTGAGTGAGTGAGTGAGTGAGTGAGTGAGTGAGTGAGAGAGAGAGAGAGAGAGAGAGAGTGTGTATGTGAGTGAGAGACTGAATGGAAAAGAGAGTGACTGTGTGTGTATGTGTGTGACAGAGAGAGAGAGTATATGAGTGAGAGACAGTGTGAATGGAAAAGAGAGAGTGTGCGTGCGTGTGTATGTGTGTGAGTGTGTGTGAGAGAGAGAGAGAGAGAGAGAGAGAGAGAGAGAGAGAGAGAGAGAGAGAGAGTGCGCGCATGCATGCATGCGTAGCGTGTGGTGGGGATTTGTTTACCTGGTTATCCATCAAGAAGTCCTCCACATCCTTGTAGGCTGCAGTGTATTTGTGCTTCACCACCAATTCACACCAGCGATGCTTGACCTGATAAGTCAAATAAAGGAGAACAAAAGAAAAACAAATCATACATCATAACCCAGCCCCAGCTGCCTATCCTATCCTATCCCCCATCTTCCTTCTCACTTCGGCATAGCAAAGCAGGAACAGAAGGCATCTGGGTGAAACCGGGCACTTCAAACAATGTGTGTGTGTGTGTGTGTGAGTGTAGAGTTCTCGCCGGCACCGCAAGCTGAACTATTGGTGGGCTGACCGGTCAGATGACGCCGCTGGCTGTTTTGCGGGCATCAATGAGGGCACTGTTGTGCCAGCGGCCTCTTGGGAACATCAGAGATTGCCTCGCTCGGCCCTGACCCCACCCACCCACACTCCTCAGACCTCTACCCCCCCCTCTCTCTCTTTCACCATCCCCCTCTCTTTCTCTCCCTTTCTTCTTCTCTTCTCTCTCTCTCCTCTCTCTCTCTCTCCCTCCCTCTATTGTCTGGGCAGTTGTCAACAACATCGCCATTACATTCCCAACTGACCTCTAAGAAATGCTGGGTGCTGTTTTGTTTTTTTTGACGGGCTACCACAAACTGACTCCAGATGAAGGGAAGTCTGACAGCTTATTGTTATGCACAGTTCTGTCGGGTAACTAAAAAATTTTGAATTTTGACAGAGAGATGAAAAGCTATGGAAGACATTTTATTTCCTTTTTTTTTTCTTGTATTCTTTTCACTTTCGAAAAACCTCATCAGTCTGCCTGGCAGTCAAAGCGAAGCCTGTCTGAATACATTTCAATCATTGGTTATGGCTCTTGAGAGTTCACCTGATGACCTCACTTCTGCTAGCATCAAACCCATTCATGGAGGGCTTCCATGAAAGCTGCAAAGCCGCTGAAGACTGCGGTGAGTTCACATTAACCTCCAAAAGAACCAGGCCAAGTTCTGAGACATATTCCTCAAACAGAGGAGAATTATTACCCTGGACCATGGCATACTTCCTGTCACAGCATGAAATTTTGCAATCATGAAGGTTGGTTTTATCATGGAGTTTTTGTTTAATTCATCCTTCACATCTCTTCTCCTAGGAATAAATTCTTGAGGAGATACCAAGGTACTCATCTGGTGAAAAACTTCAAATGAATAAGCCCTCCACCATAGAGCTACATCTTCAAAATAAAGCTATAGCTCCAGTTAGCACTCCTACACTCCTGTACTCCACAGCGTTTCTTCTCCTAGGAGGTTCAGAGGAGAATCACTAATGCTTTTGTCTCAGAGAACGACGACATAGGAGGTGCCGTCTCGTCTCTTGTCGTCCTTGTCTTGTCTACAGTGACTGTTTCTTCCTGTAAAGGGCAGCTATGTGACTGTGTGTGATCCCTACAGTATGCTCATGAACTCCCTCGCTCAAATTAGCACCCCACGCCACCCACTAGCTGTTATGAAAGGGCATCTGCTGTAAACTTCAAATAGTGAAACTTTCAAGGCTTTTGTTCAGCAGCTCCATAGCTGTAAGTCTGGGTTACAAAACATCAACAGATTCAGTCAGTCTGTTTGTTTCTTTGCAGGGTAGCTACAACCCTAAGCGGTCACAACCAACAATGTGTGGTCTGAATTCTCCTAAAAAGTTCAGAAAGTTGAATTAAGTTTTAGCCTCTAACCTCTTAAGTCTCCAATCTCCCATTTGCCGTCTAGCCAAGAGGAAAATTGGCACCAAGCTACACGTTTACTCCTCTTTGTATGACTTACTGCTAGTTTGCAGTCAGGCTTACTTAGACAAAAGCATCTGCCAAATAAAGAAATGTGAATACTATATAAACATTTCATTCTCAACAGCTTAGCGTCAAAGAAAGTTGGAGTCAATTGTACACACAGCATATTAAGGGTCATTTAACATACAGCACCTTTTGCACTGGTGATTAAGACACAAAGGAACATTAAATGTTATGAGGTGCTGTTGGCTTAGGTCAGCTGTATTCGTGTTCTAATTGTGTTTTGTCATTGCTCCTTGCAATGCATCTCTCTCTATCTCTCTCTCCATTTCCCTCTCTCCCTCACAATTTCCCTCTCTCTCTCTCTCTCTCTCTCTCACACACACACACACACACACACACACACACACACACACACACACACAACACAATTCCCTCTCTCTCTCTCTCTCTCTCTCTCTCTCTCTCTCTCTCTCTGTTTGTTACTTAATGCCTTTTGGGTCCAGGAACCCGAGCCTTAATGAAGTGGAGGGTGTGTTTGTTCCTCTCCATTAGCTGTCTGATGGCGGGGGCCATTTCTCCGTAATGTTCCGCTGATACTCGCTGTCTGCATGGCTTATTTACTCCAGCATAAATAAACATTAGTGTGCTGGGCCTTGGATGAACTCTCAAAGAATTTCGCTTCAGTCCAAAGAGTGTGTGTGTGTGTGTGTGTGTGTGTGTGTGTGTGTGTGTGTGTGTGTGTGTGTGTGTGTGTGTGTGTGTGTGTGTGTGGTGTGTGTGTGTGTGAGCGAGAATGTGTGTGTGTGTGTGTGTGTGTGTGTGTGTGTGTGTGTGTGTGTGTGTGTGTGTGTGTGTGTGTCTGGTTCAAAAAGCCAGAGACGGCATGAAGGTGATGCGAGTGAATGCTTGCGGAGGTCCTCGCAGCACAGGACTGACTGGTATGTGCGGTATGGCAGAGCTCAGGTTTGGCATTACCGACAGCATTCGTGACGCAGACATCTTGTGTGAGTGACTGCCGTTTGGACGTAGGGCTTCAAAGAGGCACTGTCTCACAGCTGGTTGAGGGAAATTTGATGACAATGTCTGTCTGTGTGAAGTTTACTTTTAAGAAATTAAAGTCTGAAGCTTGGAGATTGAGTCATTTAACTGTGACATTTGTTTTTCAAACAGACCTGTTTCTTATAGTGTTGTAGTGAAGACATTTATTTCAACCATCTGGTTGCTATATAGCATCTACAAATGCAGGATAAAAAGGTTAAGTGTAGCAAATAACTTTGTCAACATAACATCCAGGACAGACACTGCCTCTTTCAGCCATAATTCTATGGACTAGAGACATTCAGTGCCAACCACAGCTAACTCTTTACAACTTCAGCCATCTTTGTCCATAGAGAGTACAACAGATTTGCTAACTGCAGCAACAGAGGACATCCAACTGTTTACTGTAAGAGCTTAGCCATCAATCACCGTTGCATCCCAAACGGAAACGGTCTTATAGGGGCAAACCATCATTTGTCTTTTGTGGGATTTTCCCCGGCCTTAAAACGCCAATGACATTTTTGAACCCTAACCACACAAAAAGCAAAATGAAGGGTGGGGGGGTGTTAGTGAAAGAGCTAAAAGCAAAACATAACTATTATTTACTTCATGTGAGCTGTCCTCTTTTCGTTGACAGGATTACTTGTTTAAAAGAGGTTCTTTAAGTTCTCTCCTCCCCCCTGTCTTTTTGATCCGCCTCATCCTAAATTGTTGTATTTGTACTAACTATTCTTCCTCTCTTTTCTTCTCTTCTCTCCTCCTCCTTTCTCCTCTCCTCTCCTCTCTTCTCTTCTCCCACCCACACTTAAATTCTTCCCCCTAAGCCCTAGGCTTCATGTGAAGTACAGGGCACACGGGCCCTTGGCAGACACCCTGGTGGATTACACACGCACATGGAACAAGATGAAACAAAAACAAGTTGGGGTGCCACACACAGGCAAGAGCACTCAGAGACTCAGGGCCACTGAGACAAATAGCACATGTATTTTTTCTCTTTTCTTTTTTGGTTAGGATGGCACTGTGAGAGAGAGAAAGAAAGAGAGGGGGGAACTGAGGACATGGTATCCCTGCCCCCCCTACACACACACACACACACACACACACACACACACACACACACACACACACACACACACACACACAATTACTCCAGGAGACAGTACAAAGATTAAAAACTGACTTGGGGCCATTTGAAAAAGGAGATTGTCTGAAGTTGCCAGGATGCAGACCTTGTCTTGAGCGCATTAGATGGCTACAATGTTGGCTTGTGCAAAAAAAAAAAAACATTCACAGAGTTTATGCAATATGTAATCGATTCATAGCTATTAATGTCTCATATTTCAGACTTTTTACACATGTTAACACAACCAAAAATGTATTTAAAATACACAAGTCTGTTCAAACAGCTTTGAGGAGTCCTGGTCTATATATAGCATGCTATCTACAGTAGCAATCTATCAATCTCACAACAGTGTGCTAACTACCCAATTACCCGTCTAAAAATAATGTGATAACTACCCAAAAGATATGCTAAACCATGACCGCAACCGATCTGCTGCCACTGATAAAGCCTTCTAATCTTATGTCTTTTGATCATATACATGTATTTCAGTAGTTGGGAATGTAGGCCTAATGCAGTAGAAGACAGGCTATGAGAGAGGGTTAGGGTTAGGGTTAGGTCAAGACAAATACTGACAGAACTGTACTCGAAACAAATGAAGATTGTTTGAAAATTGTTTGACTACTAGACTAGTGTACTACTAAAATTGCTAGACTACTTCAGAGCATGTCTGAAAAAGCACTTCAAAGTAGTTGTTCATTCCCAGTGCTGAAGTATGGTATGGTATATGCACAGCAAATATGATGCTATTCCTAAAGGGCTAACCTAAAAAAGTTTTCTACTAGCAGCACTTTCTTATAGACATTAAAGTTTTTTTAACCTGGACATACAGTACCAATACATACAGTATCAATGAGTGGACAGGTTTCATTATAAGTGATTGTAATATTGATGTGTAGTTACAGGTGTCAACACTTTTAAATGACTTTTTCTTTATGAACAATTAGCACACAAATGCTTCTCTAATCAAACTTGATTAGATCTGCCACTCGTTAGAAGAGTTTAACCCGCAGCTACAGACAGAGGGAGCGTCAATCCTTCTCCCATTTTGAACAATCATTCATTCCATAGGTCAAGTGTGTCGTCCAAGGCCTCTGCATGCGTGTGCACACATGCGCTATATGGGCCTGTGTCTGAACAGAAGCATATGGACTAATAAATTGTGGAATGTCCTGTGTAATTGCGGTGTCTCCCCTTTTGAGAAAGATAGAGGGGGAGAGAGAGAGGGGTGGGGAGGTATATATAGAGAAGGAAGGGGGGGAGAAGGAGAAAGAGAGAGAAAGGGAAATGCAGAAAGAGAGGAAGGGGAAAGAGGGAAGAGAGAGAGAAAAAAGAAAGAGAAAAGGGTGAAGGGGAGAGAGAGTGGGGAAGATGGAGGAAAAGTGGGAGAAAGAGAGGAAGAAGGAGAAAGAGAGAGAGAGACAGTGAGAGGAAGATAGAAAAGGGGAGAGTGTGTGTGTGAGAGAGAGAGGAAGACAGAGAAAGGAGAGAGAGAGAGAGAGAGAGAGAGAGAGAGAGAGAGAGAGAGAGAGAGAGAGAGAGAGAGAGAGAGAGAGAGAGAGAGAGAGAGAGAGAGAGAGAACCTGCAGCTGTCAGGCCCCAGGGCTCTCCCCAGGAATGCGGTTCAGGATTCTGCCACAGCTGCTGGGCCCAGTGAGGGGAGAGGGAGCCGAGAGGGCACTTATATGGACTAATAGGAGTATATACAAGCACACACACACACACACACACAATGAGTAAGACACACATTCACTCATAGGCACGCATATACCCACAGAGACACATTATTGTAAAACTGACACACATACACATAAACCGACACACACACACTCACACAATTGTATACTCCATTCACATACTCTTGCACTTGCTCTCCTATTAGCAAATGGCGCTTCCAGTAGGCATGTATTGTGTTGCAGTTTGATTGCTATCCCTCTTTTGTAAGTCGCTTTGGACAAGAGCGTCTGCTAAATGCATAAATGTAAATGTAAACATACTGTACACACACAGGTACCCACACACACAGAGGCAAACATACAAAACATACATACATCTACTCAGGCACATGAATGAATTTCACCTACAAATGCCCACACACATTGGCCCTAATTTATCAAACGGTCGTGAAAACAAGCACAAGTTTGAGCGCAGGATTCACCATCCGACAACGTTCACGTGAGATTTATGAAGTGTTCGTACAGCTCTCATATCAGCGTATGGAAAGAAACAGTATTGGTAAATGCGGCGGTAGAAACCAGCGTAATTTAAATGTCACGCCCAAATATATTCTCAATTAAGAGGCCTCTCCCCTAGGTTTTACAACATGGAGGTGCTGAATACGTCCAAAATCAGACTTCTTTCAAGCCTTGAGATGCCCGCGTGACATGCAAGTCCACCTGTGCCAATTAATTTAGACAGGCGGCATGAAAGGAAGGCGGGAAAATCGTGGATATAAAACTATTTATCAGGACCCAGACAGAACACATCTGAATTACTGTAGCAGTGCTAAATGATTTCATTACAAAACCCCACAACATTTTCCCACGCAGTAAAAGCCTACACAACTAATGTCTGTATGCTCGGTCTCGCAATCCAAGAGACATAAAGATAATTTATAATAGGATATTTAGGAAAGGCAGTAAATGCACAAGTGTGACTGTGTCTAATAGCCATAACTTCATTTCTTTGCCAATAATGTTGCGCTGTGCTTCAATCTCCTAACTTGAAATCGTGTGTAAAGCAGGTCCTGACTTGACGTGAATCTGATCGTAAACGTCGCTCATTGTAATTTACGATCAGATTAATAAATACCATGTTTTCTGTTGTACGTTCGTTTCATAAATGAGGGCCGTTGTGAGTGACAAAGTCACAAAAACAACCAACCACAAAAACCACGCATCTTATCTCCCCCTCTTTATCTGTCTCCATATGCCCAGCACCATACAGTACAGCATATGGTTCCACAAATATTTTTTTCTTTGATAAAAGGTTCCCATCTTCTCATCTAAAGGTTCCCATTCTTCCTGCAAATTGGTGGTGTGAACTGCATTTGTGTGTGTGTGTGTGTGTGTGTGTGTGTGTGTGTGTGTGTGTGTGTGTGTGTGTGTGTAAATGTGTGTGTTTTCTTGTATTTTTCCCCTCTCTCTTTCTCCCTATTGAAAAAAACGCCGGCGGTACAATGTGGCCTGTGTGTTTGAATAACAAATGGTGCCCCGGATGGCCGATGGCGAGATCACACGAGAGCTCACATGAAAGGGGCCCGTGGCTCACACGCTAACGCTAACCGCCACGCTCGCTAGGGCCCTGAACTGCTGGGGCCACTATACACTAGTCACGTCTAAAGCGTCTGCTGTGGCCTATAGCCATGCAAACTGAGAGAGGAGATTGGGGGGGTGGAAGGTATAGATTTCTGTTATGCATACCTTACATAGCCTATGGCAGGAGGAGTTGCCCAGAAAAAAAAATATATATATAACATTCAGCCATTCACTATTCATTGCTCTTTTCTGTAGCATATGCCAGCAAAGCATACAATCAATTCCATAACTTGTCAAGCCGCAGATACTCATATACAGTGACTGACCTCAAGCAAGTCAAGTGATGTATATCTTTATATACAAGACTCAAAGCCGAGCAAAATATCCTGGCAGATGTATTGCTAACAACTTTGGACGTATTTATTATTGCGTAGTGAGCTGGACAACATCTGCAATTCCATCTATGAAATCCTTTCCTTGGGAATATCTGGCTGTGCAATTTCCCCTGCTCGGGAATCCCAGCTTTAATGGAATTCTGGTCCCGCAGATAAGCACTGGGGGTGTATCGCTCGAACACATAGGCAAAATACACCTCTACTGTTTCTAGATCAATTGAGAACAAGGTCAATAATCTTACCCGTATGATTACACCGAGATAGACAACGGCAGACTCTACCAGGCGCTCCTTCCTGCGTTCAATCACAGCGACCTCGCTTGGTTATTAGCTGGCATTAGACGGAGTCACCAGACAGCCGCGGCCCATTCTGGCCGCTGGCCAAACAATCTTCTTGCTTCTCTTCCTGACCTCCTTTTCCTCTGAGGCGAATCAAAAAAAAAAAAAAAAAAAAAAAAGCTTGGCGGCGGGACTATGATGCATATGCTCTTTCCTTCTGCCCTCAGGCTGGAATGTATGCAAATCCTTCTAGAAATCTCTGTATGTCATCACTTGCCCGCAGTAATGTAGTATGGTGTGAAAATCAAATGCGTCCTCGTGTCATTTGCAAGATATAAGTCACTACGTACATGAACTGTGGAATAAATCTTCACTCCTTGTCTATAAAAAGATGCCATATGTCATGTTCGTAACACGTTTCACAACGCACATAACGGGAAATGGAGCTGGGTCTAAAAAGACACTAAAATTTGCCTGACTTTTTTTTTTTTCTCCTGAATCTTTGGCAGGAACTCTTCTTGAAAATTGCGTAACTTTAGACTAAAATGTTTGCCGTACCAACCAGCTCTTTAGCTCCTAGTAGTATTTCAACACCTGCGTGAATGCCACTCGCTACTCTCGGAGCCAAGAGTCCTATTACCCTGGCACAGCCCACTTTAAAAAACCAACCTCTTCATCATGCCCCTTGGGGGCCATGTCCTCCCCCTCCTCCTCCTCCTCCTCCTCCTCCTTCTTCTCCCCCTCGGCTTTTCTCTCCTTTCCCATCTTTGGCGACTACAGTAACAATTGTGACCTTCCACTCCATGACAACGATGTGCTCTAGAATTTCGTTTTCCACTATATGGCCTCTTTAAACCGAATACTGGAGCCCTCCTTTTGTACTGTTTTGGGGGCGAGGGGTGTGTGTGTGTGTGTGTGTGTGTGTGTGTGTGTGTGTGTGTGTGTGTGTGTGTGTGTGTGTGTGTGTGTGTGTGTGTGTGAAGGGGAGTTAGTGGGTCACCTCTCTGGTATCTCTCTCCCTTTGGGCAAAAAGCCCAGCAAAGACCACACAGGTGCAGAGGGCACCCACTGAAGCTAGACCTGATAAGATACAGTAGCATCCTTTATCCTTTGGCCGATGTGTGTGTGTGTGTGTGTGTGTGTGTGTGTGTGTGTGTGTGTGTGTGTGTGTGTGTGTGTGTATGTGTGTGTGTGTGTGTGTATGTGAGTGTGTGTGTGTGTGAGTGTGTGTGTGTGTGTGAGTGTGTGTGTGTGATGTGAGTGGGTCTGTGTGTGTGATGTGAGTGAGTTTGTGTGTGTGATGTGCGTGTACGTGTCACTCTCTCTCAGATTTCATTCCTCCAGGCTGGCTTCTCCACTACAGAGTAATTTCCCCCCCCCTTCTTTGTCACTGGGGACAAAAACACACAGAATTCCAGGCACTATCCGAAGGACTTGTGGGAACAATACACACAGAAATCTATTGCAATGAAAATATAACTTTCCCATGATAACCGATCTCTTCTGGAGGTTTGCTAAATGACATTCGTATATGGCTTTGATCTTTTCATAGAAGGACACCCAAGAGTATAATATTTCAGCCTTGAGTGGACAAGAATAGAGGATGGAGAATATTTCTGGCACCCATTGATGAATACATTCTTTGGAAGAGACGAGAGTCCGAACAAGACTATGGCAACAGCGATGTGGCACCCAGTATTTCATCAATGTCATAAAAAAAAAAACGATGCTACACCTTCGGTGACTGGAGCTAGAAGGTGACTGAGTAGAACAACACTGTGACGATGAGCTTATAACACTGACCCTTTCAGCAAAACACAACCAAGCAGGAGACGCTGGAAATTCCCGTCACAGTTTCAGCAGCCACCAAAAAAAAAAAAAACAATAGAAAAGGAAAAAAAAAACGGCCTTTCATCCATCAGCTCACTTGAGACTTTTAAGGTGTCTTTTCCAGCATGTGCACGCAAGCTTAAATGACACACTGTGTGTGTGTGTGTGTGTGTGTGTGTGTGTGTGTGTGCTGTGTCATTATCCGCTGTGTCAAGCATCATAAGCCTGATGGATAACTAGGATGCCATCTCTAAAGCCACGTAACTGCTGGAGGTCTAAGGCTGCAGGGGTTTGTAGTCTATCATTTACCTTCTATGGGCTACAGAACTACAACTATGGATTTCAATTTCTGCTGTCAATCATCTGATTAGTATAATTATGATATAAAAGAGTTTTAGTTCTGAGCATATTGTAAGACAGTATACCAATCTGACGGTTTTATGGTATTTGCCAACAAGCTATGACATGTCTCTACTGTACAGTAAGTGAGGATCCTATCGTGAGAATTAGCATCAGTCTTGAGTAGTATACAGAGGTTTAGTAAGAATACTTAGGGACTAAGTATGCTATTTATCTACAGTATACTGTACTCGGGAGATGGTAGGTTACCTCAGCGTCCTGCATTTTCAGGTTGTAGGTTCTCTCCAGGGTTTGTAGCACCGCTGCACTCATCTTCCTTTCTTCTAGAAGCATCTCCAGAAGCAACACAGTCTGCTCCGGACCCAACTGAAACAGAAACAGACACAGACACACACACACACACACACACACACACACACACGCAAAGAGAGGGAGAAGAGAAGATGTCAGTGGAGTTCAACAGATAAAAACACCACAGGCAAACCAAAAAACACACACACGCACGCATGCACACACTCACACACACACACACACACACACACACACACACACACACACACACACACACACACACACACAAAGAGGCCAAACACGTAGCAGATTTTCACTTGAAAGCCACCCACTGTAATTGAACACCTCTCGTACTCAGTTCTCTTGTCACAATGCACAAATAATTACGGGCTGCTCAGCACTGAATAGACCAATCCATCAATTTACAGGAATTCTGTGTGAATGCTGAGCCTTTACAAAAAAGGATTTGAAAGAAGAGAAACATCCTCTTTCGCCTGGATCATAGGGATGAATACCTCATAATGATCTATCACACAGAGGGAGATGTGCTGTGAGATGCCCAGCAACCCTTTCTTTCTTTGTTGTTGTTTATTTGTTTGCCTGCTTGTTTGTTTTTTAAGTCTGCACAATACCAGCGCAACTACGCTATGAGTTTGATGCTGAAAGATAAATTATACACAACAAATCCAGCACAAACTGCTATATTTGTGTTTAAAATGCTCTTTAAAAACATGAGTGCTGTTTATTCAAGCACTGAGGGGATGGTTTCCAAATGATCGTTAAAAATGTTTTGAGAGATAAGGAGTTGGGTAACACAGTGATCGTTAAGCACAGGAGTAGGAGCCCAAGGAGGCAAAGAACGGACGGGGATATCGGTGAATCTAAGACGATTCTCCCACGCGTGCAAGAATGGGCATGACTGACTGACTGGAACTAGGGAGTGTAATGCTGAAGTACTGAAAACACTTTTTGTGCTTGTTCGTCAAGTTTCAAACCAGAAATATCACTGACTAAATTACTTGACATGATTGACTTCATATTTATGTTTACAGGTTCATTAGGTTCTAGTCAGATGGTTTTATCCAAAGCGGAATAACACAAAATGCAATATCTAAAATAAAATTACTTGCCTACACAATTAAATTTAAATACATGTACATACACATGCAGGCATGCATGACGTGTATGATGTAAGAAAATATGGTAGAGTCATTAACTAGCCTATGTGGTCAACTAGTGGTCGACGCGACAGAGACAGAATCAGGTGTCAGGTTACGCGTCGGAAAAACACTGGGCAGCCCTGTTAGCCACACACAGATGCAGTACAGTATAATACTGCACGTGTCAGACAGAATAGCCATTTGTGTGGTAGAATATAAAAATATCAATAAGGAAAAAAACGCAATTTCCTTTCTGGGGAACTGGTGGTAGATGGTGTGCTGTGGGAGGTTTGGGAGTGTGTGTGTGTGTGTGTGTGTGTGTGTGTGTGTGTGTGTGTGTGTGTGTGTGTGTGTGTGTGTGTGTGTGTGGCTAAAGCAGAGAAATCCGCAAGCATCTGCACTAACACAAGGGTGTATCCGTTGGCCCTCCAAGCTGTGTGTACACGTGTGTGTGTGTGAGAGAGAGAGAGAAGCCGGAAGGGAGGATAGGAGAGAGTGATGAGAGGAGGAGATGGGCAGTGGCACAGCTGCTATTATTACCACATTATTGCATCAGGATCTGTGGCTTACTGATGCACAGCCCTCCCCCTTCTCTCTCTCTCTCCCTCTCTCTCTTCTGTCCATCCGCCTGTTCTCCATCACAGCCAACCCCCACCCTTCTCTTTACTCTGGCTCCAACCGGTGACATCACTTTGGTTGCTAATGATCTGCTGACCACACACACACACGCACTCGCATACACAAAAACACACACACACACACACACACACACACAATCATTCTTGCTTCCTCTCCCCACAGATACACACACACATACACAAATACACACACAGGAACACAAACATGCACACAAGGACACACACGCGCACACACACACACACACACACACACACACACACACACACACGTACATATCGGTTTAGAAATAATAACATTCCACCGTATCTCTCTCCTAATCTCCCTGCTTCTCTCATTTTTCATTCAGGGCCCCTTTTTCTTTTCATAGATCCTGAGCGCTGTCCTGCCCTTACATGGTCAGGAGGGTACCGTCTCCAGGCCTTCACAAGAACAGATGGCTGGTGTGTGTGTGTGTGTGTGTGTGTGTGTGTGTGTGTGTGTGTGTGTGTGTGTGTGTGTGTGTGTGTGTGTGTGTGAGAGAGAGAGAGAGGGAGGAAGACTGTGTGAAGAGAGAGAAAGTGAGTGTGTGAAGAGAGAAAGTGTGTGTGTGTGTATGTGAATGAGAGAAACAGAGAGAGAGTGTGTTTGTGTGTGAGAGGGACCGTGTGTGTGTGTGTGTGTGTGTGTGTGTGTGTGTGTGTGTGTGTGAGAGAGAGAGAGAGAGAGAGAGAGAGTGTGTGTGTGTGTGTTGGTGTGTGAGAGGAACACAGAGTATGTGTATGTGTGTGTGTGTGTGAGAGAGAGAGGGAAAGAGAGAAAGAGTGAGTGTGTGAGTGTAGGGAAAAGAAAGGGCCAGCCTTAACCAGAAAAGGCACTATATTTGTCCCAGTGACTAAAAGGAGAAGTTATTTCACCGGGGAGTCGGACTGCCGAACCCCAGAAAAAAAGAAAGAAAGAAAAAAAGAAACCCCTGAAACACAAACAGAAGCAGCTGGCTAGGCCTCAACCCAAACAGCCCTAAAAGCGATTGGAGCGCTAAAGGCTGAACCGGAGGCCATATTGGTGCTGGGAGCTCTGAGGTGCACCAGATGTGGCCGAGCAGGAAATGTGTGAGGCAGAGCCCTCGGTATCGTTACTTGGAAAAGGCAGCAATAAAATCGGAAAAAACGGAGTCGGGGTGGTGTGTGGGGAGGGTGGGCGCTACTCGTAATGTCATTTCCTCGAAACGCCAGCCGAGGGTAAATCTCATCCGAAACTTGGTGCCAAGAAAGCTGCAGGAAAATAACAAATAAATTAAACGACATATAAATGCATAGTGGGGGTAGCAGTGAGGTCTTTTTGTGAGCTGGGCCCTGGCCAAGCGGTGATTGCCTAGTAACGTTACAGCTGTATAATCCAATAAGCAGAAGAAGGATCTGGAAGCAGCACACCTTTCCACGAAGTCAGACGACAACAAAAACAGCAGGTGCAAGGCAGGCACACCTTAGTAAATCACGTTCCAAGCCTGACACGCCAGTGTCTTTCTTTTCAAAGCCCTACATTCATCTGTGCAGACAAGACAGACTTAACAGGGTGTGCCAACCAACTATCAATGAATGTAAAAACTCCACCCCTAAAGAACACAAGCCACCAGTAAACTGTCTGCAATCAGTGATCCATGAGGCCTCCACTGCCTGGTAACATCCAAAAAAATGTCATTTTCTCTCTCCGTCTTTCTCTCTCTCTCTGTCTGTGTCTCTCTTTCTCTCTGTCTAACAAGATAATCTCTCCCGATGAGATGAAACCATCATCGTATTATTTCCGAGCTCACCCCCGGTCTGATCAGGTTACCTCTTAAAGAACCTAACCCCGGATGACTTGGCTCGAAAATACACCAGGAATATTTTACATACTCTTTGTAGGTCCCAATAAAAGTCAGGAGTCGGAGATGGCCGTATAACGACAGAGAAGGCAGTGATGGGATCACCATATGGGATCCTCTGCCTGCTTGGCTTGCCTGCCAGTGAAGAAGGATAAAGATGAGGGAGAGGAGGAGAAAGGGAGGAAACTCACATCGTGAGTTATGCCGACTCCACACACACACACACACACACACACACACACACACACACACACACACACACACACACACCTTCCTCCAAGACTCCCATTCTCTACCCCTAAAAAACTACTGCCACTCAACCATAGCAATACATAATGTCCCCCCTCGACTACCACCACCACCACCACCACCATTACCCCTTTCTTCCCAAGCTCAGCCTTAAACCCACTCCTTACAACCACCAAATCCTTCATGTGACGCTACGCAAGATAGAGGCCCTGGGGGGCTTTAGAGAAGAAAGAATGAAAGAAAGATGGAGGGAGAAAGAAAGAAAAAGAAAGAAAGAGAAAGAGAACATGCAGAGATGACAGAGGACATGTGCTACCCTATCTGCCTGAACTTCTGAACCCCGGGGCCGACCTGTGAGCTCATCCCTGCGGAGCATGCGGTTCCCAGCAATGGGTGTGCGCCCCTACAGAACAATGCTACCGCATTCTGACACATTTTCTCAAGGGTCGCGGCTAATTGAGTGACAGTTGGGAGTACAATAACATAGGAAGCCAGTAATATGTTGAGCAAACACAGGAAAATCACCCCAATGGTCCAATGTTGATGTTTTTCCTCCGCTGTTCTCTGTATGAGTGTATGAGTGTATGAGCGCGACTTTGTGTGTGTGCGTGTGTGTGCCTATATGTTTGAATGTAAAACGTTCAGTATTGGCTATATACACATATTCACGCTGCCCTCCTTTTTTTAATGAATGTCTCTATTTACTTTTGGCATGGACGATCAAGTAAAACAAATAGACCATTATGAAAAGAAAATATTTGGCCAAGATCGGAATCAATGCTGTGTCTTTTTACTCCCTCTCTCCCCTCTGCAATGCCACCCCTGTAGTATTTCCATTGCTGATGAGAGGAAATGACATCGTTGGCCTTTATTTGTCATTACAATGGTCAGGCCTTTTTTTTCTGCCGTTTATTTAAGTACAAATTTAGCCACACTCCCTTTTTGAAGAGAAGCCACCTTTTTTTTGGACAATCTGTACGTGCTTGGCAGACCTTGTGACTACACACAATGGCTTTTCATGGCATGGTGAGCACCAAAGTATTACTGAGGCGTGGTTCTGTCAAAGATGTTTCTCTCTCTTTACCAACGAACTCGAGAAGCACTGGGGAGATACAGCTGTCGTATTCCGCAATTGTTCCCATATTTCTATGGCAACATCACTAAATACCCAAAATTAGCAACCTGAGACTTGGGGGCAATCAGCGTGTGTTTGGAAGGGACGCACTCACTAGAAAAGCTCTCCAGGAAATGAAAAGTAGCACTGATGCAAAGCGATTCAAGCATTTAAGCCCGCCAAATCCTGTTTGTCACTAACAAGCTATACTGTGTGTGACACGCTGTGTAACTTTCTGGAACTTTCTAAATTAAATCAAAAACAGACATTTATAAACAGACTCGAGTCTTTGCAGGCAAAGTGCAATTCATGGGGAGAGTCCTAAACGAATTAGTGCTAGCATTCTGGTAAGTATAGATTAACAATTTACCAGCTCCTATAGTTTTGTATTATAAGTTCTTAGCACTTACCAATAAGTATCTTGAGAATTACACAGCTTCTATTTCAAGCAGTGGTTGTTGAGCATGAAACAAAATACTTCAAATTGCTGCATCACTTTAGAGCTTCTAAATCTGTAGCAGCCATGGAGGCATTTTAGTGAGTAATTTTGTTGTTCGGCAAGGGCTGTGCTTCATATTCCTTTTATGAAAAAAATATGCGCTTAAAATCTGTAAGATGGGAAGAAAGAGGGCCATTAGTGGGATGGAAAAATCAGACTAGGGGTATAACAGAATTACCCTCCACTTTGCATTCCATTTGGGAACATTAGTTATTCTCAGATAAACATGCTATGTTATTGTCTAAGGGGCCATGCAATCGGGCCCCCGACTAAAAAAATGTTCCCCTTGAGGATTGTTCCTTTTCCCCTATTCACCCAACCTCTCATTCTCCCTTTCTCCTTGTCTCTCTCTCTCTCTCTCTCTCTCTCTCCCTCCCTCTTTCTATTTTTCCCTCAGGTAGCTATCTCCTTGCGCCTGTCGCTGATTCTGCCCCCAGACCAGAGAGTGACCGAGGCCCGTGCTTATTCAAACAGTGGCTCCAGACGATGGTCGATAAAAACGTCACCGAGTGAAATAGATCCGCCGTGTTTTCAAAACATTATCTTCTCCTCCTTGTGAAGGAAAGAGGAGTGTGTGTGTGTGTGTGTGTGTGCGTGCATGTGTGTGTGTAAGTGTGTGTGTGTGTGTGGGGGGGGGGGGGGGGGTAGAGGCTGAAATAAGGAGTTGACAAAGAGAGGTCATGTCCTCCTGAATGGTACACAGAAAAAGAATACACATATTGCCGTCATTCTTCCCTAGGAATTCCCAATAGTGGGCTAAGACAACCGGTGTCTTGTAGGCTACACACAAAGACATACTCAAACCCAACACAAACACACATTCGCCCATGCATAGCCTACAATGACTCACTTGCAGTCAAGAACACCTTGACTCAATACAAAATCCCCTGACTCTTTAGAGAGAGAGAGAGAGAGAGAGAGAGAGAGAGAGAGAGAGAGAGAGAGAGAGAGAGAGAGAGAGAAAATGACAACAACAAGAAGCTCTGCAGGTCTGTAACTTTAGTACGTTTCACTATCTTCATAGGTCTTCAACAGCTCAAGCTTCAGGCTCGTGCAGTAGATTTATGTGTAATGACATACTGTATCTCATTGATGGACTAGATGAGCTTGATGACTAATCAAACTCTAAACCTGAAAAAACTCGGCCTGATTATCGACCTGAGGGCCATTTCCCAAAAGCAAAGTTGATAACCAACTTAGCAACTTAGTTGGTTGGCTATGAGAAATTACATTGGAACCAACAAAGTTGCTAACAGCTTTTGGGAAAATGGAAGCCAGGTACAGTATTTCTTGGCTAACCAAGAGGTTTATCACTGGAGATTCAAAGTGAATGGAGCCTCCCACAACATTCTAGAGAGAATAACTTTGGCTATTTGATGTCATCAAAAATGTCAGCTGTTAGAGAAGATCTATCTCTCTGCCTCAGGATGATCATAAAGACCTACTGGTTCTGACCACAAACTCCATCATGCAAGTCAAGTTAGTCAGAGTGTGTTTCATATATTGTATGGCCTTTTTTATTAGCTCTCCACATGAATTCTCAGCAGGTTTCTAAATCTGTTCCCCTTTTCTGTGGCTGGCCTCACTGTTTCGATGGATTGGAAACGTAAATTATCTTCTCCCCAAATGTCCATATATAGCTCTGCAAAGTGTGTGTGTGTGTGTGTCTGTGCGTGTGTACATCAAAGTGTGAGAGTGAGTGAATGTGTGTGTCCAGCCGATCCATCCATCCCCCCCGCCCCAACCTCATCACCACCCTCCCTCTCAAACCCTCCACTCCCAGATAAACTCTGCGTCTGGGCTGGCCTAGGGTGCCCGGGGTTGGGCCGGGGGTTGGGGGGAGCTTAGCCTGTTGATGAGTGGGGCTCACATACCAGCTGGCGGCTCTTAGGAGGTTATGACAAGCTAATCAGGAGGCCGGCCCGGCCCGCAAAGGAAGGCAGCTGGGAAAACAGCTAGTCCATCCACCCGACAGCAACTGGACCACTGATGGGGGGGACAATGCACAACTGCTCACCAACCGTCATTTATAAATCTGCCCGTTGTTTTGGTTGGCTTTGAAGTCGCCTTTGAAGTTCATTATTTCCAATTAACACAGGACCTCTAATCAACTTTTGAGCTGCTGGTCACTATGTCTTTCCACTTTGTTTTGTTTTTTTTTTGGCATAGATAATTAGATGTGGGACACAAATTTCTTTTGCCCAATGCTAGGAAAAGGCTGCTGTGCAATTCTTCCAATTCAAAAGAGCCCTAAAATGTCTGTCTCGTGAGAGAAAATGGTTCTATAAAGTATAGACCCTTTTAGCACCTTTTAAGAGAGAGGGGTTTTTTTTTACATTTGATGGCAAAATCAATTTGTCGGTCGGCTGTGGAAAAAAGACGAAGGAGCAAATTATTACTCTCTCTCTCTCTCTCTGTCTGTCTTTCCCTCTCCCTCTCTCCTGTCAACAAGTGGCCGCACACTTGAGAACTAAGAGCAAAAGAGCTTCCCTCGCTAATCTTGGGCCTGTTTACAGAACACACAGGGAGAATGTGTGGACTTCTGAACTCTCGCCTATGTGGGCTTTAAAAATGTCACTCCACTTAAAAGGCCACTTTTTTTTAAACCCTCTTTGTGGATTTCTGCCTCTTGAGGGAAATTAAACACAAAATCAGCATCTATTTTTCTTTTCTTTTCTTTTTTTTAAATTATTTTTTTTTTTGTTGAGAATCATTATGATAATGCTTTCCTGGAACATCCGTAGCTAATGGAGGTAGCCATTGCTCTGTACTTAAGGGACAAATTAACCGACACACAAAGTGCATTTGTAGTCTGAGTAAACCAAACCATCACTCACAGCATATGAACAAACAAATTAATCCTGCTGACCTTATAGACATCCATTTTTTTTTATCATAACTTTCTGTGTAATGACTTGGTCTTTTCTTCCATGTGTTATTTGTTAGCTTGGAATAAATATCATCAAAGGCGCCGCCGGCATAGAAAATACTATGTCATGTCTTTGTGTTTAGCTTGGAGCGTGTGGAAAAGTACACGCAGCGTATGAAGGGAGCCACATGTGAGAGTTGGCACGGAATGGCACGAGGCGCCCTGACACACACACACACACACACACACACACACACACACACACACACACACACACACACTCACACACACACATGGGAGTGCCTGCTGTCAGGCGTAGCCGGTGTGCGTGTTTGACCCAGATTAACATTTGGTTGGGATGGGGGCACAGGACACGTAAACACATCCAAATGTGATAACATCTGCCAGAGCTAGACAGTCAACCCAGGTTCACCCCGGCCTTCGCTACTCAAGGAGTGGGGGGACAGAGGGGAAGAAAAGACAGTGAGTGAGGGAAGTGCGGGAGAGAGAAAGCGGGCAAAGGGAGGATGGGAGAGAGAGATAGGGAGAAGAAGAGAGAGAGAAAGAAAGAGAGAGTGAGAGAGAGAGGGATAGGGAGAAAAGATGGAAAAAGAGGCTTGCCACCTGGCTAGGTCCTGGTGGCTGATGGGAAGAGAAACCTGATCCCTGTGTTTGGACAGGCCAGAGGATGAGCCACAGGTCTCCACTCAGTCTGTGTGTGTGTGTGTGTGTGTGTGTGTGTGTGCGTGTGTGTTTATATGCATGCACTAGACATGCAAGTCTTTTATGAACTTTTGGCATGCCCCTAGATTACGCTAGGCTGAGCGAACCCAGAGTACACAGCAATAGACTGAGACCAGATAACAGACCCCCCCCCCTTGAGCTTTTAGATGCGTGCCACTATAAGGCCCTGCCCCATCCTAACCCACACGCTCATCGCCGCACGCAACCAGCCGCTTCCTCCACTTTTTGCTGATGGAAAAATCCAGACACCACCACAAACAAAAGAAGGACACACCTTTTAACGACTCAATTAAATCTTAAAAAAAGGAGAAAAAAAAACATTTGTGTACCAACATGATGCCTGTTTCAAAGAAGTTCAAAACCAAAACTCCTTTAGTCAAAAGGTAGAAGTCATAGACACTATCTTTAAATGGGATATTGTTCTAGTTCTTTCCGGCTGTGTGTGCTTAAAGCTGCGTTTGAAGCTGACAGCTGCACTTATTATATGGAAACAAGACTGGGAGAGCCTTGGTCTTAGTCTTAAAAAAGAACTTGGTACCGAGCCCTTATGGGAAGGTGCGGCACTTCTCAGAGAATCCCGCTTACGGTTCCAGGTTCTAAAGCAGTCAACTTTCCGAGGCCAAAGCCAAAAAAGAGGGAGAGCCACCACTGCTCTCCGGCAGACAGACCTCGTGTTTATCCCGTGGATTCGGAGCACTGGGCTTTCACCCTTGCTGAGGCACTGTGCCGTTTCGTCCTGCCCGTCGCCAACACAAATACAAATAAAAAAATTCAAAATGGATATTTCAAAGTGATTCTGGGAATTGGTGCCACAAGCACGCGGTTCTTCATCAATTTGGAAGAACTGGTTTGAGCGGGTGCCACTAAAGGGGAACAAGAAGAAGACGGCCCAGCGGCACACAAATAGAACAGTGTTTAAAACACTGGCTTTTGTCAAGGGGAGAATAAAATAACAAAGAACTCATTTAAAAAGAACGAAAGAAAGAGAAAGAAGGAAAAAACGAAAGGAAAAAACAAATTACAACAAATTGCGTCACATTCGGAAAGCAGAGACAAATTAGAACACATTATGACGCATTCAGAAAGCACAGACAAATTGGAGGTGTAAATCTTGTCTTGTGGTCAATCGGTCAGATTCCTCATTTCTTTCTTCCCGCTGTCTTGTCCTGTTTGCTCGCTAAGAGTGAATGGTGCCTATTGGAGGCAATAGACAAAACAATAATGGCCAATGGAAGAGGCAAGCACTGGTGTTAGGCCATGACACAAAGACAGTCAATACCACACCAAGCCTCCAGTAAGCTGCACCTGGCTAAGTGAAGAATTGATTATTGCACTCAGGGTGGTATTTAGCCTTTTTTTATCAGGGCCCACAGGCAATTGGTCATAGGTAATGTTCCTGGCAGTAAATCTGCCATATTGCGGACGCTGCCACAGGCGCTTATGAGAGCTTTCAAGTCTCCA
Source organism: Sardinella longiceps (assembly GCA_027497455.2). NCBI lineage: Eukaryota > Metazoa > Chordata > Actinopteri > Clupeiformes > Clupeidae > Sardinella > Sardinella longiceps. Next base: position 5,172,611 of record JAODXP020000028.1, read on the forward strand.
GATCTCTCTTCTAATCTTAGCTCTCGCCAGGAGGAGAGGAGAGGAGAGGAGAGGATGGAACCCCATTTAATAACAGGTTACATAAATAAAGCTGCAAAAAGCGGGGCTGATATTGATTTATGTTATAGTTAGTCTTCCATTGGATGCTTTTCATAGTTCCCATCAATCACACAGTATCATGTGACAGAGAGTATGGAGGAGAGGAACCAGCTCACTGCTCCCAGAAGCTCCCTGGCTTTCTAACCTCACCTTTTTAAAAGAGTGTTTACTTTATTTACTATATTTATTTATTTAATTAGTTAGTTAGTTATTTAGTTAGTTATTTATTCTACTTTCAAACACAATTTGGGCAACAAAATGCGAGTGCCTGGACATGAACTTGACTGAAGTCAGTCACATGAGGAGGGGGACAAAATGTCCTAGAGAATTACTACACAGCCAACAAAACCAACAGCGGCCACCATGGACGTGACCAAAGCAGTCCAATCCAATGGTGCATTCTTCTCCTTTAGGCCTTTTGTGCAACAGCTGCTACAGAGCTTTATGGCCATCCAGAGTGGCACCCCTTTGGCACCCTACACCTCAACCCCCACCCCACCCCACCCCACCCCACCTCAACCCAGTTCCAGGCTGTACCATGACGTGGACTTAAACTGACATCACAGCATCCACACACACACACACACACACACACACACACACACACACACACACACACACACACACACACAGTCATACGCACGCACCATGATGTTATGCTCAAAATATAGCGCGCTAACCTGCCCCAGTAAAGGTCACCGTCGCTGAGCGGCCGTGAGCCGGCGGTACAAAAACCACGCGGCTCCAGCTTCCCGACGGGTGACATCACTGGGCAATAAAAACAGGCGCTTGAATGAGCCGGCCCTCGGTTTGGGCCCGGAGGGACCTGTGGTCAGCAGCAGTATGCAAATCAGACGACTTAAGAGCAAACCGCTGCCACGTCGTCATAGGATTACCACGGCAACTGACCGACATACCTCTCCAGCAAAAAAAAAAAAAAAGAAAGAAAAAAAGGGAAGAAAGAAAGTAAGGAAGGAAAAAGAGAAAGAAATGAAACAGAATCTTGAATAAATATTAAAAGCTAAATGCCATTCAAAATGTTGGGCCTATTTGTGAGCCAAGTGAAAAAGAAAAAAAGTGAAAAAGAAAGGGGAGAAAAAGGAAATTTGCATGGGAGTGTTCTGAGACTGGGTGAGAGGAACACAGACATATGAAATTGGTTAGGCAACGCTTCTGTTTGCGCTTTTCTCGTCAGATGCTTTTTCCATGTGCGCTTTGGAAAGGCAAACACAGCTGCTTTTTTAAAAAAATATTTTTTCCTGGGGAAAACACTCGTGCTGAAAGCAGCTTTCAACTCTCTCTCTCTCCCTCTTTCTTTCGGTCATTAAAAAAAAAAAATTCCAGAGTGCGATGCTGG
>JAODXP020000028.1:5176566-5216566 GCA_027497455.2 Sardinella longiceps
GCTATTGAGCGACTTTTGCTGATTTTACATTAAGGGGCGCTAAAAAGCAATATCCTAAAACCCCCGGCGTGAACTAGCCTGCTTTAGGTCAGTCGCTGGAATATAAATCTCATTATCACGAGAGCGTGGATAATATCACACAGACGTGCCTTCATCGCGAGCTCCACCGGGAGGACCGACCACACCAGCCGTGGAAAAGAGAGAGAAAAGAGAGGGGGAGTCCGGGGGGGACGACTAATGAAATGTGACACATTTGTCTTTCCTACTTATGGCGCCTAGTTTTTCCCTCCATGTGCTTCTTTTCAAAGCCATCACTCATGTAATGGCCGTCTTCTGTACCTTCAGCTACAGTTGGCACAGATTTGTCTGCTGACACCCAAAACTAACCACCACCCAATATCCACATGTGCGAACCTACACTACCACCTACACCCAAAACTAACCACCACCCACTACCCACCTGTGCGTACCTACACTCCCACCTACACCCAAAACTAACCACCACCCACTATCCACATGTGCGTACCCACATGACCACCTACACCCCCCATCCACCCACTCATTCCAGCCCCAGTCCTCCCCAACACCACCCCAGGACCTCCAACCAGCTCCAATTATCTGTGATGAAATTGGGCCCAATAAGCCCACTATATAAGGTATATGAGGCCTGGGCTGGGGGCCGAGGGTGGGGTTGGTGTGGGAGCTATGAGCTGGCACTGGGCCGGAGTCTAGCCAGACTGGCCAGCCGGTCGGCTGACTGACAGACAGGGGCGGTCTCGTCCACGGTTGCCACGCTTTTTTTTTTTTTTTTTTTTACGAGCTCCGGGGGAGCCTGCTGAAGATTTACGAGCCGGGGAGGGGGATGGGCCCACCGCTGTTTGAAGTTAACGTCAATGAGTAATATAAAATACACCTGGACTTGCACTGAACTAGGGGGAGGAGGAGGGGGAGGAGGAGGATGGCAGGAGGAGAGGAGAGTTTGTGTGGTGGGTGGATGGGGGGCTTTTACATAGTCTAACATGGAAAGGCTAGCAGCCGAGGCCCTACACCAGTTTGTGTGTGTGTGTGTGTGTGTGTGTGTGTGTGTGTCTGTGTGTATGCATGTCTGTATGTGTGTGTGTGTGTGTGTGTGTGTGTGTGTGTGTGTGTGTGCATACGTGTGTGTGTGTGTGTGTGTGTGTAGAGAGAGAGAGAGAGAGAGAGAGAGAGAGAGAGAGAGAGAGAGAGAGAGAGAGAGAGAGAGAGAGAGATAAAGGGAGAAAGTGAGAGACAGAGACAGAGGATATGTGGATGTCTGTGCGAGACAGAGAGAGAGAGAGAGAGAGAGAGAGAGAGAGAGAGAGAGAGAGAGAGAGAGTGTGTGTGTGTGTGTGTGTGCATGAGACAGGGTGAGTGAGTGTGGTGGAGGCGGGTGGGGGTAGAGGGGGGGTCATTTAGTGTTTCCTTTCAGGGTAGCTTTTATGGCACAACTTCAATCACTTCCCTCCCTCCCCACACTCTCTCTCTCTCCCCACACACACACACACTCCCTCCACACACGCCCTCCCTACACACACACACACACACACACACACACACACACACACACACACACACACACACACACACACACACACACACTCTCTCTCCTCTATCTCACTCTCTCCTTCCCGCTCCATTGTGCATATCCGACTGGACTGTAATTGGCCCCTTCTTTCACGAGACACCCCACACAACACCCACACCCCCACCCCAGCCCCCCAACCTCCTGTCGGCCCTGGGCCTCGTCTGAAGTGAAGGGTGAACGCTCTGGCCACTGTGGAACCTGCTAACCTTTTAGCTTCTAATAAGACATAATGGATCACTGTAAAAAAAATAAATAAATAAAAGCAGGTCCTACAAGCGGAAGAGTAGGAGACACCACCCACAGCCAATGTCTCTATTTCCCGCTCACTTACCGGCAAAATGGCCACATCAGACAGTAAAAAAAATATCCTGAGTAAAAACAGACTGTTACTTCACATACACACACACACACACACACACACACACACACACACACACACACACACAAACAGACACACACACACAAAAACAAACCTCACAGACTTGCGAATATGATTCAGGAAAATGAATCCAATTATTCACCAGTCTTGGTAAAACCGCAGTACGAACACGTACATCTGAACAGAGCTCATGAATATTTCAACTATACAAAAAATCCACACCTTCATTTTATGCATCAGTAATCTTATATGTAAATAGTTGAGGTTTAGAATACTATATCTTCTTTCCAAACTGTCTAGTCTTAATATAATAAATAAATTAACGTGAGCTAAATGAAAAAAGAAAACCACATCAGCCACAAGAACTCAAGTACAATAGTCACAGTACTATAGTTTTTTTCCTGTAGAAACCACACAAGTAAACCACCTGTAGATTTTAGTAGCTACTCAAAGCTAGCCTGGGGGAAAAATCACAATGGGCAAATTGCCTCTACACCCAAAAGCCAAGGACACCACCACCACTACTGGTGCCACCTTTCAACACAACACACGGCTATAAATAGGATCCCCATATACACCACACACACACACACACACACACACACACACACACACACACACACACACACACACACGCAGACAGTAAGATGGCAAGTTTACAGACACATACACAAATCACAGGGAAGGAGAAGGGGTGCAGAGCAACAGTTGAGGTCCAAGTTGAGCTTGTGTGTGTGTGTGTGTGTGTGTGTGTGTGTGTGTGTGTGTGTGTGTGTGTGTGTGTGCAGGAGAGCATAAGTGAGGAGTGAGAGTGTCGTCTATATAAAGCGGTGCTCACCTCTTTGAAGTTCACCTTCAGAGGGGGTGCCCCTCTCTTCCGCTTGGTGCTCTTTCCATGCCCGCCACTGAAGTGAATCCATTTTGTGACCTGGGAGAAGAGAGGAGAGGAAAGGAGAGAAGAGAAGAGAAGAGAAGAGAAGAGAAGAGAAGAGGAGAGGAGAGGAGGGAGGGATGGAGTGAAGACAGGAGTAACAGGAGAGGAGAGAGAGAGAGAGAGAGAGAGAGAGAGAGAGAGAGAGAGGGAGGGAGGAGAAACACAAAGCAGACAGAGCGTAGTTTAAAAAAGCACATGAGTAATGATGGAAAATCTTGAACGACTACATTGCAGAGATGACTTGTTTGTTTAGCCCCTTCACTCTGACATTCTCTCTCTTTCTTTTTCTCTTTCTTTCATTCTTTCAATTTTTCTCTCTCTCTCTCGTGTAGTGTATGAGAGAGAAACGACAAACGTGTTTGACGTCAAGAGCACATGCACTATACAGGTAAAGTTTACGCACTTTCTTGTCAAGCTCAAACAATCGTTACAAAGACAGAGATAGACCAACACAAACGCATTCAGATCAGAACATCAAACTCAGACGTCATTGATTCCACATTCCAAATCACCCGTGTCCTGATGTCTATAAATACACATTTGTGTATGCGAGAGAGAGAGAGAGAGAGAGAGAGAGAGAGAGAGAGAGAGAGAGAGAGAGAGAGAGAGAGAGAGAGAGAGAGAGAGAGAGAGAGAGAGAGAGAGAGAGAGAGAGAGAGAGAGAGTGTGTGTGTGTGTGTGTGTGTGTATGATGGAGATTCCATCTTCGTAATTACCTCCTGTTGGACCTCGGCGACCAACGGCGACTGAAGCCAGGCGGCACTTTCCTCCGAGAGCCACTAAGGCAGAACAGTGAGATGAGTGGAGAAGTAGAGAGAGAGAGAGACAGAGACAGAGAGAAAGAGAGAGAGAGAAAGAGAGAGAGGGGGTTCACTCTTTTGACAGATGGAGAAAAGGAGAGGGGGAAGAAAAAGGAGTGCCGGACAGCGGTGACTGAGGCTCTTTGCCGACAGAGTGAGTCCCTCCTTCGCTCCCGTTTCCTCTGTGCTCTGTTGCTCGCCCTCCCCACTCCTCTCTTTCTCACGCACACCCTTGCTCTTCCTTTCACTCTCACTTTCTCTCTCTCTTTCTCTCCTTCTCACACACACACACACACTCACTCACTGACTCTCTCTCCCTCCTTCTCTTGCTTCTCTACTTCAATTTCCACCTCTCTCTCTCTCTCTCTCTCTCTCTCTCTCTCTCTCAGCACTTAACCTTATTAAAGTTCCCACCCAACCAGGCTCTTAACCTCTGAGTCACAACAACAGCCACTACTTCACAGCAGAAAGAAAGAGAGACAGAAAGAGAGAGGAAGAGAAAGAGAGAGTTTCTGAAACAGAGAGAGAGTGTGTGTGTGTGTGTGAGAGAGAGAGAGAGAGAGAGAGAGAAAAAAGAAACTAGAGACTAAACAAGAGAAAGCAGATGTACAGAGTTAAGGAAAAGAGAGGAGAAGATGTTGGCGGAGAGAAAAGAAGAGAAAAGAGGAGAAGAGAAAAAAGAGAGGAAAAGAGAAGGCAGTGTAAAGGAGAAAGACGAAGAGGAGGAGGAGGAGGAGGAGGAGGGTTCAGATTCCTCTGTCCCGGTAGTCGTCTCCTTTAGTCCAGGCGGTAGCAGCCTCGCAGCGGTGCGGTGCTCTGCCCTGCTGATCTGGATGGTGTAGTGCAGTGTGGAGCAGTGTGTGCTGTGTGTGCTGTGGTGTGTGTGCTGTGTGGCGTCTGCCTCCTCTGACTGGAGAGAGAGAGAGAGAGAGAGAGAGAGAGAGAGAGGGGGGGGCAGAGCGTGGAGCCTAGCCACAATGTAATCAAACACTGCACACTCCCAGAGAGAAAGTCAGAGGAGGAGTTAGGGAGAAAGAGAGAGAGAGAGAGAGGGAGAGAGGGAGAGGGAGAGGGAGAGAGGGAGGGGAGGAAGAGAGACAGAGAGGGAGGGAGGGAGAGAAGGAAAGAGAGAGACTGAGAGAAAGGAAGAGAGGGATGGAGAAACAGGAGAAGAAAGAGTAGGAGAAAGGTGCGTGCAAACTCTCACACACAGACTCACACACACAAACAAACACACTCTTAGATTGTCAAAGGGACAATAGGATATGTTTGCTGACCAGGAACAATCAAACAAGTCACACTCTGAAGTGATAACTCTTTCAATGGAGCGGCCAAAACAAAAAACAAACAAAAAAAAAACAAAAAAACAAACAAAACAAAAAAAAACCCAGAACACTTGCTGGCATCGCCTCTGGCAACTCTCTCTCTCTCTCTTTCTCTCTCTCTCTCTCACACACACACACACACACACACCGTAAGAGGCATCACATAACCCACTCATCCCGCGATGCTCACAGAGAGCCTGATCTAAGCCACATAGTCAGGAGTATGTAAATCACCTCCCCAATAAAACTGTTTACCTTCAGTCTCGCTGGCTTCCCCAAGCTACCGCAGTCTGTGTGAGTGTTTTTCTTGGGATTGGACCTGCAGCATGTGTTTGTGCATACTTGAGTAAAGGAGAGAGAGAGAGAGAGAGAGAGAGAGAGAGAGAGAGAGAGAGAGAGAGAGAGAGAGAGAGAGAGAGAGAGAGCATCCTGCAGGAAGGGGGAGTCTTATACTAGGTCGTGCGCTCAGGCAGTAAATGGCTATTGTCTGCGCGGGATACCACACATAGCTGTTTTACAGCCTCAAATCCAAACGCCTCTTTCTCAGCATAGCCAGGCTTTTGTGTTCCCAGAGTGCCTCCAACACAGGCTACAGTGGACTGTCATCAAACCCTGTAACTGTATACACACACACACACACACACACACACACACACACACACACACACACACACACACCTTACCAACTCTCTTGACCTCTCTCTCATAGATTCACACACCCAAACATCTGCACATATTTACAGTACACTCTTTGACAGCATTCCATCACAAATATAACTGCACACTATCTCTTAGTCTACCAGTCCCTCTCTCTCTCTCTCTCTCTCTCTCTCTCTCTCTCTCTCTCTCTCTCTCTCTCTCTCTGTCACACACACACACAACTATTTTTTTAATCTTATCACAGCACCAGACAGGCACATCCACACCCACACATTCTTACATTTTTCATAGCACACACACGGAAGCACATCAAATTGACACACTCCCAGGGTACACCCCTGCACACATACACGCACACGCACACACACACACACACACAAAACACACTCTCTCTCAGCAAATCTGACATGGCTGTCTACCACAGTGACTGACTCAGAACTACATGAAGACAAACCCACTCGATTATTTCACATGCTGTTCCAAAATAGCCTGAACCATAAAAACAAAACAAAAAAAGTGTTTTGTTTGACCTTGGCACAGTTAGTGTGGTTATTGTTTGTTATTATGAACCAACCATTTCCTGCTAGTGCTTATTTTGAGGTGTGTCATAGTGTACTTGAAAAGTAAAATAAGTAAGAAAAAAAATCCATGATAAGGAAGTTAATATTTGAGAGCACACAGAAATATGCGCATGGCTAATTAACAAGAGATTGGCTCACGGCAATGTTCTCTCACATGCAGTAACCTGACAAGCATATATCTTCAGCTCTGAACTTTTTTCCCCCCTTTTAAATTGGAAATTGGAAACAGAGAATTATTCCAACTATTTACAAATTAGCTTAATTGGTCCCAACAATTTCAGAAATTTCGACTCATCCAATGCCGCAGACAGACACCACGTCCTAAAATGTGAACAATGTTATTTATAGGAGTCTAGATCCTAGTCTGTCTAGCCGGACATGGCATTCCATGTGTAAGTCACAAACAAAGGCTGTCCTTTCCAATTTAACCCCTCACTACGATTCGACTGACAAGATGACATGTGATAATGAAATACAGTAAGAACAGATTCACAAAGTTCACAAGTTCATAAAGCTATGAATCAACTTTGGAATTTGTGTTTAGACTTAAAGGGACTCTAGGCAACTTTTTGGCCAGTGTTTGAGGTATTCTTTTTGTCAGACAATTTGTTTTGGTACCGTCTTCATAAATCCTGGATACATGCAAGTTGTTTTCCCACCAGCTATCCTGGATATGCACCATGTAGTTCTGGGTGAGGGCTAGGTAACCACCTCAAAATAATAATAACAACAACAAAAAAAAAACTACAGTTACAGCATTGTTCTAAAAGACATCATTAGCATCTTCTAGTTGTGGCAGAAAGTGTGACACTGAAAATGTTTTTTATGCTTTTTATGTAGTTAGTTCACTAGTTTTGCAGCAAAAACTGCATAGTGTCCCTTTAAATTCTTACTTTCTATTAGGTTCCCTCCTTTGACATTTTAGCCAGATTGGAACAAGCATATTTCAACGTATTTCTCAGCTTTGAAGAAAACATGAATATCAAAGAGAATATATCTGACTTCACAGAATGTGGTGTACAGAAAAAGCGCAACATTTTTTTTTTACTCCATTTAAACCACCATCAGTCACTCATTGTTGCTCGTCACACCTTTGTCTCATGGGCCCCTTTTCCTTTTGTTTTCTCTCGTTCCGCCGGGCAGGCTGATGGAGGTGTGGCCGACAGAGAGATGGAGGGAGGGAGGGATGGATGGATGGATTGTAAAGAATATCACCTATCTCTCTGCGCCGGACTGTTGAATCCTGCCCTTGAAATACGATGCCCCGTGTCCCATTCACAGTGGAGAGAGGCCGAATTCCTGACCAAATGTACCCTCCTCGTATTTGTCTAATTTATCCTGCTTTTCTGACAAAAACGCTTTCGACAGGCCGATGGCAGCAGACACACACTCACACTCACACTCACACACACACACACACACACACACACACACACACACACACACACACACACAAAGTGCTCTGGAATTTATAAACCTGCATCTGATACCATCTATAAATTTAAACCATCTTGTGTCTATATAAATCATGTGTCCGTTCTAATGCAAAACAAGGTTGTGTTTTGAGGGGCTGGTCATTGCCGGCTCAAGTCCCTCTCTCTCTCTCTCTCTCTCTCTCTCTCTCTCTCTGTCTCTCTCTCGCATTCTAAAGTGCTCTTCCCAACAGCTGAATCCCCAATAAATCCCCAACCTCTAGCGGCGCTAAAGTGAGCTTCCTCTCTCATAGCTCACTGGGGAGTAAAGCCACCAACCTCCAGCAATTTCCGCCATCATGATCAACTACATCACAGTAAATATACTGCAGGGTTAAAGCCGGGAGATTTATTCCAATATTCGCTTGTATTTCAAGTCAATGGCAACATTTGCCAGTATTTCACGTCAGGTTCCTTTGTAGTACAAAGCTATAATTAGTCAAGACTTCAAAACGTCCACGTGTAAATCATTGTGCGTAGCGGTAAAATATCAGCTCTTAGTCTAATTGAGTGCAGGTTTTCAGTATTCCTCGAGAAAAAAGGAAAACGTTATTGAAGGTACACTTTAATACCGAGCCGTGCCATTTATAGGGTTGCCAAAAAAAAAAAAAAACACACGTAAATGTCATCTGAAAACTTTTTCAAAGGCAAACAGCTAATTCATGTCAAAGCCTGCCGTCATATTGATACAATTACACAGGCATTAAGCAGTGGCCGTACAGCTGGGTCAGGTGGCTCTGAGGCCCCTGCTTAACAACCCTCACAGGCCATGTGCTGTGTTTGGTGTGTGTGCGGGAGGTGGCGGACTGGCGGCCTGTTTGAAGATAAGACTCTTGGGACACTATTAGTCAGATATGCATGTGCACATGGCAGAAATGCTGGTGTGGAAAAAAAGAAAAGAAAAGAAAAAAAGAAATATATATACATAAATATATACAGTGATATATAAATACATACTGTACATACATATTTTTTTCCGTTGCTCTCCTTACTATAACAATGAAAAGCTTTTAGTTTTAATACTCTCAGCTGAGATGAACTGCAGTATGCAAATGTGCATGTGTATGTGTGTGTGTGCGTGTGTGAATTGCACTTGTATCTTTTGGGCTCACTAAAGAAAAAAAAACTTGCAAAGTTTGTCTCCACTTTTGAAAGGATCAGCTTTAAAACACTGGCATAAACCCAACTAAATTAAACGACTGAATGAAGCCTATTAGAACAACAGAGAGAGAGAGAGAGAGAGAGAGAGAGAGAGAGAGAGAGAGAGAGAGAGAGAGAGAGAGAGAGAGAGAGAGAATGTTCTTATTACCTTTGGTATTCCGGGAGCATCAAGCCAGTCTGTGTATATGCCCTCCAGAGTCAGGCCGTGGCTGGAAGACACAGTGGTACTGTAAACACCCTAGTGTGACACTTCCACTGGCAAATCACAACACACACACACACACACACACACACACACACACACACACACACACACACACACACACGCACACACACACACACACACACACACACACACAAGCACGCACGCACGCACACACACGACTTTTGACAGACACTGTGTCTTTTTGTTAGTTGAATTGAAAAAGTGCCTGCATTTTAGCTTTCTATCTTCAAGTCTACACAACTGACATTAGTTTAGTTTAGTTTATTGGTTTATTTGACAGGGGCCATGTACAGGACAGTTCCAGTACCAGAGTTAGCTACAAAGCTATTTTGCATCTGTGGTCCCTATTCATTCTTAACGAGTAATAGTTAGATTGCTGTTCTTCCCCATATAAGAAAAATCTGTATAATGCATACATGATCTATGTTCTCATTGACATGACACTACGACATACACTAAGAGCTACTACACTAAAAACATATTTTATTCATGACCTTCCTTGACTTACATGTTAAAAGGCGTAATCATTTCAGTAGGAAATGAACCACCAAGGTTTTAACCACAGATTTACCTATTTAAGCATCGTAGCTGACAAGTGTGATTTCTAGATGTTTGCACAGGCTTTTGACTTCATGGTTCTATAGAAATCCTTTAATGTAGCTGTATGTACAACTGTATGCATCTGCTTTGACTTGACTACAGCCACACAGCTGGTACTGACGGTTCCTCCCTGTAAAATGGGAGTCTAAGAACAAAGACTGCTATTGAAAGGCCCTGTCTGTAGTTTTAAGCTCACTTGAGTACGTTTGGGGGGTACAGACAGACAGACAGACAGATGGCGAGACAGACAGACAGACAGACAGACAGACAGAGAGACGGACAGTATAGTTGTGTGATGGGTCAGTCAGACGCACCTCTTCAAGTCTGGAAAGCGATCCAGGAGCATTTGCAAGAAATCCTGAAAAACAAATGAGCTGTTGCTTCAGGGGGGCATGGAACACATGCAAATGGTCAGACAACACAGGAACTCAACCACATCAGGCACACATCAAAAGCGAGAGTGAGTGCGTGTGTGTGTGTGTGTGTGTGTGCTCGCTTATACATTTCTGAGTGTATACACGTGGGTGCATATCTCTTTAACATGTGTATGTGTTCAGAGTGTATGAGAGTGTGTGTGTGTGTGTGTGAGAGCACTGTATGTGTCCAATCTTTAGCATACAGCAAAGAGTCAATAGTGAAATCAAACAGCCGTTAGCTGATTGAAAAGGCTGCATGTATTGTATGCATTGGGTGAGATCATTCAGTACCAGGTGCAAATGGTCGCAGCTCAACCGCATTAGAAAGACAAACATGTCTTGACATTGGCTATTCAGCCACTAATATGAATTCAAATCAAAGTGCCTACAGCCATCACTCATCCTGCACCATTAAACAATTCCACTCCCACGCTGTGTACACCTACACAATATGATGTATGTCAACTTACAAGGTGGTTTACATTCATATCATTTCCCTCTCTACAGCCGCAAGCAGAATGCTAAATGGAAGTAGTTGCTAACATGTCATTTGTCACGTATTGTTTGCATAACACATGATGGGCATTTTTATGACATCATTTTTATGATGCGTCCAAAGGAAACAATGTTACACACACACACACATACACACACACACGCACACAAAAAAAAACAAAACAAGACGGTCTGTGAACAACCTGTGTCAGGTTCTGTGAAAAAGGTTGAATTAAGCTTTGGTCAGAGACGTGCCAGATTTTTACTGTATGTTATTATTGTTGTTGTTGTTGTTGTTTATTGTTCCGGAACAATCTTTTGTTCCATCCCCACTGACTGTAAACAGCGGATGTGTACATTAGTTATGTCTGAAATAGTGCTTAACGCCGTCAGTGGACCCTGGCATTAACTTTTATAGTTAACGTTCAACCTCACCGTCTCGACCAATGGCGAAGCAGGAAATGCATTCTGGGAATGCTTGTGGGCGCCATAATTACAAACATACACCCTCCTCTTACCTGAGAAAGAACAAGCTGTCCGTGGTATGTGCTCACAAACAGCCTAAGGAAGCCCAGAAACTGCTCATGCCCCGTGAAGCTGGCCAGAAACTTCAACAGGAAATACCCCTAAAGGCCAGAACAGTGCACACACACACACACACACACACACACACACACACACACACACACACACATTTGCATGTGTGCGCGTACATACACACACACACACACACACACACAAGCAAGCATGTGAACGCACACACACACTTACAATACGTACAAACACACACAGGATTCAATCCATCTGTCCAATCAAGATGAATGACCGGGTCTTTTGTATTTTGAAGAGGGAGATTATTGTTCTAATGAGGAACATTTACAGGACGTTTAGGGGCACCACAGGCATTTGCAGCAGCCTGGGCTGTCTGGCCGGCCGGCCTACTCTGGCCTTACCTTACCTTTAGGTAGTGCACTTGCATAAAGGGCTTCTCTGGGTTGAGGCCGTGCTTCACAGTGGAGGCTCCAGACTCAGATACCACTCCAGTGCTCTCCTTGTGAGGCCTAGAGAGAGAAGACAGAGAAGGTGGTGACACTTGACTAGTGTCACTTTACACTAAACATTTGAATTTCCATTGGGATTAATATCCTATCCTATCCTATTGTACAATCCTGTAGATTGCCGAGTTGAGATGTGTCTTGACTAGATAGCACATCTAGACATTTTGCTTAAGAGTTTTTTGTCCGTTACATTTACATTTATGCATTTAGCAAACGCTTTTAACCAAAGTGACTTACAAGAAGAGGAATAACAATCAAGCTACAAGATAATACAAATAAATGCGTATTGGGAGTGCCATGTAGAGCAGGTGTCTGTTTTACAAAAGCACAATTGCTAATCGGTTAGCAACTTACAGTAGTTGGTTGTCAATGGGAAATTGCATTGCAGCCAACAAATTATGCTAACTACAGTCTACAGTAACTGAGCATTTATCTGTGGGTCATCACTCTTTGATATTTGTATTATAGTACAGTGTTAGACAATATCCAGCAGCTTAAATGACCAAATTATCAAAGTTAACATCAATGGGGAAAAAATAGGTCAAATTGACCTCCTTGGTCCTGTGTGTGTGTGTGTGTGTGTGTGTGTGTGTGTGTGTGTGTGTGTGTGTGTGTGTGTGTGTGTTCTATAAGATGAGCTGATATTCATGGTGTCTGTGTGTGTGTGTGTGTGTGTGTGCGTGTGTGTGCAATAAGATCAGGGCGATATTCATGGTGAATCTGAGGTTTAAGAGATACTTAGATCTTTTAAGAGTCCTGCTCAGACTCCCCTGGCCCCTGTCTGCCCCTGAGACAGACAGCTGATCCATGCTTCATTAGGCTGGCTGGCCCAAACTAGCGCACACACACACAGACCTGGGCTAATTAGCCTGTCTGGGGAGAGCCGCCATGAAACACAGACAAGGTGTTCCACTTTCTCAAGCAAGGGCTGATTTTTCTTCTGCCTGTCAAACAGTAATTACAATTCTTGACAAATGCATTGGGTTAAATAATAGATGGTGGCACTTTGTACTGTAAAGACCTTTCTTCTCTCTCTTTCTCCTCTATGTGGTGACGACAAGATTTAGAAAATAATTTAGAAACAAATGACTTTGTATAAATTCATTCTTCTGTGAATTCTGAATAGTCATACTGTACAAGTTATTTGCCTCAATATAATAAACTATTATAGGTTGTTGTTTTTTTCGGTCTGAATTGTTGATTTTCTTGTTGTTGTTGTTGATGAACAGTGACAGGGGAACCTGAGGATCTGTAGTTCCTGTTCGGAGTTCTGCAGTTCGTCATGAAGACGCCTCCATCTCAACAAAGCCCTGAGACGCAGCTGATCCTCCTCCTCATGCAGGCTTAGCTGAGAGAGAGAGAGAGAGAGAGAGAGAGCACTAGTTCATCATTCCGAACAGCTTAGCACTTTTTTATATATAATTATTATTTTTCATAAAATATGTTTTTTTTTCATTGCTGTTGAGCAACGCTCTTCTCATAACACTTCTACTATGTTTGCAGCCCTGTAGAGAAAACAGCAATGTGTTTTTGTCAATAAACAAAGCAGAAGAGGGAGAGAGAAAAAGAGAGAGAATAAAGGGGGGAGATAAAGGGCAGGGAGAAACAAGAGGGATGAGGAGGATTAGAACACAGGAAGGAAAGTGAGAGAGAGAGAGAGAAAGAGAGAAAGAGAGAGAGACAGAGAGAGAGAGAGAGAGAGAGAGAGAGAGAGAGAGAGAGAGAGAGAGAGAGAGAACAGCAAGATCAATAGAGACTCTGAGCCACAGAGCAAAAAATATGAAGTGCCATAGTCTGCCTAATAGCATTCATCTCCATGAACTTGGCAAAGCACGAAAGAGGAAGCACAGCAGCATTTGAGTGCATTACTCCAGAGGAACTGGCAGGACAGTGTGCGGTTATGGAGACCTAGACCAGGGAAAATGACTGAGGGGGGATTGTTGCATTATGTGTAAAACTCATAAAAACATATTTTAGGTAATGGACTTCAGCCTGAATGAATACCTAACCACCAAGTCGCTGAGCATTGCTTTGTTTTAAAAAACACACCCACTTTAAAACAACTTGCATTTATCTCTGAACCCAGAGTATAGTTAAACACATTGTTTTCATACTAAACTCTAACAATGGTACTGAAATTAACATAAAGTCAGGTCATCACAAATTTGTATCTAATAATGATAGAAAATAATAATATAATGACAGTGATTGATTCTATACAGTTCCTTGCAAAAGTGTCCAAAAGTCTCTACAGACATATAGAAATACACCATTCAGATTTGCAATACAAAGCTGTGTCTGTACCTTTTGTTATTTACAGAAGTAAATGATTTTGAAAGGGCTAAAACCTTTTGTAAGCTCTGTAATTATTAGACCATAGTCAATACGGCTCCATATCATAAGCCTGCTTAGTGTCACACAGAGCTAACAGGTGAGAAGTTACCTGTTGCACTTTGGCCCAGAGCACGTCCTCCAGGAACGTAGCGAAGCCCTCACTGATCCACTCCTCCGTCCAGTCCCGCGCACCGATGGCCAGGCCGAACCAGGCGTGGGCGATCTCGTGGCACAGACGAGCGCCGCACAGGTGCGGGGGACCCGCCAGCACGCTCTGGGACAAGAACGCCACATGTGGACTGTGAAGATAGATAGAGACATGGTCGCTTATGAGATAACGAAATTGCTAAGTAAATACAAAAGCCTGGCAACCAACAGGGCTGCAGAACCTCATGTTTTATTTAAGGTAATGTTATAGTCTGTGCACTTACACATTCTGGGACAATTTCCCCATGAATGAATTAATCATTGAACTGGCTTGGAATAAATAAATAAATAAATAAACAAATACATAAATGAAAACTTCTGTGGGATTAGGGCTTATTCATGTGCTGGATATCATTAGAAAATGTTCATTGACATGCAAATAGACCACAGGACTTGTGTTGCAGATGAGAATGAGGTTGGAAAAACAGATAGTGTACACAGTACACAACAGACAAAGTGAGAAAAGACTAAAGAAGATCCATCATGCAGAAAGCGCTTAGGTAAATGTTTTGACTGCTCTTGTGTAATGATGGATGGAGAAGATACTGATGGCTAGACGGTATGTGTGTGAGTGTGTGTGTGTGTGTGTGTGTGTGTGTGTGTGTGTGTGTGTGTGTGTGTGTGTGTGTGTGTGTGTGTGTCTGAGTGTGTACAGTGTACGTGTGTGTGTGTCTTAGTGTGTGTGTGTGTGTGAAAATACGCCACGTGAGACAATCGGTGCAGTCACACCCTTTCGAAGTGAATTCCTTTGGCATGTGCTAACGGCATTAAATAAGCAGGCCAGCTCTTCAATCACACGACAGGCCAACCTCCGTCTGTTACCTCCCCCCTCGGGGCTGTTCGCTCGGAAAGAATGACACCCAGGACGGGCCTAATGTCAGACGGGCTTGTTTGGGCCCTTGTAACGTCTGAGAGCCGCTCGAAAGGACAGCAGAACATTCCAGACCAATAGTAATACTACCAAGAACCTTACTTAACATTACCTCACCCATGAAAACATGGGGTTGGATCTGGGCCTGGAGAACAGCTGACTACTGACTAATAGAGTAAGGGCCTGCGTGATGAGCCTGATTTCAGCCACATCTGGCCCACGCCTGGCCCAGAGTCTGAACCAAACCCATTCTAGAGTTAAGTGGCTATCTTTGTAGAGCAAAGTCAAGTAAGGACAGGAGCATGTTTCACTCAATGTATGCTGTTCAATCTTTTTGGGCAAAAAAAGTGATAAATATATTAAGTGCGGCTTCTTCTTTCACAATTGTGCCTTTGTGGAGCTGAATAGAAAACACAGGAGTAGGAGAAGGAAAAAGAAGAAGAGGAGGAGGAGAGGGAAGAGGTAAACAACTCCGGAAAGTTCTAAGGGAAGGAAAGGAAGAGAAAGAGGAGAAGGAGGAGGAGGTAAAGGAGAAGGAGAAGGAGGAAGAGGAGGAGGAGGTAAGGAGGAGAGGTAAACGACTCCGGAGAATTCTACGGAAAAACCGCAGCCGTTGCTGCAGCAGCGTGGAGTACTAGTACCTCGCCTGACCTCTCACCGAGTGTCCCCGTGTGCCGTGGCTCTAATCGCGTGGGCCCAGATAAAGTTCAGCAGAGGAGAGGAAAACCAACACCCGCCGCCTTTGTGTCCACACAGCCAACCTTAATACCACCATGCTTTAGCAAGTGTGAAATGCACTTACGCACTTCCAACTGATAAGATGTTTCAGTCCGGGTGCGCATTGTGTGTGTGTGTGTGTGTGTGTGTGTGTGTGTGTGTGTGTGTGGTGTGTGATGAATTCAAACAAACCTTTGCAGGGATTATGTTTCTCTGCATCACTTAAGGTTTAATTACTTAAAGCTTGAATACACCCAGTGTGAGTAGAAAGAAACAAAAGTATGCTCTTTGACACACCTGAAGACTTGTTCAGGTTGGCCACAATATGGGAATTCGAGAAAATGGAAAGTTACTGACTGTGCGGTTGTATTACGCTAAGAACACATAAAACAAAACATAAAAAACAAAGGGAAAAAAACAAGGCTAAATACAAAAACAAGACCAGTGCATCAGCATTAAGACTCCTTCATGCGTATAGCATCCACCTGAATGCAGTTATTCACATCTGGCTTCTTATTCCCAAAGCCAATATTCAATGAGGTCATGTATCATTTCTCACAGTGTGATACAAAAATTATGTGTGTGTGTTTGTTTGTATGTGTGTGTGTGTGTGTGTTTATTTGTGGGGGGTCACATAGGGACACTGCTGTGTGCTGTGCTCGTGTGTGGTGAGCATTCTAGTGCATAATGACTGCCATGCATCACCCCTGGTGGGTGTTACGCATTGGTGGTTTGTGGGTTATGGCCGTCTTGAAAAGTGCTATAAAAATGTAAATAGTGGTAGTAGATCCTAGCGCTAGTTGTAGTAGTAGTGGTAGTAGTAGTAATATTTTTGTTAGTAGCCTAGTAGTAGTAGTAGTAGTAGTAGTAGTAGTAGTAATCATGGTAATAGTAGTGATTGCAGTAGTTGTAGTGATAGCAGTAGCAGTAGTAAGAGTAGTAGTAGTATTAGAGTAGAGGTTTGAATCTAGCTCTTTTCAGCCTTCTACAAAGACTGTTGTCTGTCATGGACAGTACAGGACGACAGAGAACCTAAATCCACATTAGCAAACACAGCTCTTATCAGCTGTACAATACTATCTCTGCCCAGCGCTGCTTGGAAACCAAAATATGAGATAGAACAACATTATCAGATCAAATGAACATTCTAGAAACTGGAATCCATCTAGGATACTGGATGGTCACTGCTGTCCATTTTATTCTGTTGTAAATTTATCTAGTTCCTGTTCTCATTGGAGGTTATGCTATTATTTTATTAAATCCACGTGTTGATTGCTTCTCCACAAATTTCACAGACTTTCCTGGTGGGTTATGCATTACAGAAGGGGAACTTGAGTATAATATTTCAGTCTAAATTGTAGCGCAATAAGTTTTCAATTGATCAGAATACCAGGCATGATTCATTTGGTTCGTGATAGATGATGATGGCTCTTGTCTTACTCTTACCTTTCTCCTTTTGATAGCTCTATATTCAACCCTACCTCTCTCTGTTCACTCGCTCACTCACACACACACAGCTCCCTCTCTCCATCCACATACACACAGCACCCTTTCTCCGTACACACACACACCTTTAAACATACTGTACATACACTCCTTTGTTGCCACATATGCATGCGCACACACACACACACACACACACACACACACACACACACACACACACACACACACACACACACACACACACACACACACACACACACACACACACACACACACACACACACACACACACACACACACACACACAAATCCCCTTCAGTAGCTCAGTGTCCAGATTTCCCTTTCCTCTTCACACAAATGAAATTTTCTTCGCTGAGGACGGTAGCCTTATCCCGGGGTGGGATGAAGAATGCATCTGCACTGGGCTCAACTGGCCGTCTGGACACAAGGGCCAGAGAGAACTCTTAAGCCCTCTGCAAACCCCTCACGGCTCATTCACTTCAAATAGTGCCAACCAGGTGCTTTTAAGGGCTCACAGATATACACACATATGCACACCAAGCCAACACACACACACACACACACACACACACACACACACACACACACACTTCTCTCTCTCTCTCTCTCTCTCTCACACACACACACACACACACACACACACACACACACACACACACAATGCAGAGAGAGAGCGCACACAAGTTATTTACACACATGTGCATGAACACAAACACACAAACACACACACACACAAACACAGGTGACATTACATGATAAGAGAACACACATGCATACAGAAGGGAGAGAAAGAGAGGTCTCACACACACACACACACACACACACACACACACACACACACACACACACACACACACACACACACACACACACACACACACACACACACACACACACACACACACACACAGAGAGAGAAAAGAACACGGCTTAAAGACAACTCTGATTCATCCTGCATCTAAAATTAGACATTTGTCCATTCCAGCATGTGGGGCTGAATAGGCTGTCCTTTGTAGCTGTGTGTTGTATTGGCTCCAGACGTCCCGTCCCAGCACTGCTGCTGAGTGCAGCCAGGGCCAAACGCCCGCCAGTGTTCCTCCGTAGGACGAGGAATCCATCAGGCCCGTGACAAACCCAAAATCACCCCATCGCCCCGCTCTGGCCAACCGATCGACTCCAAACAAGTGCGGCTTTCACAGCAGCCCCACTCACTGCTCAGCTGAGCTGTCCAAACTATGCCATTGGAGAGAGAGAGAGAGAGAGAGAGAGAGAGAGAGAGATGGATAGAGAGGAGGGAAGGATAGAGAGAAAGAGTGAGAGAGAAAGAGAGAGAGAGAATGAGTAAGAGAGAGAGCGAGTGTGTGTTTGTGAGAGAGAGAGAGAGAGAGAGAGAGAGAGAGAGAGAGAGAGAGAGAGAGAGAGAGAGAGAGAGAGAGAGCGAGAGAGAGAGAGAGCGGGAGAGAGAGAGAATGAGTAAGAGAGAGAGCGAGTGTGTGTGTGTGTGTGTGAGTGAGAGAGACAGAGAGAGAGAGAGAGAGAGAGAGAGAGAGAGAGAGAGAGAGAGAGAGCGAGAGCGAGAGCAATTCAGGGGCACACAGCAGGCTGGAAGTGTGATGGAGCTCTGGCACAAGACACACAGTCATCCTTCAAGCAGACAAAACCAAACCCAAGCTTCCAAACACAAGCTAAAGTGAGTGATTAAAACGTGGGGAGACTTGAGAAAATTGGAAGACAAAGCAGGTGTGTTTGTACAGTATGTACATATTTTAGCATGCGTGTGTGTAGCCTACGCTCATGTGAACTGTATGCGCGAGAAATATATTCCACTATGCTTCCACAATGCCTAATGACCTCCATGAATGCCTAGAAAGAGACAAAGGCTTTGACAATGCCTGTGGATCACTGAGAGAGTGAAGTAACTCATTTAAAGGATAGCTCCGGAGCGAATTCAAGCATAGCCCTGTTTTAACAAGCTTGCTAAATGCACTAGTTAGTGGGTGGAACAAAATAATTTGGAACAGCATAGACCGAACGCGAAGGCAGAAGTGAACAAGCACTTTACACTGAATCAATGGAAACTGATTATTCGAAACCAAAAGTATGTATCTGAGGTACCGTTGACTCAATGTAAAGTGCTTCGCGTTTGGTCTATGCTGTTCCAAATTATTTTGTTCCACTCGCTAACTAGTGCATTTAGCAGGCTCATTCAACAGGGCTATGCTTGAATTCACTCCGGAGCTATCCTTTAAAAGTCACTATTAGACTTCTCTGTATAGCCTAGGTTATCTACAGTACTGGAACCCTAAACTCACAATCTAATCCTCTTTAAATTCACATATCACACACTCTGATTTATGACCCAATTTCAAATGTTTCCCAAAAAATCTCTGGATTCTGAATTCCACTACTACGTTGTGGTTCTTTTTTCATTTTTGCCACTAAGTTAGCCTGGACAAATGAGCAATCAGTAAACCCAAAGAGGCTCCACTTGCAGTCCTCTGGCATCTGCGTTAGGAACGGAGTGGCACAGTCCAGGACTTCTGGGAAGTAAATATTAGAAGAGAGGGGGAAAAAAAACAACCACCAAAAAAAAATTTTAAAAAATAGAGCCCTCGCCTCAGTCAGTCACGGCACCCAGCAGCCAGCCGCCCAGACGCGGGTTTGGCACCAGCCACGGCTGGGACGCAATTGCAGGAACGATTAACCCAAAATGGTCAAAAGCGGCGGGCCCGGCGGTTTGATTGCCATGGGGACTGTTTTCTTCCACTAGAGACCCTTTGTTTAGAGGGAAGTTGGATCACAAACTCTTGAGGGGAAAAATAAATGGCCCTAAAACAACTGGAGAACGTGAAGGCAAACAGTGCAACTTTTCCAAAGCCAAAAGAAGCTAATTTGACTGGGACATGTAACCCTCAGGTTGGTTGTGGGTGGGCTGGCCTAGCTTGACATAGCCCGACCATAATACCAGAGACGGGAAACCTCATAATCCAGTATCTCTGATAATACTGCTGTTTATCCGTATTCATGGTCTGGAGGTTCTTTAAACCTTACGCAATTATAGGGCGGGGGGAGGGCATTCAGTTCTGGTTTGAAACGACTGGCCAGCTCGTCTAATCAGCTTCGCTTATTGGCCGGTAGTCTCTCTATCGATGTAAACCCACCTCAGAAGACCGTCCCCAGATCATGGATACGGATGAACATTCGTATTATGGGCAGGCTATGTCAGGCTAGGGCTGGCCAACATCTTAAAGAAAATGAAATGCTCATGTCATTGTGCCTCATGTCCCTACATTGGACAGATGACTTAGTCACAACTTCATTACACAACACTTGTAGGCTCTACGCTTGTTGTATGTGTCTTGTTCAGGACCCTCTCGTAAATGAGATGCCACATCTCAAGAGGCTATCCCAATAAAGATTTCATTCTTTCACTGTTGTCAGGCTGTCAGACTTTACACTCACTAGAGCCATAGGAGGGGCGTTCAACCCCATCCAGCAGTCTGACTCTTGTCTAATCATAACTTATACTAACTGGTATCCACTCACTGTTTAATAACCAGTGGGAATGTTTACGGCCAAACCAAATAAGGTGTCTTAGTCTCAGACTCGGTCTGTCCTCACTGCACCCTCCTCTGCACCCTTATCTCTCTCTTTCTCTCTCTGTCTCTCTGCTCCCTTGATGACAAGATCCACAGATCTACGACTTGCCGAGTGACATGATACTCGCGTGTGTTTTTCCCCACATCTGCTATTTTAGGAGAAATACCTGTTGTTGCTTTCACATACTGGAGATATTCTAGACACTAGTCATCAGCGATGACAACACAGCTAGTACGTCATACCAACACACTGCATGAATAGCAGGAAAACACTGTACAAGTAACACACACACACACACAAATGCACACTAAGTGATACACACATTTGCAAGTGACATAGAATAGTTCTCTTATTATTAGTTCTGAAAGTAAACAAAGTTCTCCTAATGCCTCATATAGTTCTACCATTAGCTCATATAATTCTCATAATAGCTCACATAGTTCTCATAGGCTATACTTCTGAAAGTGGAATATAGTCATTTAATTCTTATGATAGTCGTCATAGTTGTCATGTAGTTATGAAAGTATCAGATCCCTTTGCAGAACCCTCAAACTACTTTTTTGTTTGGTTGAGCTATAAGGTTATTTTAGACAAATGGGCATACACAAACAGAGCCCTCCACCCCTTCCCTCCTTTCTTCTTTTTTTCTCTCTCTCCCTCCCTCTCTCTCTCTCTTTCTCTTCTTTTCTTTCTTTCTTTCTTTTTTTTAAACGGCTGACTTCAAATATCTGGCATTCCTGGCCTGCTCTCCATCAGCCTTTAGACCTTTCCCTGCTCAGCGGCCCAGGAGGCCCCAGTGTTAAATGCCACTCCATTTTAGGGCAGATCACATGGACAAGAACATCAGAGCCTGAAAATAAATATCCAGGAAATAGACGCTGCTGCTGTTGTTGCCACCACCACCACCGCCACCGCCACCTCGCCTCACCTCTCAGCCCCACGGTGGACGAGCTCAGCATCAGAGGCAGTGGTCAAAGTCCAGCCCAGTGCAGTCGTTGTCAGGCCTCGACTGGTATTTATTTATTTAAGCAACATATGGCTCTCCATTTCTCTATGTATTGTATGTATGTGTGTGTGTGTGTGTGTGTGTGTGTGTGTGTGTGTGTGTGTGTGTGTGTGTGTATATGTCTGTACTGTATATATTTCTGTAGGCTCTAGATTATGTATTGTATGTGTATATGTGTGTATGTGTGTGTGTGTGCCCGCACATGTGCATGTATGTTTATATATCTGTACTGCACTTTGTATACTTTGTATATATTATGTAGGTATATAGGGTAAACATGTGCACACACACACGGCTGTGGATTTCTCTATGTGTTGTGTGTGTAGGTACGGATGGTGGACGAGCTCAGCATCAGAGGCAGCGGTCAAAGTCCAGTCGTTGCCAGGCCTCAACTGGTATTAAAGCAACATATGGCTCTGGATTTGTTTATGTATAACATGTGTATGTGTGTGTGTGTGTGTGTGTGTGTGTGTGTGTGTGTGTGTGTGTGTGTGTGTGCACAAGCGTATGTGTGTTTTTGTATCTGTACTGTATATATTTATGTGGAGTGTATACACATGAACACACACACACACACACACACACACACACACACACACACACACACACACACACACACACACACACACACACACACACAGAGACACAGAAACACACACACCAGAGATATTTAAAGTAATAGATGGATTTCTAAAAAGGTAGATATATGGCTAGACAAACAGACACATATCTATTTAATTTACTGCTTTTGAATTTTTCTCTTATTTATCTCTCTCTGCGTCTGCAAGAGGACCCAGGACCACAGTCCCCTCCTCCCAGGGCACCATTCCTGGATAAGTGATGACGGCCTCCACAAAGACAAGTGTTGACTGCTAAGTCCTCCCGTGCCTCTGCGGAGAACCTGGTTAAACAGAGGCACTGACCCGCATGCTCTCCTCCCTGGTGGATGCTAACCTGTGTGACAGGGCACACAAGGGAAGGAGAGGCCCCCCCCTGCTCAGCGCTCACCAGGCAGGAATGCGCTGTCATAACACTCGGCCCCTAGGCCTCATTTGCACCTAGTCTGTTTGAACTAAGAGAGAAAGGAGAGTACTTGTAGTGGTGGTGGTGGGGTGGGTGGTGGACTTGCACTTGTGGGTGAGGGCCTTAGGGTGTTGGTGAGGGGTGGGGGGGGGTGTGAGTGGATGTGAAATGGGGGAGAGAGATATTTGAGTGTGAGGGAAGGAGGCTGAGAGAGGGAGAGATAGAGGGAGAGAGTAAGATAGAGAGCAGGAGAGAGAGAGAGAGAGAGGACTAAACATGAGCAACAGGGAGGGTGGGAGAGAAAGAGAGAGGGACAAAGAGAGAAGGAGAGAGGGAGAGACAGAGAGATGGTGAGAGAAGGAGGAAGGAGAGAGAAAGATAGAGGGGGAGAGAGAAAAACAGTGAGAGAGGGAAGAGGGAGAGAGAGATACAGTAGATGGTGAGAGAGGGAGGAGGGAGAGAGATAGATGTTCAGAAAGGGAGAGAGAGAAAGAGTGAGAGGGAGGATGGAGAGAGTGGAAGACAATGAGAGAGTGTGGACAGAGAGAGAGAAAGATAGAGGGAGAGAGAGAAAGACAGAGAGAGAGCGAGGAGGGAGAGAGAGAGAGAGAGAGAGAGAGAGAGAGAGAGAGAGAGAGAGAGAGAGAGAGAGAGAGAGAGAGAGAGAGAAGAGAGAGAGAGAGAGAGAGAGAGAGAGAGAGAGAGAGAGAGAGAGAGAGAGGGTGCACAGGGGGGGAAGCAGCTGAAAGCAACAACAGATGAATCATGTCCATGGAGATAGGCTTATTTGTGACGGTGCAAAAGTGAAGAGGAAGTGGAAGACAAACACATCATGAGCAACCGGGCCCCTGGACAAACACAACAAGCGCTCGCTCACTCGCTCGCTCGGACCTCAGCCCTATTTGTGACAGTGCAGGAGTGAAAGAGGAAGACAAAAACAAATCTCGGAAGATTTTTTCAGGAAGAAAACACAGACGGCCGTGCCAAGTTGATTAGCAGCTGTCCGTTTTTTGCTTGCGTCACGGGGGACCTGAGTGCTGTTCGAGGTGTTCTGTCGCACTCCGTGTGAGACACTTGGCAATCACAGCAGAGAGAGAGAATGAAAGGAAATCCTCAGGAGGGGGGCTACACACACACACACACACACACACACACACACACACACACACACACACACACACACACGTCTGCCTACGCATACACACACACACCCATGGACATACAAGGTTTTTGGTCTCTTTTCCTTCATTAAACCAATGTTGACACAACACAATGAATGCCAGACTCTTACACACTCTTGATTGCTATGCCAATAAAGCCCTGAACCAAGAGAGTGAGAAACAAAGAGAGAGATACAGAGAGAGAGAGAGAGAGAGAGAGAGAGAGAGAGAGAGAGAGAGAGAGAGAGAGAGAGAGAAGGAGGGCTATTTAAATGGTGTTATCTCAGTCTCCGATTTGGCTCTGGCTGGTCCAGTGTGCATTCCAAACACTTCCCATCCATCCCGGCTACCCGCCCCCCCTCTCCGCACCCCACCCCACCCCACCCCACCCCACCCCACCCCACCCCACCCCAATTCAACTCTGCTCTACTCCGCAGGCCTGAGACGGCCTCTCTCTTCCCCTTATGGTCATTCAGTGCTCCAGACCCAGAGCCCGTAACAGAGGGAGGGCACGTCACCCTCCGGCTCGCCCATTCTGAGGCTGATGGAGAAACATTAGCAGCATGTCTCAGGAGGGATGGAGCGCTCAAAGTGGACAAGAGGAGGGGGGGGGAGGGGGAGGGGAACACAGGGGTGGAGCAGGGGCTTCTGGGAGGTCAGGGTCAGGGTAGATTGATTGCCAAAAAACAAACAAACAAAAAAACATCACACCAAGACATTCAACAACTAACAATGAAAAGATAGGAAAAAGATAAATTAGAGGTCAAGCTGACAGATGTACAGATAAGAAAGACAGAAAGACAGATAGCAGACAGAAAGACTAAAGAAAGAAAGAAAGAAAGAAAGAAAGAGACAGAAAGATGGATTAAAAGAAAGACAGAAATGAAGATGTGCTAAAGATATGCTGACACTTTTATCAGGTGGACAGTTTTAAACACTTAGCTAACATGGGATAATGAGCCTTTCAGCCATCTTGAATGAGAAAATCTACAATTTCCACAGTTCAGCAAATTGAGCTAGATTCGATCAAAAAGAGAGGTAATCTGTAACATGAAGCCATACAAATATCCCATTTAAAAATGCATCAGGCTACTTCACACTAAACAGCTTCCCTCCTAATGGAGACGTCAGGGCAGGCCGCTCTGAACTATTATCGGACATTATTTCCCCATGAATAATACATTTCCCAAGCCTGTGAGAAAGAATGAGTGTCTAAAAATGGCCTTTCGAAATGGGCAGCAGCATTTTCATCAGAGGTTCAAAAACCACAGCCGCCTCCGATCTTCTCAGATAAATGGCGACGGAAATGTGCGCTCACTCGCTAGTATAAGTATCTGAAGACGTTGGGTCGAGGAGAAAGGCCTCTCCACTTCGTCCTGGAATGGCGAAGCGTGTACAGTCACTCGCTCGTCTGCTTGCTTTGTCGAAAAGGCACAAATTGACCGTCTTCAAAGTGAAAAGGAAATGCTGTGCCCTTCCTGTACGTCTAAATCGGAGCAGCATGACGTGGGTGAGAGATGGAGATAGCACAGGCACAAAAAATGTTGGAGCAAAATATCATATAAACACTCCACCCACAACAAGACCCGATTATGAGTCTCCAAGATGACTGAAAAGTATGTCTGCTCTGCTCCTCCTGCTATTCCTTGAGCGGAATAGATTAGTTTACAGAAGAGGGGAGAAGTATATGCTAAGTTCCCATAAGGTTGGCATTTGCATGTAAATGTCAAGGTACCACTGCATGTAATACTCTAAATCAGCAACAATTTCCAAAACATCAAGAGAAACTGCTGAAAATCAATCTTTATGCAGTTACACACAGGGAAAGACAACACACACACACACACACACACACACACACCAAGACAGTAACACTGAATCTGCTCTCTGGCTCTTCTGATAACATGCTTACTTTAAAAAGAAGTTTGTACACAGTCATTTCCCAGTAAGTGACTGCCCTATGTTGAACTCACTAACTGTACACAAGGATTAAATCAGGGCCAGTCTGGCCTTAGTTGACTCCTGTGTCCCAAGTGGGACCCCCCCCCCCCCACCCACCCCACCTCCCATCCCACCCTCATCCCCGTCTACCCCCCCCCCAGCCTGCAACCAGCAGCCCTCAGCCCCCATCGCTCCGGTCCCTCCAATCCAGCACCGTAAATGAAGCGCTATGATATAAAAGCAGAGCCCTGGCTCAGCTCCAGGAACCTGGGCCAGCATAGTTACCAATTTTCAGATTAAAATCGCTCCCTGGCCTCTGAAGCCTTTCCAGGAGTTAATGGCTTTTGTTGCTGGGAATAATCCGCACATCCTCTCCCACATCCTGGGGGATCGGCTCTCCAGACACCCACCCTAGCTAGCCCACCTCCCACACGGAAATGCTCGCACTCACACACACACACACACACACACACACACACACACACACACACACACACACACATAAACACACACAAACACACACATTCTCCCCCTTTTTCTCATACACACACACACACACACACACACACACACACACACACACCTTCCTCTGTCATGCATCATCACACACACACACACACACACACACACACACACGCACACACACACACACACACACACACACACACACACGCACACACAAGGTGCAAGATGTTCTCTTTCCTCTATTCGTGTTGCTGCAGGATCCTTACCACTAAGATGGGGAGGACACATGTGGGCGTGACAATAACATGGCAAAGATCTTGGCAAGAGAGACGCATCTTAAAGACACAACAGACTTGCCATTAACATGGCCTACCATTAAGGTCTGATGACCCAAATACTGTATATACTGTATGTTGATACCAGTATGCAACACAAGACGAGCATTCCTCAGGATACCTTTGATAGATAAAAACCATACGGATCGGATAAATGGAAAATGAGTCATTTGAAATGAGCCGTTGAATTATTAAACTAGATATTATACAGTATTAAATCCAGACTGCACAAGTCAGCTCCTTGAAGTCTTAATTGAACTGATCAATGGCCATAGCCTCTTCTATCAAGATGCCATTACTTTGTAATAAATTATTGTAGGCAAGATTAATGGAAATAAATACATTCTCTTCATCAGAAACAAACAACCACTGCTGATCACACAACACAACAGCACAACTAAATCAGCAAAAAGACAAGATGACATTTTGAAACTTAATTATTATGAATATTCCCGCAAAGTGAAATGAAGGAGCCAGTTTAGTCCATTCTCTATATCCTCTCGTAGAAATAAAATGTCCCCACCTTGCTAAGCAAAAGGAAAACTCCAGCAGACGCTGTCAAACTCGAAGGGGACATAAATTATGCAGTGGCTTTGCGGGTCAAGAAATAGATTCGGTTTGTACTTGGGCAGGAACCCAACAGAATGTAATCAGAGGGGAAACAAATCCAGGAAAAAACAGCACCAACAGTTCACCTAAATTTAGCCTTCATGGCATTACGAACCAACGAAGCCAAGCAACAAAAAAAAAAGAAAAAGAAAAAAGAAATGACCAAGGGGAAGAACATAAACAGAACAGAGGGAGTAGACTCCAAATTTAGGCCACCTCAAAAAAGGGACAAACATACATCATTACTCACCTCGCCATTCCCAGGCTAGAGAACCCCGAGGGGACGATGAGGACGTCCAGGTGAGAAAAAGGGTGGACCCCTAGTGTGGCGTGAGCGGCCGCTAGACAGGCCGGCAGGTGAGGCAGAAGCACGGCTTCCACTTGAGGAAGGAGGCAGGCAGGAGAGAAGACTCTGTGAGGAATCACAGCCTCGTGTCGGGCCTGGGCCATGGTGAAACGACAGGGGTAGTCCACATGAGAACACACGGACCTGTTTGAGCCCACAGGTGTGTCCTCCTGAGACGTGTCCTGGTCAGAACTGATTTACAGTGAATAAGAAAAGAAATTATTAAATAGAGATTAATGGTATTTTTTTGCCTGCAAGGCACTACCTAAACCTAACCCTAACCCTGTTAACCCTCACTCTAACCCTCGATTTGGGAGGGATAGTCCCTTGAAGGCAGCGCTGCCTGGAAGGTGCTGTTGAAGGCAAAAAAAAAACCCCCACCTTACTACTGAAATACATCCCGCCTTATCCAAAGCTAAGCTTGATAAACTTTTTCATAATGTATGCTAATGATTATGATTATGTATAATTACTCTGCACAGGTGGGAGTGCTGACCAAGAGAAGCATTTTTTTCAGAGAACCAAAACATCATAATTTAAGTAAATAAATCCCCAATGACATTCTCCCTATTTTACAAGCTCACCATTCTTTTTTTGTACAATGCTAATGATCTGTCAACCAGACATCAGCACATAATTCACTGCTGACTTCAGGACCTCAGGCTTAAATGCATCAGACCAATAAAACAGAGATGCACTGAGAAACAGACCCCTACCTGTTGTTCGACTCCGTTAAGACAGGCACAGCAGTGCCAGGTTTTGTTTGGGCTTGGAGCCACTGTCCCACTGCCAAGGTAAAAGTGGAGGCAGGCATTGGCATGGTAACATAATAAGTCCAGTGTGACAATCCTTGGAAAGAAAAATAAAGACCTTAGAAAACTTTGTTAAGACAGCAATGAGACAACACAGACTTCAATTTTGCAGCCAAAGCCGTTTTTAAAGAAAGACATTCTTTCAGCTCAGAGTGAACCTTTTTTAAAAAGAGAACCTATTCATATAAACAGGTTCATTACCGGTTTCTGTTTGGACAGGAACTGCCTGGTTCTCCCCACTTAGCAGAACCATGTGTTCAGAGGGGGCCCTGACAGTGGCCTGCCATGTTGACATGGCAACAGGTGGCTCCTGGCACGGGAAGAGGGCCCTGTTGTTGATGGGAGAACCCATTGTGTAGACACAGCACCTGAGGTGTGAACACACACACACACACACACACACACACACACACACACACACAGAGTGCCACACTGTAAACAAAAGCTTTGTCTCATCTGATACTCTCTAGGGTCGATGAGCTTCACACCAACCTGCCATCCTGGGTCTGGGTCCACCTCACCGAGCCCCCAGTAGGCTGGGTCTGGTACCAGATGCGGATGACGCGGGGGAAGTCGGATGGTGAGCCAACTCCCCTCTTCCTAAGCTGCAAGCTCCAACGGTCTGTGTGGAAGTTGAGGGGCGCTGCCCCCTTTGGGCAAGGGGCAGCACTGCACTGGAGGTATAAGTCCTGCTGCTCTTGCCATTGGGAGGAGGGCAAAGCAAGCAGTTTCTCTGTCAGTGTGAACGAAAGACGTTCTGCCTCACGACCCTGCTCACTGTCCTCTAGCAGTGCTCTCATGCCTGGCACGGACACCACATCCACTTCCTCCACCTTTGATACCGACAAGTCACAGCAGTCTAACACTAAAGTGAAGTCATTAGAGGTACTCTCCTTCTCCCATGAACAGTTAGCCTTGTTGCCCTCATGTTTAGCATCAGTGGGCTCCACTGGAGCCTCTTTGTGGCTTGGAGTAGGCTGGGGTAGGAGCTGGTGCTGATGTGGGTCTCCCTGTCCTTGCTGTTCCCCAAGCGGGGGGAGAGATTGGGATGAGCCTGAGGGGAGAGAGTCAGGGGTCTTCTCTGTGCCCTGTGCTCCTTTGCCAGGCTCAAGGAAGAGCACAATACTGCCACCAATTACCTTGCTTTCGAAGTGAATGGACAAGTCCAGTACATAGTGTCTGACTAGCATGTGACTAGTGTTGGCCAGAAGGGGGAGGTCATCCTTGTTGGGGTCAAGGTCAGGCTCGTTATCAGACTGAATCTGTGCCATGGTTTATTAATCAAGATTCTCCCGGCCTGAGTAACCTGATCTGTGTATACAGACCAGAAATTGTGTTCTGACTTCTGATGTTACATAAATGTGTATGCCTACGAATGCCTAAAGAAATGCCTAAAGAACAGAAAATTGTGCAAGAATTATAACTTTAGTATGTTTTATGCTTTTCATCAGCAGGCAAGACCAAAAATCTATTTGCCAACTTGTTTATTCCGAGTAGATACTAGTCATTACGTCCTGTGAGGCAGTTAAGGTAACTAAGTAACTTCATGTGTTAAGTTGCCTATTATATAGTTTGTGAAAATGGAGCAAAATTAATTCCCTCTGTGAAAGACCTGAATAGCACAGACTAGAAGAACTAACATTATCACATTAACCGTAGATTCATGCCCTGCACATGGAACTAGGTGGGTGACTTTTTAGACTCATTCAAGAGATTTACAACCTGCTACCGTATCACTGAGAGTGCTAAATCATTCACTGCATCGCCTATCCAGTGGCATAGCTTACTCGTCGAAGATGCAATCTAGCGTAACGTTAGCACTGATGAGCAGCCGAGCTACGACAAAGTTGCAGCCTGTTCGATTGTTTCCCAAAAAGTTGTAGGCTAATATTACAGTGCTGTGGCCAAGCCAAGCCAAGCCGAGCTGGAAAGAACTAACGTTTCAAAAAACTTGAATATTTCAGCTTTCACACAATCATTGCACAACACGACGACATATTTTTTGGCGATTATTTCTTCAGTCTTTTATTCATGTAACGTTAGACAGAACTTGGATGAGGGTCGTTAGTCAACATCACTGTATCCAAACTTCAAGCATGATTTTCAGTTTCGATCACTGAACTAAACTTCAGCTCAGTGGTTATGATAACGTGTACAATGCCAGATGTTACCTTAACCTCGCTACAGTGTTTCCGTTTTTGGAAGCCGTCTAATTCAACAATGTTACCAAAAAGTAATGAACGGCGCGGCTGAGGTACTAATGCAACTTTGTAACCAACCTTACGAATCCTTCGTCGGCATGTAATTACGTCATTGGTGAGCGACAGCAGAAAGGATAGTAGATGCCAGTGCCACCTTATGGAAAATACTTTAATTCCCCCTGGTAACCCTTTTGAAAGTCTACATTTTTTTCAGTCCGACAAGACAGACATTGGCTATTTTTCTCATATAGGCCAATGGAAACATAAAAGCCTACTCTATCACTTAAATATTACAAAATCCTTGGGAGAAAGTGTAGGCCTACTGTAAGTTATTCGATCAGTGATCACCACTGAAAATATCAAGAAAGTCAACTCAAGGCTAACGTTATTTCAATATTTATTAATCTGAAGTGCATTGAATGGTTGCGAAATGACAAAATCATAGCATCAAAGTATAGAGCAGAATGTAACAGGTTGTGGTAGCCTATGCTGGTACCTTTAAATAAAAAAGATCCAACAAGGACACATTTGTGTAGGAGTCAGATGAAAATAAGCCTTTTGGCAGACAAATAGTTAAACATGAAATAATCTATAAAAGAATACGAGAATAAAATAATAAAAAAAAATCCCCCACTTAACTACAGTGACCAAATATTCATTTTAGTTTTAAATTTTATTTTGTTCACAGAAAATAATATGAAAATACATTTTCCTCCAAATATTACATCTACAAACATGTTACAAAAGTTATCTATTTTTGATGGACATTCTTCTTCTCAAATGGAGACACCCAGGCATTTGTCTCCTAAAGAATCTGTGATGGACTGTAATAGTTCTGTTATTAGCCTACTGTGAGAACCTCAGTAAGCTATGGTATAAAAATGTAAATGAAAATATCGAACCCTTTGTGAAATGACCTGTCTGGCAGCAAAGACCAATGTGAAAATGTGTTGTGCAAATTAGCTCAACTGCCAAATTATAGTTAGACATTCAAATAACAACAACAACACACAAAGCATACAAACATACAAAAACACAAAAATAAAAATTGCAAACAGAAATGCCCAGTTTTTATCAATGTCTCTTTTTTTTCATTTACATGAGTTCCAGTACCAGGGTCTCAATGCAACACACAAAGGCATTTGGGGATTTTAGGAGATAAGACTGCCTGTACTGTATGTGTGTTGAAGCTACATAACAATGACACATACTGGCAAATCCTGTGGCATGTTCTAAATCTACAAGAATGGCACCCTCTTGCTGTGCAATAACTCAACACTGTAGGCGATACACAGAAGATGTTGAGAAATGAGCTAATGTGAGTGAGTACGCCACCGCAGGTCTTGAGGGCACTGCATGCACTATTCAAAGCCTTTCGCACCCCAGGAAGTTCAGTTCATGCCTACTTCAGAGTGACTGTGCCATGCTGCCTATTGTGGCGATTTCTTGTGCCAGCTTGTGTCTCTTTTGCTTTCAAACACGTCGAAGAAGATGCATCTGAGATAAAGGCTCCTCAGCAGTCCGTTCTTGTAACCACTTTCCCAACTTCACGAATTGTCCTCTTGGGCTCGCCGAAAACTGCCTCGTTTACTGATGTCCCTGAGAGGAAGAGAAACAGATTGTAAATGTGAATGATTGAAATACAGCCAGCAATCACTCTGTGTTAAAGAGAGTGCCTGGATTAGAGTTTAGAGAGCAATAAAAAGAAATATTATTTGATGGAAAAAAGGAGCACATAAAAATGTCTGGCGGGCACAGTTTTGCGTGCATCACTCTATTCTTTAATAAGTTTGGGCTGTTTCATAGTCAATGCAAGTACGCAATGATCACGATGGTCGCAAGATCACGTGTAACGCATAATGGAACGAGCAGCACGGGCTGCTCTGTAGACTCATCAAGAAAGTTTTCGTACTTTGCAACGCTAGTACGCATCATGGCGTTTAAGTTCCTTGCGTTGACTACAAAAAAGGCCCTTAAAGGTTCATTCATTCTCTCTCCACCGTCTGTTTTATATGCAAACAAAGCAGCCAATCAAATAGTGACTGTGTTATGGACCCACCTTTCCATACGGGGCTTGGATACATGGATTGGTTTGTACAGTTCCGGAATCTTCCTCTCCAGCATGGGCCGCAGGTTCTCCCGCAACTTGTTGTAGTTCTTCTTCAGTTCCATCTGGTACTCCTTCTGGTCCGGAGTGATGAGGTGCTTGTTCTTCTCCACGGCCTCCCCACAGCTGAACAGAATAAACACACTCACTTACTTTCATACTTTTACTTGAGTAACAAGCGCGAGTTCATACTTCAACTTTTACCAAAGTCTTTTTAAACACTAGTATCTATACTTCTACTTGAGTAATGAAAGTGAATACTTTTGACACCTCTGACACACACACACACACACACACACTTGCATTCGCGCGCACGCACGCACGCACGCACACACGCACGCACACACACACACACACACATCCAGGTCCGTTACAACACAACACAATGTCAGTCGAAACCTCCACCACTGAAATATTGAGTGTTTTAGGGTTTCTGGCTCTTTTGGAATCAAAAGCACATGCTTTTCAAATAAAAATAAATAAAAAAGAAATCTCACCGCATGATGAATTCCTTGAAACACAGGCGCAGTTTGTTGTGGTGGCGGAAGAGTTTGGGGTCTGCTGGGATCTCGTTCAGGAACACTTGGGCCACTTCCAATGGACCCTATTGCACAGAAATACACAGGAGGACTCTTAGGACAATAGCACAGCCTGGAGAACAGGGCTCTTTTAATTGTTTGAGTTTGTTTATTGGTCATTGGGCAATGACAACCATAGACAAAGTCAAGTCAAGTCATATGTATTTATATAGCGCATTTTACCCAAAGCGCTTTATAGTGGAAGGGGGACCTCACTAACCACAACCAATGCCAGTCATTACAGTAGGCTCACCAAACACACCAGGTTGTGACAAAGTACAAAAGTGCAAGAGAAATCTTCTTAATTACTTGACCATAATTCACACACATTAAGTTATTTAAAAACTTTTGCGATAAAAGGAGGGTCAAGTAATTCTTATGTTGAGTCCAGAGCAGATCTACAAGAAATCATTTTTGCTTCCTAAATAAATCACTACGGTACACAACCATTGGAAAAACATGACTCTAAAAAAAGAGAAACACCATGTTTCTCAGTGTTTATCAGTTCTCAGTGTACTGTCAATACTGTCAACTCCAATCTGGCCTTATTAGCCATGTTATTCTGTTGTACTATTTTATTCTCTGTTACCTTCTATGGGAAAACTGAGTTAGCCTGTAGTATGTGGGACTGTATTTGAGTCCCATCTACTGTATGTGGGTGGAAACGGTGAGTTCATTTTAATTAAAAAAAAAAAAAATAAAAATAAATAAATAACCTCCGTCAGACTCCTGGGTGACAGTTGTTCTCCCTGAGCATTCTTGCAATGTGTGGAGCGCTTTGAATTTCCGTAGCTATGCTAATCACGCTTCACTGGCCATCTCAGCGGCACGGCGTGATGACTAACGCCAGCTCATTAGTTAAAGTCACAGCCCGATAGAAAATATCAGATATCAAAGAATTCACTCCCAACAAAATCAGGACGGCATGTGGAGATTTAATTAACGGCCCTTAACCACCCAGGGAGACTGAAGCTCAAAGCTGATCATGTAAGATCCTTGTTCTTGCCTACCGAACTCTTCACAGCATAGATATATCTATGCACTGTAGATTGGGTTTTGGCAACAGTGTGAAAAAAAAACGACATCTATTAAATTAAGAGGTTTAGCATGTCTGCTGGTATTGTTATCAGGGGCACTTTGAGGGCAGGAGGAAGTTTGGATGATTTTGCCAGGAACCCTCTATTTAAGGAATGTGCCAAGCCAAAATTATTATCATTAAATATTTTATTATCACAAAATATTTATTAAACACAATGCGTACTCACATTCTATAAGATCCACAACATGGGATAGCCTGGGCGAAAGCGACTGCGAAAGCTATGTCATACAGTCTGGCCCAATGCAATTGAAATAGGTTTCCGTTTGGATATGACGTATTCTCTCACCTGGCTCTCACGCCTACATCTTTCGCTTTCAGTATTAACAGATCTCTGGCAAGATCTGATCTATTTTGACATCGTAGTGGCAATAAATCCTCAAGATCATGGATGCTAATGTCATGTACCAATTTTGTGAATGTGGGGGGTGGGGGGGGGGGGGATAACAAACGCGCTCCTATCCTGTAGGACTACAAAATTTTGAGACATCGCTCTAAACTGTGTGCTGATTGGCTAAACCGTGGAGCAACCGAGAGAAACGGAAGTAGGGGGGCTTGGACCAGACTACGTATGGAGAGTTTAGCGGAGGTACGTAGGATGGCATCGCCAGGCTAAACATGGGAGTCTTTCCGTAGAAACTTCCAGAGGTTGTTATAAAGGAGTGGCTTTGCTGTAACAACAGAAGAGATTCACCTGTGTGTGTGTGTGTGTGTGTGTGTGTGTGTGTGTGTGTGTGTGTGTGTGTGTGTGTGTGTGTGGTTTCTATACCTGGTTGACTGTTGCTCCCACAGATCCCTGTAGTACCATCTGTAGCATCTTGGCATCTGGCCGCTCCCTGTGTGTTGCCACGGCCAGTTCACGAGTCTTCTTCTGCATGTCCTCAATAGCCACCTCGATTGGGGTCAGGTCAAACTACACACACACACACACACACACACACACACACACACACACACACACACACACACACACACACACTTGACTATTTGGCAAAATCCAATTTACCCAAAGAAATGTAGAGAAAGTGAAGAGACTTATTCATTTTATATATAATAGCAAGGTAAGCTATATTGCAATTAAGAATTAATTTTATAGCAAGGCAACCGTCAGGAATTGTCTATATTGCAGTAACCCCAGAGAATTGTATGGCTGCCACTTGTGCTGTAAAGGTACAGTATACTCAGTGGAAAAGTTATTTGGGGCTTGCAATAAGCTCCTTCTCCTTCGGGGAAGAAGTCTTCAGAAAAAGTAGCCATAACAAGGACAGACAGTGTGAAAGGTGGCCTCTTTTCACAATGTCAGCTCTTTCTGGTTTTGCTTGTTTAAAAGAACCTTCACTTAAGGTTATTCTTATACATACAGTATGACAAGGCATGATGGGAAAATGTGACCGCTCTGCCTGGGGCCTTTTTCTTGTCAGGTAGTTGTAAGTTTAAAAACAGTGTCTTATGCAAACACCAACTCCCATGTCCCATGCAATACAGTCATGGCAATACCCCCCCCCCCTTTTTTTTTGTTTGCGAATCCAGATGAACGATACTTGAAAGATCTCTCATTACAGCAGTCCTCTCATAGTGAACATGTGGCATACTGTAATTTTTAGGTTTGCCCATCATCGCATCAAAATTTATGAGGGTACTAAGTACATACTGTCACCCACAAGGGATATTTACATTCATGGCATTGCAAAAAAAAAAAAAAAGCAGTTTGACAGGCACCATCACTGGGTTCAAGTGCAGGCCAGTGCCCTGTAAGCATTTACAGTAAATATAGTAAGATGTATGTAAGACTTGCTGTGTGTGTGAGTGAGTGAGTGAGTGAGTGTGAGGAGGAGAGAGAGAGAGAGAGAGAGAGAGAGAGAGAGAGAGAGAGAGAGAGAGAGAGAGAGAGAGAGAGAGAGAGAGAGAGAGAGAGAGAGAGAGAGAGAGAGTGAGTGTGTGTGTGTGTGTGTGTGTGTGTGTGTGTGTGTGTGTTCCCATAAACCCCAACTTTCAAAAGGTTGGATATGGAAATGTACCTACTGTATACACAAATGCTATAATTGTCAAAACATACAAACATTTTTGCTCGAGAATTTTGTACCTTATTTTTTTAAGATCTGGATGCAGATTACATATTTTGCGGGTCTATGTGAGTAAGAGTGTGTGTTTATGTTCACATGTTTTGTTTTCTACCCAACAGAATTCAAATGAATGCTGTTACCTCATCTGTAGGTAAATGAGTGTGTGTGTGTGTGTGTGTGTGTGTGTGTGTGTGTGTGTGTGTGTGTGTGTGTGTGTGTGTGTGTGTGTACACTATGTTCACAGTCCCTGGATGTTCTTACCTCATCTTTCTGAATGACTTGGATGCGTGTCTTGACGTAGGGGAAGGAGTGGATGGTGGTGAGGATGGTCTTGCGCTTGTACTGCTCGTTTAGCTCACCACGCGGACGCCCGCTCTTCGTGAACGGTGTGGTGTACATGAATCGCCGCAGGTTGAAATTCTTCTCAAAGTTGGTTAGCCGATCTTTCATCTCGTAGTCGTCAAAGTACGGCTCCACAAAAGTGATCTGGATATAGGCCTGGGTAAACAAATACGTTACTACATTATTAGCAAACAACGTCCAGCTCGGGTGTAAACTACTTGCACTTGACTTTTAATCACTCTGGCGTCCGTTTCCCAGTTAACAACTTTGTTAGTTGGCAGTGGGAAGTTGCATTGCAACCAACAAAGTTTCTAACTTAGTTACCAACTGCGATTTCGGGAAACGGGCCCCTGTATGTGATCTTAATATCAGAGTGATGGCATTTGAATGGGAGTAACTTCACTTTGATTCCTGAACTTTGGTTTCTTGCTCTTGAGCCCAGTGGGGCCTTTTCAATTAATCAGTGCCCAAGGCCGTATTAAAATGCCAACCTGTCTGGGAAACCTTTGTGTTTGTGTTCAGTGCTTCCACAAAAGTCTTTATTTAAGTCAAATACTTTCTCAAATGTTTTACCTTGTTTGGATCCAGTTTGTTTTTGTCGACAGGCGTAGAGTCCTTGATCATTTCTAAAACACCATCCCCCATACATTGACTATAGAAGGACTAAAACCAAAAAAGACAGCAAACGTAAGCAACCTGTCATTCTATGACAAAGAAATGTAAGATGAGAACAAGCGAAGTTCTCCCACCTCCAGCCTGTGTGAGATCTCAGGGAGGTGGGTGATGCCAGGCTCCTTGTAGATGAACTCCCGTTCGTCCAGATCTCCAAACTTGCTGCCGTAAAATCCAACCCTGAAGTACGTCCCAAACATCCGTTTGTGTCCCTGTAGCAGATATCCACAATCTAGATGTCAGCACTAACTAATTACATAATAAACAATATCCACCGCTAAAACATGCAATCAAATAATACACTAAATAACACTAAATGCCCTTTTTAGTTTTAAAAGTGCTCGCCTTTTGTATGATACTCTCAAAGGCTCTCTGAAGCTTCTCATGGGTTAACGCCAGTCTCCGGAAATCTCTATGAGCTTCCAGGATGGGAATCATGATCTTGTAAACCTCATTCACAGCCTCAAACAGCGCACCCTGTCATAGGAGATAAAGCAGAAAGTTGATTCAATTAATGAAATACATTCCAGAATTTCCTTCTTCTCCAGAATCGACTTGACAGAAACGACATTGATATGTGTGACTCACGCTGCTGAAAAGTTCTGCGGCCTGCTCAAGCAGATCCACGAGGCCGTTTTCGGTGAAGTAACGGCCAGAGCATACACCGTCCTCGTCTGGGGACAGCACATCATCAGACACGGCCGACTCTTCCAGCACGTTAGGAGAAAGGTTCTGTGAAGGGCAGAAGCAAACGTAAAGCAAACATAAAATCATCATTTATTTTACATTATGTCCTAACTAATTCATCTTAAAAATGAGTATTATAAATATACTTTTGTGATATTGAAAACATGATCTTGAAATATTATAAACCCTAAATAGTGCAGACCTTGGCCAGGTAAGAGGGTCACTGAAGCAATGCAAATTACAAATGGTGTTCCAAATCAGATATAGTAATTATTTGTATCAGTCA
Source organism: Sardinella longiceps (assembly GCA_027497455.2). Taxonomy (NCBI): domain Eukaryota; kingdom Metazoa; phylum Chordata; class Actinopteri; order Clupeiformes; family Clupeidae; genus Sardinella; species Sardinella longiceps. The sequence goes on from JAODXP020000028.1 coordinate 5,215,205, forward strand.
TCTGTGGAGATGGGTGGTGGAAGGAATTGGTTACTCAAACACAACAGCACCCTCTTCTGGCTGGGTGAGATCAAGACAACAGGGAACCATCCTCACATCTTTCATTTCTCAATGGTTGAAAACAATAATTATATATTGCAAGCCATCTAGCAATTCTCTTTGAAACGCCTGGCCTCCTACATATTTGATCTGTACAGCCATACGTGATGCTTCTGCACCCTAAGGCACTGACAATCAATAAGCAATTCACGTGTGCAAATATTTGCCCAGGACGACTGTGTTTTTTATGCAGATTTCAGAGACATGGCCACATTCACAGCATCGCTGAAGCAGCCTGGGAAAACTGAGCCAATAGATCTTTGGGTGAGACAACATTTGCCAGGTGTTAGTATGAATATAGCAGTCCAAAAGTTTCCTCACTGCGTCACTGAGACCTAAAAATACTCAGAAGACTGGTTTCCAGTACATGCATTAAAATACCAATCCAACATTAAACAGTTTTGAGTGGAGATCTTCATTGAACGTGGTCCTTGGATATATGATGACTTCACAAAGTTGTTTACTAAAATGAGGGTTTTGTTTTGTAAAATTAGCATAATAATGAAATGATACCGCATTTTCTTGGTACAGAAAAAATATCGCAATGGATATTATCTCAGGCTTCATACAAGCTGTAAACAGTCAATAGTATCTCTAGCCTGGCCATAACCAGCCCTTCAGTCTACGTTTCTCTTCGTACGAGGGTCTGGCATTCTGGCTACTGACAAACAATTGCTTGCTGGAGGTGTTTCAATTCAAAATGGCTGGATCAGCCCTTGACTGATAGACTGTCATATCCGCAGGCTGAATTATCAAAGCTCGCTGATTGGACTGGCCAGGATGGGATGCATCCTGAACGAACAAAACCATTGGCCAGAATCTCAGATGGAGTACTGAAAGAGGATGAGAATTGAGCGAAATGCTGTAGAGAGGCATTATGGTCAGGCTAAGTAGTGTCTGTCCTTTTTAAGAGCATCACTACCAGTGACTCACCTGGAAGGTGACGCTGCCCACCGGCAGGTACTTGTGGTCCTCCAGCATGCTCAGGTACTCCGCCACCAGAGCGGCAGCGTGTACCAGGCACATGGCCGACTCCGTGTAGCACTTCCTGCCGTTGTGCTTCTCCGCCATGTTCTGGAGCCAGGTGAGACGCAGGTCTGGAGACGTCTGGTAGCCCTTGGCGATTCTAATAAAGATGGACGCCACAAAAATCAGTCACAGAATGTCAGAGGTTCAAAAACGTCAAAAAAAGTGCAAAATCTGACAGACTCAAGAAATATTCTACTATGATGGACTAAGCATTCATTTGATAAAGAGTGCTAT
>JAODXP020000028.1:5221566-5255222 GCA_027497455.2 Sardinella longiceps
TTCCCACTGATGATGGCTTCCTGGTCCAGCTCAGCCTTGGACCTGATGGGGAGTGAGGAGTAGTTTGTAAAGCTCAAGGAAAGTGCCCATCCATTGGGGAGTAACTCCTATTTTTTCATCTAAAGGGGGACACTTACTTGTCATGCCTGTCGTTGGTCTGCCGCCATTGGGTGAGGTCTTTTCTCCAGCGCAGGTTCTCTCCATAACCCAACGTTCGCTCGTTACCTGGGTGACAATATACATATCTTCAACATGAGAACTACATAGTTTTAGGAAGTTGAAAAAGTTGTTGTGTTGTGTGTGTTCATTTGTGTGTGTGTGTGTGTGTGTGTGTGTGTGTGTGTGTGTGTGTGTGTGTGTGTGTGTGCGTGCGTGCATGTGGGTGTCTATGCATGTGAGTTGAGTTGAGTGAGGTTGTTTTTATCGGAGTTGCAAAGTTTTTGCCTTTAGAACGTTGAGGCAACACTGTGATACTTTGTATCAAAACTCGGTATACAGCTGCGCTGCAGACAACGAGCAAGAAGTGTATCCGAACATCTGTGCCTGCAATACAGTCGGTTGACTGTCAGCACAGCAGAGGAATCGTTGAGGCTATGTGCTTTCCAGGGAAGGCTTTCCAATATTCTGCCCAAGACCTTCTGCAGTTCAGCCTTACCAATGCCAAGATCAGCGACAGTGTGCGCAACCTATGCCGGGCAGTGGGGATTGTACGTCGGAGACGGTACCTACACCGTGGCAATGGCAGCAATTTCATCAAAGCTAAAGGCTTTCCTGCGCTGAGCCGAGGACTCCAAGCTACGCATCAGGATCTCAATTCCCCGGTGTCATCCTGCGGGCCTACAGATCCTTGCGCCCTGACCGTGATCGCAGCGCATATCAACCGGCATGAATGGAGAGAGTCTACCATCGCCACTGCCAACGCACCAGCCTCTCCTCTCGCTGAATCAGTGACACAGCTGGTGAGAGTTGATACCAGGCAGTGCGCTCCTCAGCTTATCCCAGCTGTTCTGAAGATGGCTCTGCTGAATGCAAGGTATATCGCTAGTAAGACATTCATATTGAACGATCTTTTTACATCTCACTGTTTAGACTTTTTATTTTTATGCGAGACCTGGGTAAACCCTGGCGAGTTGAGCGCTATAAATGAATTAACTCCCATGGACTGCAGGTGTCTAAATTCACCAAGACTGTCTGGAAGAGGTGGTGGGACTGCTGCTATTTTCAAGCAAGATTTTAACTGCCGTCTGATTCCATCTACGAAGTATGAAAGCTTTGAGTTGCAGCTGATCAAAATTGACATTGACGTCCCACTGCTTTGCGCAGTAATTTATCGGCCTCCAAGACCGAACACCAATTTCATTCAAGACTTTTCTGACTTCCTTGGTATGATTATGCCTAACTGGGAAAGGGTTTTAATTGTGGGAGATTTTAATATTCATGTGTGTTGTCCCGATAAGCCTATGGTGTCAGACTTCAATAACCTAATTGAAGCATTTGATTTGGTCCAGTCAGTCACTGGTCCAACTCACATACGTGGACACACACTTGACCTGGTTCTATCATATGGTTTTGATGTTAATGATTTGAGCATTTTCTCCACCTGTATTTCTGATCATATGCCAATTGTCTTTCACGTGAATATTCCAGGTCTTATTAAGAAAAGCCGTCCTCCACCAAGGTATTCACGAATTATTAACAACATGACCATAACTAATTTTGCCAGTGTTTTCAAATCTGCCCCTTCTACCTTTTGTCTTGAGAACCCTCCTAAAGACCCTAGCCCAGATTGTCTTGTTAATGCTTTTAACTCCTCATGTCAGTCAATTCTTGACTGTTTAGCCCCCCTTAAATGCATTAGACCCAGAGCTAAACCACAACCTTGGTTTAATGACACTACTAGAATGCTCAGAAGAGCTTGTAGAAGGGCTGAGAGAAAATGGAAAAAAGATAAACTTCAAATTTCCTATGAATGTTTTAGACTGTCCCTAACTACATTTCAGCAGGCTGTTAAATCTGCTAGAGAAGAATATTTTGCTGATCTTGTAGCTAAACACAGTCACCAGCCTAAGGTTCTTTTCAACACTTTAAAAACTTTGCTCAGTCCTATGGACACTGCAAATCCTGCTCCTTCTCCCAATTGTGATAATTTCCTTGATTTGTTTGTTAACAAAATTTCTAATATGCGTAACCAAGTATTTACATCTGATACTTATGCTTTTCTTGAAACTCCTCCAGTGCTCACAGCCTCCTTACATAGCTTTGAGCCCATTTCTTTGGCCCACCTGAAACAAGTTGTTTTTAATCTAAAACCTTCCTCTTATCCTCTCAACTGTATTCCTCCAAGAGTGATGAAAGAGGCTTTTGATAGTGTGGGTCCCTCCATCCTCTCTATTATTAATTCATCTCTGATCTCTGGCCAAGTGCCAAGTCATTTTAAACATGCAATTGTGCAACCTCTGCTTAAAAAGCCAGGGCTTGATGACACTGATGTAAATCATTATAGACCCATCTCTAAATTGCCATTTCTTTCTAAAATTCTAGAAATTCTAATTCTAAAATTCTTCTTTCAGCAATTGCAATAATTTCTATCAGAGAATGAGATGTTAGACATCTTCCAGTCTGGATTCAGACCTAAACACAGCACAGAATCTGCTTTAATTAAAGTCACTAATGACTTATTGTTATCAGTGGACGCTAAGAACTGTGCATTACTTATGCTACTAGATCTTAGTGCCGCCTTTGACACAGTTGATCACTGCATTCTTTTAGAGCGCCTTGAGCACTGGGTTGGAATTTCTGGCACTGCACTGAAATGGTTTGCTTCCTTCTTAGAGGGACGAACTTTTTCGGTTTCTTTCAATGATTCCTCTTCTTCATCAGCTCCCTTATCATATGGTGTTCCTCAGGGATCAGTGCTTAGTTGTATTTTATTCTCACTGTACATGTTGCCACTCAGTCACATTATGAAAAAGCACGGTATATCCTATCATTGCTATGCGGATGATACACAACTGTATCTTCCTTTTAAATGTGCTTCCCCTGGTGCTCTTAACCCACTGCTTGAATGTCTAAAAGAGATTAAGCTATGGATGTCAGCAATTTTTTTAAAACTGAATGAATCCAAAACAGAAATTCTCATTTTTGGTTCACAAGTGGCTGCAAATAGTGCAATTAGCGAACTAGGGTCTTTTGCCACTTATGTGAAACCTTATGCAAGAAATCTTGGCTTTCTACTTGACCCTGATTTTAAATTGGAGAAGCAGATTAACTCTGTTGTCAAGTCATCTTTTTACCACCTCAGAATTTTAAGTAAAGCCAAAACTATGTTTTCTTTCAGAGACTTTGAGATATTAATCCATGGCTTTATTTCATCCCGCCTGGACTACTGCAACTCCCTTTACTTTGGTGTCACTCAGTCCACTCTATCCCGACTTCAGATGGTGCAAAATGCAGCTGCAAGGCTGCTTACCAAAACTAAAAAGTCAGCACATATATCTCCAGTCTTGAAATCCTTGAAATGGCTACCAGTTACATTTAGAGTAGATTTCAAAATTCTTGTTTTTGTGTTCAAAGCTTTAAATGGTCAAGCTCCCCAATATCTAAGGGAGCTTGTACACTTTCACTGCCCTCCTAGAACTCTAAGGTCCTCAGATAAGCTACTGCTCTCAGTACCGCAGAGTCGTCTGAAGAGTAAAGGTGACCGTGCTTTTTCAGTGGCTGGGCCCAAGTTGTGGAACAATCTGCCTTTCCACATTAGATCCACACCAACTATTGGTGCTTTTAAAGCAAAGTTAAGGGATCATATGCTATTAATGGCTTTTAAATGAAGTATGGAATTAATTTAGGCTGTACATATTATTTTAGCTTTCTTTTCTCTCTCTATTGTATTTAATTTTGTATATGTGATCTTATTTTTTTTTTTGTCTTCTACTATTATTATTACTTTTTTTTTGAGCACTTTGGTCAACCTTTGGTTGTTTTAAATTGTGCTATATAAATAAACATGACTATGACTATGACATGACTATGAGTGTGTATGTGTGTGTGTAAGTATCTATGCATGTGTGTGTAAGTATCAGTGCATGTGCGTGTGGGTTTGTGTGTGCTGTATTTATGTGTGCCTACTGTGTGTGTGTGTGCGTGTGTGTGTGTGCATGTGGGTGTCTATGCATATGAGTGTGTGTGTGTGCGTGTGTGTGTGTGTGTAAACATCTGTGCATGTGTGTGTAAACATCTGTGCATGTGTGTGTAAGTATCTGTGTATACTGTATTTGTGTTTGCCTACTGTGTGCATGTGTGTGTGTGTGTGTGTGTGTGTGTGTATGCATGTGTGTGTGAGTGTCCATGAGTGTGCATGTGTATGTGTGTGTGTGTGTGTGTGTGCATGCTCACCACCTGCTCTCTTCATCATCTCCCCTCTGGCTCCTATGCCCCCCAGTAGGGCCTGCTCCAGTCTGGCCTTGGCTTGCTGGGACTTCTGCAGCGCCTGGGTGCTCACCTTGTCCGAGCTCTGCCTGCCCTACACACACACACAGCATGCACCACGCATCAGCACAGTGTGTCAACGTGTGTCTTTTATGGTTTTTATACTTCATTCTTACAGTATATAATAAGTATATACTGCAATAGTGCTATACTTCAGTATACTTTAGAACAGTTGATCATAAAGTAGTAAACGTCAAATACTTGTACTGAAAGAGAACAAGCATTTGTAATAAGGGATTAACAAAATGTACATTAACATTTGCAAAAATATATATATTTTTAAATTCTAAACAAAATACACAAGAGGAATGTGTGTGCATTCTCCGCTTACATGTGTATGTATGTGGGAATGCATGTGAGCACGTGTGTGTATTCATATGTATGTGTACATGCATGTGTGTGTGTGTGTGTGTGTGTGTGTGCGTGCGTGTGTGTGTGTCCTACCCGGTACTCAAAGCAGGAAACACAGATGGTGAGGAGCTCCAGCAGACGGCTGAGCTGGGCGAAGGGCATGTCAGCCGTCCAGCGCTGGATCAGACTCGTCTCGGCGTTCTTCATGATCCACAGGAAACACACCAACAGGTTCCGGCTGGTCTCCGCCGTCAGGGTGCTCGTGGTCTTTGTAGACTGTAGAGGTCAGCAGGGGAGGGTCAAAGGTCACAGGGAAAACAAAAGAGAGCTTGACACATCCGGCGGATATTTCAAGAGAAATGAAAACAGGAAAGCGATGAAGGAAGTAGAGTTTTTGGTGTTTGGTGGGTTAGTTTTGTGCACTTTCACCTTGACTCTTTTCATTGGTTACGCATTTTGTGTGTCCTATTTACACACATATAGGTATTTATAATTATAAACAGGTATTTTTGGACCTTTCGTCTACAGTTTTCATAGCCTAAATTCAGATATATTTTTAAAAAGCCTTCCAAAGTGAATCATTTTCAAAACACTTGATTCTTTAGATTCCACTGGATACATGTAAAATTGTTTAGAAAATCAACAGAAAAAAAAAAAAAAAAAAAATCCAGATATGCGTTAACAGGGACTTAGACACTTTCTCAGAAGCTCACTAGGCTTTTTTTAAAAATGATGAAGAAAAGGGGCGTTCACACACTCTTACCATGGAGGCCATGGAAGCCAGAGCATTCCGGGCCAAGGTGCCAAACGGGTTCCCCGCAATCGCCATGGCAACACTCTGATTGATGGGGTTGACGCTTTCCGGATCTTCGTCAGTGGGCTTGCCTTTGCCACCACGTGAGTCTGATACTGTGGAAACAAGCCGTGTCAATCATGGGGTTTAGAGTTAGGGTAACCGGATTTTTTTCCATTTATAAACACATTAGACTCGATATACTGTGTTGTACAAATTTCACAGTATAAAGAACACAATGCATACGATTAACTAAATATACTGTGAAACACAATATGAAATTTGACTTAAAAAATATATTATTAAAACATATTGTTTATTATGTCTTAGCAATATGTTTTGTATGTCCTTAGGTAGTAAAATGGGTGAATGTGAAGCTGATCCAATGGAAAACAAACCTGTGAAGTCCAGTGAGTTGATGGAGTCGATGATTATCCCCACCAGGGGGAGGTAGAGAGCGGCGATTTTGGCTCGAACCTCAAGTCTCATGCAGCGGTGGTCCAGATCATGAGCACAGAGGAGACTGTATGTGGCGTTGATGGCCTTCCTCTGTACCTTTCCTCTACACACACACACACACACACACACACACACACACACACACACACACACACACACTTAATTCTGTCTTCTGTAATTTCAGTATTTAGTTGACATAAAAAATCAGATTTCAAGCAGATTACACAGGTTACTTGACATTGTATAATCAAGCTAAAGAGTACGACTGGATTGAAATTTGAAACTGGTACTTGTGGTACTATTCTGGTCCCATGTGACGGTGACTGAGCAGGACTTACCCCCCATCTACATCCATCTCTAGAGCTGCGTCTAGCTCGGTCATGAGGAGCCCAGTCAGGAAGTGCTGCTGTTTGAACTCCTGAGAGAGCTCAAACATGGCAGAGATCTTCTGGTCCTGGAAACTATAAGAACTCGAAGTCTGTGAATAGAATAGCCAAACAGAGAGAGAGCGAGAGAGAGAGAGAGAGAGAGAGAGAGAGAGAGAGAGAGAGAGAGAGAGAGAGAGAGAGAGAGAGAGAGAGAGAGAATTGCAACTGTTGAATTACAAGGACTATTTTTCACATATCAATAATTAAAAAAAAAAATGTAATGTACAATGGTGGCCTATGATGCAGTATTTCCAGCAATGCTGTTGCTAAATTAAAGTATAAGCATAGTAGCATCGATTGGGACTGGTTGTAAGCTTTGGGGCAAAGGTAGTGTGTGTGTGTGTGTGTGTGTGTGTGTGTGTGTGTGTGTGTGTGTGTGTGTGTGTGTGTGTGTGTGTGTGTGTATGGTCAGACATGTGAGGATAAAGAGGGGCAGGGTGATTCATTCAGGGTTGCTGAAGTACAGGCTGAGGTAGTGTGTCTGTGTGTGTGTGTGGGTGTGTGTGTGTGTGTGTGTGTGTGTGTGTGTGTGTGTGTGTGTGTGTGTGTGTGTGTGTGTGTGTGTGTGGTCAGACCTGTGAGGATATCGAGGGGCAGGGTGAGGCGGGCGCTGGGTTGCTGAAGTACAGGCTGAGGTAGTGTGTGTGTGTGTGTGTGTGTGTGTGTGTGTGTGTGTGTGTGTGTGTGTGTGTGTGTGGTCAGACCTGTGAGGATATCGAGGGGCAGGGTGAGGCGGGTGCTGGGTTGCTGAAGTACAGGCTGAGGTTGAGGTAGTGTGTGTGTGTGTGTGTGTGTGTGTGTGTGTGTGGTCAGACCTGTGAGGATATGGAGGGGCAGGGTGAGGCGGGGGCGGACGCTGGGTTGCTGAAGTACAGGCTGAGGTTGAGGTAGTGCTCATGGCTGCACAGGATACGCAGGAACTCCAGCCGAGTACTGATCACGGTCATCATGGACACCGCCTTAGCACTCATCTACAGTTAAATGACACACGATTAACGTCACAGTGAGTGACAAACATCTGCTGACACACACAGACACTTTACAAAGTCAATATATCTTTCTTAAACTGATATCATTTTGCCATGACCACTTATAATAAAGACATCATAGCAATTTAATAATTTGTGTAAAATATCATATATTATGTGGATATATGTAATCATGGTGACTTTTTTTACTTAACATATACTGTATTATACCTAATACATATTATAACACTTTGTAATAACAATTTATTCAACATTAGTTACTTACTCACTAGTGTTTTATCATTAGTATTTACATACAAACTACATACGGACATACAGTATCTGTCTGTAACTTGACTTCATCTAGAGAAATGAGAATGTTTCTTTATGGCAGGACCACATACTGTCCATGACTTAAGCGCTGTGCATCGTCAGACAGAAACAGCGGTGCCAATAGCGGTGGCCTTGCCTGGTTGCAGTAGGACTTGACCAGCTGGAACACAAAGCCGCGGTCCATCAGGGACATGAGGTCATACAGGAAGAAGGCTAGACTGATGTTCACCTTCTCAGCCTGCTCCGTTTCCTGAAATCACACCACGACACACACGCAGGTTTGACTGATGACATGTCACTAAATGTGGCCTGTTAAACACAAACGCAAGCTTATCTTTCATCCACACTCTTTCACACGCAGTTCAATATTTCTATCTTTTAAATCCATTCATCTGATGTGTGTCAATGTGTCAAAGCAATGGTTAAATGAATCTAAGTTTGACTGACATAATTAGATTCACCTAAACAGATTTGTACCACAGCTGGTAAATGACGACTAAAGGGCTGTTCACACCAAGAACAGTACGGGTAATTCTAACTACAGCGATATATCAACATTGTTCCAACAAATATGAATGACAGCGCCAACGGCATGTGAAACGACATCATTAGGGATCGCCTTCAGAGTATTCTTTAGAGTGATAAAAGCTTAACAGCCAATCACAAACCATGGAATTTTAGACATAAATTCATCGTTCATCAGTGTGGAAAGAAATATTGTAATTTTTACAGTTTTATAGTTATTGCATTCTTATAGTTAACTTTATAGTTATTGTCCCTGGTGTGAACGGACCTTAAGCCTTCAACCAAACCAAGCAGTGCTGCATGAATGGAAGTGAAGGTGCCTATCTGAGGCTAATGCTAAGCTACCTTCTGTTTGACAAGGCTGGTGCCGATCTCAGCTGTAACCACATTAACGATAGTGGTGATGTCATCCTTGAACCGGTCGGAGAAGCGGCTCCTGCGAGGCACGGACTTCTTGTCCATCTGAGAGACGTGCTGGGCCATGCTCTTCACCTGAACACAAACATATTATACATTATATTGATTTTTGTTGTACATATGTATTTATTTATACATAAAATGATGAAAGACTTACCAGCAGTTCAAAGAAGAACCAGGCGTATTTGTAAGCATTCTCGCGGCACACTCCTGTGCTAACCACCATTTGTAGAGCCAGTTCTTCATGGAATTGCTAGGAGATGATGGGGACAATAAGGTTTGCTAAACTACATATCCACATGGTTTCAGTATTCAAACCAGACTGGTGTAATTCAATTCACTGGCTTAATGTTGTCTAACATGGAAACTTCCCAAAAAAACACAATTAAAATACAATTGAATTTTAATTTTACTTTACAGGGGATGCCATGTTAGTCAACATTTCACCAGTGAATTTACACACGCACGCACGCACGCACGCACACACACACAAACACACAAAAAAAAAAACCAACAACAAAAAAAACCACAGATGTTCTTTGATCATTCTTTCTCTTTCTCCAATTCTCTTGAGGTTGGGTAGTACCTTTTTATTGGTGGGTTTTGTCCCTGTTGAAGAACTGCTCCCATCCACGTATGTTGACATGCGACAGCTGGGATGGTTGGCAACCTGCAGAAAAAATATACAGCTATTAGTGACTACGCATCGCACAACCCCTTAAGAGTCATGAATAAACTTGTCATTTTACATTAGCTGGAATAAATTCAAATGGTGTTGAAGTGAGAACTTCAAATGTGCCTTTGCATGTACTTTATGTTTGCGAGAGTGTCCATGCTTGTATCTGCATTTGCATAGTATATGAATGAGTGCTTGAAAATATCTCGAGTCTTGAACACTTATTTAACACCCTTGCTCGTTTTGAGCATCTCAGGCTGAGTCAACTATCTTGCAACTCAGTCAACTAACAAGTCTCTATATACTTGTGCTGTGTGTGTGTGTGTGTGTGTGTGTGTGTGTCTGTGTGTGTGTATGTGTATTTGATCTTTATATTGACATTGCCTTTTTTGACAAATTGAACAAATACCAACCAATCTGTGCAAGGATCAATGACATAGGTTTTAAATGCAAACTGATTGTTTTAATCTTTGGTAGTGTGGGGCATGTCCATAAATGTACCGTCAGTGGGCTAAGACTGGCAGGGCTTTCAAAAGCAAGAGCTAAACAACTGGCCAAATTCTGCTCTATTTCAGCTATAATAGGCAGTCTTGCTGTGTGGTGTAGGCAATGTTTTCTGTATCCCTGAGTACCAAAGCTTACTATCTCTGATGTATTTGAATCCTTTCTGTACAAATGTAATTGCTGTGCGAATGCTGGCATGTGCTAGCACCTTAGCGGACATGATGTTCTTGACCTCCGCGTCCTCGGCCGACTGTGGGGCAGGGATGTCTGGGTTGCTGCTGCTGCGGACTCTAGACTGGAGGAGCATAGTGCCCACCGTGTTAGCCGTCGCTCTGCCCAGTGTGCTGAATTTACTCTCAGAGTGCTGGTGCACACCTGCCGATGGACACACACACACACACACACACACACACACACACACACACACACACACACACAGACACACACACACACACACACACACGCACACACACAGAAAGAAAGAACGAAAGAGTGAGTTGTTTTTCATGGTGTGTTCCTCATAGCAGAGAATGTAATACTCCACTAAAGGCAAGGCAAGTTAGCAATAACTAAGCATTAAAAAAAAATACTGTCATGAAAATACGAAAACACAGAACTACACGACATACAGTTCTCGGACATTACAAAAAGGCAGAGAAATTAAGACATTACAGAAAACCATCACAACAATAAAGAAAGCCTGATATAAGTTCTGGCGGCACAGCCAGTCAATAGGACCACAGGTGTCCACAGGTGTGTCCACAGGTGTCTCACCTGAGCTGTGAATCTCCCCCTGGGACTCTGGCAGTCTGAAGGCGTAGTACAGGTACCTGGCCAACAGACAGTTCCTGCCCTGCTGGTCGCGCTCCAGCTCCTGGCTGTTATGGAGGCTGTTGACGATGGACACCACCGACTCAAAGGCGATCTGGGCCAGGTTGGCTGGAAGATGGAGCGGAGAAGAGGAGTCACACTTACAAACGAATTGAGTGCTTTTGTATTCTACCAAATTATGTGTGTGTATGTGTGGCATCCCCCTTTCAAACCTGTCTGCTCAGTGATGTAACCACACAATCATGTGTATGTGTGCTTAGTGTATGTGTGTATGTGTGTGTGTGTGTGTGTGTGTGTGTGTGTGTGTGTGTGTGTGTGTGTGTGTAGGTTTTTGTGTGTATGTGTGTGTGTATGTATGAGTTTGTGTGTGTGTGTGTATGTGTGTATGTATGAGTTTGTGTGTGTGTGTGTGTGTGTGTGTGTGTGTGTGTATGTATGTGTTTGTGTGTCTGTGTATTAATTTTGCCGTGGCATCCTCTTCTTCTCTCTCACCTGTCTGCCCGGCGATGACCATGGGCTGCATGATGAGCCTGAAGAGCTTGTCCAACACCTGGTGCAGAAACAGCACGAGCGGCTCCAGGCGTGACGACGACAGCGAGATGATGCTCAGCTTCAGCTCGTGCTCCACCTTGTTCTCAGGGATCTTCTCATCACGCAAGCGGATGGGGAACGTCACCTTGCCCTCCAGTGCATGGCACAGCGTGAAGAAACGCTCCAGGTGGTTGTCCTGTTTCAGAGTGGAGATGGAGGCGGTGTGAATGTGTGCGCTGATTGTGTGTGTGTGTGTGTTTAAGCATAAACATGGTAAATGATTTATATATGTGTGATGCATCATTTCTATTTGTCGGCAGGTGGTTGTCATTTTGTCATTTTGCAGAGTACAGGAGGCTGTGTGAAAGCACTGATTGTGTGTGTGTGTGCGTGTGTGTGTGTGTGTGTGCTTAAGGATACACATGGGATAAGGTTTATATACTGTATATGTGATTGCATGCACGTAATTTCTATTTGTCGACAGGTGTGTACATGTCTAGTCCCCGGTGTGTTCCACCGCTCACCTGAGGGTGCACCGATGAAACAGCCTGCAGCTCCAGGTTAAACACCCCCTTGTGGCTGTCCATCCATTTCACAGGAGGCACCTGAGCAGGTATCCTCTACAGCGGACCAGAAAACAAAACAAAACACCATTTCATAACTCACACCTTTGTCCTCAACTACAAACATGCAGTCATTTTACTGATCTGGGATCAGGTGACAACAGAAGGAAAGATAACAATCTAGGCTAATGTTATGTGACTCCAGCGTTGGAGTCACGTTTCGTCGAGGTTGAAGTTATGCAACACCAACACTCACAAGCGAGTGAACTTTAGTGACAAAACATCTTGAAACATGTGATGTGTTTGATTTTCACATGCAGTTAGGAAACACCAGGACACATCCGCTTATTTTTGTCAAACATGTAGTATTTGTAACATTTGTAAATGTTCAAGCTTTTGTTGGATTTGTCTCCATCACTATACTTGCATTTAAATTTACATTTATGCATTTGGCAAAGCAACTTACATTTGTCAACTATCAATTACTTCAGTTTCCCCTTGAGCAACTTAAGTTGAGAGCCTTACTCAAGGGCACAACGGTAGCAGCCAGGATTCGAACCAACAATTTCTAGGCTATTAGCAAACTAGCTAGGTTCTTTGACTGCTGCACCACCACCATACTTGTTTGCAGATAATAAAAAAGGACCAGCTGTAAGGTTTCAGTGCCCAGGCCCAAGTGCCTCACCTCTGGGTTGTGGAGGGAGTAGTTGACGGGTAGCTTCTCCAGTGCGATGGGCAGGCAGTACTGACCCGTCTGCAGGCGGTCATTGTGCACTATGGGCAGCCACTGCGGTAACAAACACAAACACAGTATATCTGTATCAGTATATTCACAATGTAAAGCATCAAGATGATACTGGGTAAGATACATCATCATTTGGGTTATTTATTTATATGTAATCTTTGGCTTGACAACAACAAAATAAATAAATTATAATCTTAGTTTGTGGTAAACAATAAACTGGTGTATTTGTAGAATGTCCCATCTGGGCTTCCCCCAATCCTGTTTCCAATCAGCATGATGGCCGATTCACACCAAAACCTGAGCGTGCGTGGTGCGAACATGGTTTGTGTCTGATTTCGTTTAAAATGTGTGTTAAAAGGAAAAAGCCGGCGTGAATCAACAGTTAGTCCTACTGTTTTGTAGTGCCAAGTGCTATTGTTAGCCACTTCAATCACTGGATTTCATGCAAGGCAGACTGAGATAGCGAAACGGCAGCTAACGTTAACAGAATGGGGCATTTCAAAACGAAAGCAAATCGATTAGGTTTCGTTTTTGACATGTTACACTCGGGTATTGAACCCGGGTCTCTCTGGTGAAAGGCGGGAGACAACCCACTGAGCTACCAGGCAGGCAGGTCTGATTCAGAAGCAGGTAAACCAAAGTCTTAAAAATGTTAAAGAGTTTATTTCCAGGTAAGATATCAAAAGCTCAGAGGATCCAAAAAGACAAAAAGAAGGCGATAAATCCACAAAAGAACAGAGGCAGTAGTGAATGAGTCAAAATCCAATCAAGTCCTGAAGAACAGGTAATCCAAGCCTCAAACAAAAAATAATCCAAGTAAGGCAAAAATCCAAAAAGGCATTTAAACAAAGGAGCAGAAAAGAAATCCAGGAACAAAACAAAAACCAAGAAACAAGGAAACAAAGAACAGCGCTGCAAACTTACTCAGAAAACGGTGAAGACTCAGCAAAGCAAACCAGAAAACACAGGGTTTAAATACTCTAACATAATAGGATAATAAGGCAAACACATGACCCAATTAACAGAAAACAGGTGAACAGAATCAACAACAGACATCACCAGAGACAAAATTCGCACACAGAGAAAACTAACTTTGGCGACATCTAGTGGTAGGCCAAAAAGGTCGTAGACCATGACAGAACCCCCTCCTTTAGGAACGTCTCCTGACGTTCCCTTGATGACCAGGGTGTTGGCGGTGAAAGTCTCTGATCAAAGTCTTATCGACAATGTCCTTAGAGGAGACCCATGAGCGCTCCTCAGGCCCGTATCCCTCCCAGTCCACCAGATACTGGACAGCACGCTGGACCCGACGGGAGTCCAGCAGCCGGCGGACTGTGAAGACTTGTTGACCCTGGAACATCCGGGGTGGGGGTGGGGGTTTAGGCGGCGGGGCAAAAGGTGAGAACAGTACGGGCCGGAGACGGGAGACATGAAAAGTGGGGTGAACTTTCATGGACCTGGGCAATTCAAGTCTGTAGGACACTGGATTTACCCTACGGATGACCTTGTAGGGGCCAACAAATCTAGGAGCAAGCTTACGGGACTCCACCCGCAATGGAAGGTCTCTGGAAGACAACCAGACCCTCTGCCCCACCCGAAAGCGGGGAGCAGGTCTCCTTTGACGATTGGCTTGCTTCTGGTTCCTTTTGGAGGTGCGAAGAAGAGCTCGGCGTACCTTCTTCCAGGTACCCCTGCACCGCCTGACGAAGTGCAGAGCCGACGGCACAGCCACATCACCCTCCTGGTCTGGAAACAATGGTGGCTGGTACCCAAGCTGGCACTGGAATGGTGAAAGCCCAGTGGAGGAGGAGAGGAGGGTGTTGTGAGCGTATTCGGCCCAGGGCAAGCGGGAGCACCATGACGACGGGTTCTCAGCAACCAGGCTCCTCAGGGCAGCCTCCAGCTCTTGGTTCACCCTCTCGGTCTGTCCGTTGGACTGTGGGTGGAACCCGGATGACAGACTGGCCGTGGCGCCGATGAGCTGGCAGATGGCGCGCCAGACCCGGGAGGAGAACTGGGGACCTCTGTCGGAGACGATGTCCTGAGGGAGCCCAAAAACTCGAAAAACATGGTTAAAAACAACTTGAGCAGTCTCTAGGGCAGAAGGTAATTTTGGCAAAGGCAGAAGCCGACAGGCCTTAGAAAACCTGTCGACAATCACAAGAATTACAGTATTACCTTCAGAGACAGGCAATCCCGTGACAAAATCCATGGACAGGTGGGACCAGGGCCGGGTAGGAGTGGGCAACGGGTGAAGTAACCCTTGGGGACGTTGTCGTGGGTCCTTGCTTCGGACACAAGTGTCACAGGCAGCAACAAAGTCCTTGACCTCCTTCTCCATCTCCGGCCACCAGAAACGTCTCTTAAGGAAATCCAGGGTCCTGCGGGCACCAGGATGTGCTGTGAGATGCGATGAGTGACCCCACTGGAGTACTTTTGACCTGACCCTTTTAGGAACAAACAGCCGTCCAGCAGGTCCAGTGCCAGGTCCAGGGTCCTGTCTGAGAGCTTGTTTGACGGTGGTCTCAATCCCCCAGCGGATGGGTGCGACTATCCGAGAGGGTGGAATGACAGTTCTCAAATCCTCTACAGAGTCACTGGAATGGAACTGCCTTGACAGAGCGTCTGGCTTCTTGTTTTTAGAGCCTGGCCGGTAGGACAAAGTAAAATCAAAACGTCCAAAAAATAGAGCCCAGCGAGCTTGTCGAGGGTTAAGGCGCTTGGCCTGCTGAAGGTACTCGAGGTTCCGGTGATCTGTCCATACCAAGAAAGGATGTCGGGCCCCTTCCAGCCAGTGCCGCCATTCTGTAAGTGCCATCTTAACTGCCAGCAACTCCCTGTCTCCAACATCATATCTTGCTTCTGTGGGCGTTAGACGATGGGAGAAAAATGCGCAAGGATGAATTTTCCCATCAGCTGAACGTTGGGAAAGGATGGCACCCACCCCAATACTAGATGCGTCCACCTCCACAATGAAAGAAGAAGAAGGATCCGGCAACACTAGGATAGGCGCAGAGGAGAAGCGTTCCTTGAGGGTCTGGAAAGCTTGGTCAGCTTCAGGGGACCAGGAGAATGCCTGTCCGTTCTTCCTAGTCAAAGCAGAGATAGGAGCAGCTACTGAGCCAAAGTTCCTAATGAACCTCCTATAGAAGTTGGCAAAGCCAAGGAATTGTTGCACCTCCTTGACACCCTTAGGAACTGACCACTCTCGCACAGCTTTTGTCTTCCTTGGATCCATCTGAATTTGGCCCTGTTTGATGATGAAGCCGAGGAAGGACACTTCAGTGACATGAAACTCGCACTTCTCTGGTTTCACAAAAAGGTGATTCCTCAGGAGCCTTTGCAAAACCTGCCGCACATGGTGATGATGCTCATGCAAGGATTTAGAAAAAATCAAAATATCGTCCAGGTACACAAAAACAAAGACATTTATCATATCACGCAGAACATCATTAATCAGGGCTTGAAAGACAGCTGGGGCATTAGTGAGGCCAAAGGGCATAACCTGGTATTCATAGTGGCCGGAAGGAGTGTTAAAGGCCGTTTTCCACTCGTCGCCCTCCTTAATGCGTATAAGGTGATAGGCATTTCGTAGATCCAACTTAGAGAAGATGGTGGCTCCTTGGAGAAGATCAAAGGCTGTGGAAATCAACGGGAGTGGATACCTGTTGCGGACAGTGATCTTATTCAGTCCTCTGTAATCAATGCAGGGCCTGAGTCCACCATCCTTCTTGCCTACGAAGAAGAAACCCGCCCCAGCTGGAGAAGTAGATGGACGGATGAATCCAGTGGAGAGGGCATCTTTGATGTAGTCATCCATAGCTTTTCTTTCAGGTAAGGACAGGGAGAAGATGCGTCCCCGAGGAGGACTGGAACCTGACAGAAGGTCTATGGTACAATCATAAGATCTATGGGGTGGAAGGGTACATGCCCTTTTTTTGCTGAACACTTCTTTCAAGTCAAGATACTCAGTGGGAACACAGGATAACTCAGCAGGATCAGGAGACTTGGACTCAGTGGGAGGACTTGAGAAGAGGCAGGTTGCATGGCAGGTAGGGCCCCACTCCAAGATGGACCCTGTAGCCCAGTCGATGTGGGGATTGTGTCGTCTAAGCCAAGGGAAGCCAAGCACGACTGGAAACTCTGGAGAGTCAATCAGATGCAAAGAAATTTCCTCCAGGTGGTCACCCACATGGATGCGAATAGGAGAAGTAGCAGAAGTCACTTTCCCATCACCAAGGGGCTGACCATCAAGGGCAGAGACAGAAAGAGGAGTAGCTAAGGCAACAAGGGGAATCTTCAAGGAGTGAGCAAGACGTGAATCAATGAAATTACCAGCTGCCCCAGAGTCCACCAAGGCCTGACAAGAGTGGGTGTTCTTTCCCCAGGTGATGGTAAGTGACAGGTAGACTCCGGTGTCTGGGAAATTAGGAGAGAAAGTGGCCCCCGTCACAGCCCTCCCTCGGCTGGACGGGACTGGTCTTTTCCCAGGAGCTCAGGGCAGGAAAGACGGAAATGGCCAGGTTTACCGCAGTAAATGCAGCATCTCTCCCTTCGACGCCGATCTCTCTCTGCTTGAGTTAAACGTGTACGTCCAATCTGCATTGGCTCAGGGGCATCAGGTGGTGCAGATGAGTCCACAGCAAAGGAAGAGGATTCTGGCCTGCTCTGGGAACTTGTCTGGTCTCTCCTGCGCTCCCGGAGACGATTGTCCAGGCGAATGGACTGGGTGATAAGGGACTCGAGATCATCTGGAACATCTCTGGCTGCAAAGCAATCCTTCAAGGAGTCAGACAGACCATTGAGAAAGGCAGAGATGAGTGCCATTTGATTCCAGCCACTCTCAGCAGCTAAAGTACGAAAAGTAATGGCATAGTCAGAAACGCTGTTCTTCCCTTGTTGTAGCCTAAAAAGCTTCTTAGCAGCATCCTGCCCTACGGCAGTCTGGTCAAAGACCCGGAGCATGTTGTCTGTGAAGAGCTTAACATCAGAGCATTCTGGGCCTTGATTCTGCCAGATAGCTGTGGCCCAGGCCAGCGCTTTGTCAGTTAAGAGAGTAATGATACATGCAATCTTAGAACGATCAGAAGGATAAGTGGCACGCTGAAGCTCAAACATTAGCTGGCACTGAGTTAAAAACCTCTGCACCCACCTGGGTTGCCATCATAACGTTGAGGAGCTGGAAGTCGTGGCTCTACACCATGGGGCTGAGAAGATGGTGCTGGTGGCAAAGCAGAAGGTGGCGCAGGGGCGGATTGAGGAGGCTGCTGCTGGGCTTGGGTGGAATCCTGTACAGACTGCGCGAGTTGAGTAAGGAGCTGGTCATGACGAGCCAGGGTGTCTTGAGTAATATTCAAGGCTCGGCCATGGGTTTCCATAGTTGAACCAAAGCTGTTGAGGGCTGCCATGATTCTCTCAAACTCAAGAGTAGGAATACTCACAGTGCCTGTTGAACTCACAGTACCTGCTGAATCAGTCATGGCTGAGTCTTCTGTTACACTCGGGTATTGAACCCGGGTCTCTCCGGTGAAAGGCGGGAGACAACCCACTGAGCTACCAGGCAGGCAGGTCTGATTCAGAAGCAGGTAAACCAAAGTCTTAAAAATGTTAAAGAGTTTATTTCCAGGTAAGATATCAAAAGCTCAGAGGATCCAAAAAGACAAAAAGAAGGCGATAAATCCACAAAAGAACAGAGGCAGTAGTGAATGAGTCAAAATCCAATCAAGTCCTGAAGAACAGGTAATCCAAGCCTCAAACAAAAAATAATCCAAGTAAGGCAAAAATCCAAAAAGGCATTTAAACAAAGGAGCAGAAAAGAAATCCAGGAACAAAACAAAAACCAAGAAACAAGGAAACAAAGAACAGCGCTGCAAACTTACTCAGAAAACGGTGAAGACTCAGCAAAGCAAACCAGAAAACACAGGGTTTAAATACTCTAACATAATAGGATAATAAGGCAAACACATGACCCAATTAACAGAAAACAGGTGAACAGAATCAACAACAGACATCACCAGAGACAAAATTCGCACACAGAGAAAACTAACTTTGGCGACATCTAGTGGTAGGCCAAAAAGGTCGTAGACCATGACATGACATGCCTCATTCACTTAGTGTTAGCTGCCGTTTCGCAAACTCGGTCTACGATGCACAAAATTTTATCATTGAGGTGGCTTTCAGTAGCGCTTAGCAGTATAAAACAGCAGGGCTAGGTGTTGATTGACGCCGGTTTCTACCTTTAACAGATAGTGTGTGTGAGGCCCTTGGCTGTGGTGGAGAGAGACTCACAGAGTATCCAATGAGGGTCTCCACGCTGCCAGCCTGACTCTGTTTCTGCTGACAGCTGATGTGGTAGAAGGTGAAGAGCAGGTGATGCCGTTCCGTCAGCTTCGCCGGCAGCTTGATCTTCACCTCCTCATAGAAGTCTGGCGACCTGTCAATCAAACCCACACGCTCAGTCGTTAATTGATGGAGTATTGTTATCTTGCTTAACTGAAAATTGGGACAACCTGAGTTTGATTCCTGAAGCATCAGCTAAATACTAGTCAACTTTACTTTTACATTACTTTTAATTATATTTATTGAGGCATTAGTAACTGTATTGCATAAATGGTACTTGCTTGTTGTGGTAAGTCACTGGCGTGTAAGCTTCTGTAACAAATTCTGGTCCACTGGATTTTCCAAATATGACCTGAAGATAGCAATCAGAACATTAACAAAAGACCTAAACGATGACATTAACTCAAGGTCATATTTTTAATAGGCACTGAGCTTTAAGTGCTTTTTCAGCAATGTCCTGACATACCAATCATATAAAATTAAAAAAGCATCAAGGATTAAAAGAGACAACCAAAGGCAACAAAACACCAAAGGCAACAAAAATCATCCATCCAATCATCTAATCTTCCATCACTTCCATTAGTTTCTTAAATTGATCATTTAATGGCAAGATGATATGCTTCACGTTGGAAAAAATCTATCATTGTTATATTAATTTCTTTCAACAGTTTACATACAGCACATACAAAATACTGCTCTGATGTATTCCCAAAACTATAGTTATTGCCTAATTTAGAAACATTGCTGGTTGCACTGTAATTGTGTATTTCCAACTAAGTTGCTAACTGGTGTTGAGACACCTAGGGTGCACTTCCCACAAGCATAGTTTAGTTGGTTGGCAATGGGGAATTGCATTGCGACCAAAACAGTTGCTAACTTAGGTAGTCACTATGCTTTTGGGAAACGGATCACGGACGGCATGTCAATTCATTTTATTGTCGGTCTGACTCACAGGTAGAGCACCATTTGGTTCCTCTCCACTCATGAACTGAATTTTGATGGTGATGTTCCTGGCTGAGGTCAGACGATTGGCCACGTTGAGCCGTTGAGGGTAAACATACAGGAAGTTTCTGAGGAAATAAAGAAAGAAAATAAACATTAAACAATCTAAATTCATTGTTTTGTTTTATTTTGATTTGCTTAAGCTTGGCCCTCACCAGACAGCAAAATTCATAACTACACAATTTAAATACTGATGGAACTGCTCTTGGCTTTGGTGATCCACAGCTGATAGCCTACTGCACTACTACAGAAAACCTGTAGGTGGCAGCAAAGCTCTACGCCAATAATGACATCACACAAGCACAACTTTTCAAAACAGCAAGAAAGGAGTATGGGGCAAAGGTTACTAATTTCACAGGTTAACCACCACTACAATGACCTGTAAAATGAAATCAAAAGTGCCTCTGACTCTTTTATAGTTTTACGAGAAGGAATGCATATCTTTTCAGTGAGATGACTACTTATGTAATGACCTGTAAATGCAGTGCGGGACGTAGACCTCACTAGAGGGAAACTCCAGGACCTCTTTACTCAGACGTGCGCTCTTCTCAGCTATGGATTTGACCAGGATGAGTTCAGGAGAAAGGCAGCCAGAGAGGTTCTCTGGTGCTGGGTACACCTCCAGTTTGATTAGCCCTGAAAACCATAAGACAACATTAGAAAAACATTTCATCACAGACATCAAAAGATCATGTGTGATAGTATTTAACATTATATAGCATGTCAATAGTTACATTATATTATGATGCAATATTTTCAGATGCAGACTGATATTATGAAGTTTAAATATTTAACATTTTGCATAGAATTATGCTGATTAATAACAATTAAACAACAAAAAAAAAAAATAATAAGAGTGTGATGTCTTTCACCTGGTATTGTCTTAACTCTTCTCTGTAATGAAGTTCTCTTGATATCAGCCAGAAACTTGAACAAATCCTCATCGCTCAGTCTGTCCCCCTCCTACAGTACAATACATACACAAGTGAAATTAATAAACTGAGTCTCTGAAGCTCTGAAGCGCAGACATTTGGCATAAGATCACAGAAATCAATCCATCTGATAGTTGGATGTGGTACAGTCTCTGCTTGGTTGAAAGACAGGGCGGTTCAATAAATATGATTTGGCTGTCCATGAAGTGTAACAAGGCATGTAATCAGAACATTTTACACGTCATTGCGTTCCCTGGAGCATGTGACATGATTTCCACTCCAACTGCAGTCCAAACAAGTATACAACAAACCACTCCATAACCTCACACTTAACAGTTATAAGAAGGTTGTGTGTGCAGTATGTAGTCCATCACTGCTTTAGAATTGTCTTTTTGCTCAGGAAAGTTCCCATCCTGATGAAATGACAAGGGAATATTTAGTGTGCCACTTAGTGCCATTTAGATTCTCTTAATGCTTAGGAAGGTTGCTTCAATGCTTCCTTTCAACCCTTCTTTTGTATTGTTTAGAAAGACTCTGGCATGTATGAAGGGAAAGGAGCCAAGAAACGGCTCACAATTCCTTGCCAACCCGTAAGTGTAACATAGGGCTACACTGGATGCGGAATGCAATAAGTTGACTTGCGTCAAAAATACATTGAAATGAATGGGCTACTTCTTTGAACGTTCGCTGCATTGTTGTGTCTGGTGTTGCCGCTTCATTGTTTATACTGTAAGTTAACTGTTACGCCAGATAGGTCTTTGACTTTCTATCTAGTGTAGCCTTGTACGTTGATTGTCTTTAAATCGGTGTTGCCTTTTCATTATGAATGAATTTTTTAATCTTTGCTTGACCCTATGACATTTTCCAACAAAGTAAAGTGGATAGCAGTTATCACAAAGATGCTTCCTGTAAACGTGGGCTCCAGTGTTGCATTCTGGGACAGACAGACAGACCTGTTTGAAGAGGGTGTTGATGGTGATGTTGGCGGGTTTGAAGGCTGACAGGTTGTACTGGTCCTCCCCCATGTAAGAGAAACGCTCAGAGTTCCGTCGTGGCAGGTATGCCCTTCTTTCCAAACTACCTTTACCTGTTTAGACACAACAAATGCATGTTGAGAAGATGGGATCCATCACTCAAAATAATTGTCATGTCTTTTAATTTCATCATTAATAACTAATAATGTGACAAATTTGTTAACAATTTGTGAAGAAGTATATAAAACGGTGCATTATCCGGCAGCGCAGCCTTCCCAAAACCAAAGGTTGAGTGATGGTTATGGGGGTTAGGGTTAGGGTTAGCGTTAAGAGTTAGGGTTAGGGTTAAGGCAGTGCCTTTAAGAAGACAGTGCTGTCTGAAAGGTGCCATTGCGGGCAAAAACACCATCAAGCACAAAAAGTACAGCTGCTTAAGTGACTATTTACAAGCTATCTGTTATCTAAGCAGCAGACAAAATGTTCTAACATCAACATCGAATAACATATTTCTACTGTAAGATTAAATAAGAAAAGCAAGGAAAGCTTAACGCCTTATCATATGACATGACATTAGAACCTTACAGATAGTAGATAATACATGATGCCTTTCTGCCCCGACTGGCATGTGTGATATATGTGTTTTATCTCACCATTAACAGGGGAAAAGAGACAGGGAAAAAGAAAGAGGGGAAGACCACGGCTCTCTTGGAGAAGGGAGGTCAAGAAAGACCTAGAGAGTGCCAACACCTCATAGCAGGAGGTAAAGAGGACGGCCAGAGGCAGAGAGCGGTGGACACAACTCACTGAGGCCCTATGCTCCTGAAGGGGCGAGGAGGATTACGTGAAGTAAGTGATCTCACCATTAACACTGTCGGTATCGCTCATGTCTCTCTCCAGCGTGGACGTGCTGATGACGCTCATGATGTTGACCACCCCCCAGGCGAAGGGCATCCTGTAGCGTCCCAGCCTCTGGCAGAACTGCTCCGCCTGGTTCCTCAGCTTCTCCAGTTTATCCTTATTCTAAAAGCAATGGTAGCACGTTAGCACGTTAGCAATGTCAGTACTGAGGAAACCGGGATCCTAATGTATCATTTTCATAGCCATATGCAGTTTATCTTTACGTTTGAGCGAGGCCAGTCTCAACTGTCTTTCCATGACTGTGATATGACATGTTTTATTTCATTCTATTCATGATGTTCCTGTCATTAGAGATAAGCTGGAATGGTATGTACTTAGATTGTTTTGGTGTTTGTGCTTTCTCCAGTTAATCCTTATTGTTGCAAGTTATTCAACACACTGAGTTACTAGTTTTCCTTAAAAACAGTGCATTCTACACTGACTGCACAACATGCATCATTGTCTACAGTATTATTTATATATAATAATATATAAATAAAATAAAAAAACAAATAAAATAAAAAACAATATTTCACAAGATTCTTCCAATAGGGTTAAAGTTCAGACTCCAAAATAAATGTATGGCTACTGAGAGTGTCCAGATCTTTGCACAAAGTAAAGTGCAGTGGAAGAGTCTGGGACACTTTCCCAAGAGCATAGTCGCTATCTAAGTTAGCAAACTTGTTGGTTGCAATGCAATCTCCCATTGCCAAGCGACTCATTTGCAAACTGGTTAGCAACTGTGCTTTTGAGCAACGTCAGTCAGAAGTGCCAGTCTGCTAGTGGAAAGTACCTTAGACGTGTCACTCTCTCTCATGCTCATGTAGGGGTCCGCACAGTCACTTATCTCCCCCTGCTGCAACACTTTTTCAAGCTGAAAACACCACACACACACACACACACACACACACACACACACACACACACACACACACACACACACACACACACACACACACACACACACACACACAAACCATATTACTAAGGTCAAGCAAACAGATTACATATACAGAAAGCATCAGAGTCCATAAATAGAGGACCTAATTCACCAACATCTTTTTTTTTTTTTTTTTTGATCATAGGTTGGTTTCTGAACACTGGATGTGAACAGAAGAAATCATTTCTTCATAAGAACAGTTGGTGAATGAGGCCCAGTGACCGTTCTAGATCCAGTTCCAGATCCGATTTAATCTGGGGTCCGTTTCCTGAACTTAGTTAGCAACTTGGTTTGTTGTAATGCAATTTCCCATTGCCAGCTAACTAAGTACTATGCTTTTAGAAACGGACCCCTGGCAGGTAAGAGCATCACATATGAGTTTCACCTTGACTACCAGGTAGATGTCCTGAGAGGGCTGTGTGATGGAGAAGATGGCGGCCTTGGCCTGGCTGGAGGGGTCGATGCAGGGGGTGTGGGGGCGCAGGAACCCCCTCAGTGTGTCCGAGTTCAAGTCAAAGTGGAAGTCCTCAGAGATCTAATGGTAGATGTGCACACAACAAAAAAGATCTGACCCCTGATGAACTGCACTCAGCTTGTGTGTGTGTGTGTGTGTGTGTGTGTGTGTGTGTGTGTGTGTGTGTGCTTAAGTGCTTGCATGTGTGTGTGTCTAAGTGCTTGCATGTGTGTGTGTGTGAGTGACTGTGTGTGCTTATGTGTGTGTGTGTGTGTGTGTGTGTGTGTGTGTGTGTGTGTGTGTGTGTGTGTGTGTGTGTGTGTGTGTGTGTCCAGTGAGGAATAGAGGAGGGTAGATTTCTTCGAAAAGCATCATCATGATTTTAAAATCTGCTTCCTGTGGCAGGGTCAGCAACATGCTCACAGGGGTAAAGAAAACACAACGACCCATAAGCACGTGCGCGCGCGCACACACACACACACACACACACACACACACACACACACACACACACACACACACACACACACACACACGAAAGCAAGCACATGCCTATGCAAATACAACTGCACTCACGCACAAGGAAACTCTACACTGCACAAACACAGGAGGATTTCATTTGCATGCAATCCCAACGTACATCTACTGAGAGATTCGATTACACCCAGAACTCCAGAACACACACCGTACACACACACCCCAGTCAAAATGGCACCATTGACCAAGAATCGTCAAATAACACACATCAAACACTCCGACTCTATGCGCAAACTCTCTCTTATTTGCCTTTTCCCTGTGAGATGATTAGCCAAGTTAAACTTTAAAGCCACATTACCTAAGAACAACAAGCTAAGAGTGTGACCAGTTAATGTGTTATTCAACTTCATGCCCCTGATGGTATAGTCAGTATAAGAGACTCAGAGCTCAGCTCATGTCTAACAGAGAGGCTACACTGAATTTGTTAAGTCAAAGAGTTATCTTAGTCGTGATAATTAGCTATCATTATATGCAATGTTACTGGCTACACCCCACTGATCTGAAAAAAATAAATAAATAAATAAATGTTTTCAGCAGCATAGCCAACATTCTAAAAAATGTACTTTTTAAAGTACTTTTTACCAAATTTGACTTAGCACTTCCGTAAAGCATGCAGTGTAGCCCCTAGAGCAACATAGCAGCATTGCATGAATTCCTTCACGGACGGTTTGGACGGTCAAGGAACCTTTGCTTAATATATTCTGTCCTTCACTTAAGCGTAGTCGCCCCTCCTTAAGGCAATGACATACAATATCCTGTTGCAGGAGAAGGCAAAGGAGTCACACAATCCCAGCGAGGGTTTTAGCTTGAACTCTAAAGCTGTCTGTTCCACAGCTGGGTCAACTCCCTTTATTTGAAACAGAGACGTTTATTTTCATCTGCCACATCAAGACCAGCCAGGGTGAATGCTCCGAGGTTTTGGCAGTTGGGCTTTTTTTTTTTTTTCATTTTATATTTTGCAAGCTCACAGTGACAAACACTATTTTTTTCTCTCTCTGCAGAATTCAATCATGGCCAAATAGAGGGCAAACATTCTACGAAAATGTTTTCTTCACTTTGTTGCCTCCCCTGATATTTTTTTTTTTTTTAGTTTGTTTTGGGATTTCAGCGGAATAGTTTTAACTGGGTCACAGATGTGAACCAACTGCGTCAATGCTTACCATGGCACAGATCTGTCTAATCACCTGTCCGGATTTGGCGAGACTAAAGTCAAATAATCTCAAATACCAAACAAACTCATCTGTATTTCTTCAGATTTCAAGGACACACAATAGCAACATGTTTTTCAAAATCTAGTATCTCATTCGCTTCCGAAGTCATAGTGTATTGCATTGAGCTTTTTATTTAATTTATTTAATTTATTTAAAAGGGACAATGCACATTAATCAATATAATCAACAACCAACAGAATTGCAAATATAAATGGGCCAGAGTTAGCAAAATAGCTCATTTTCATCTGCAGTCCTTTCATTTCATCTATTAATTTCAGTCCCTTACTTGTCACCAACAAAGACACCCTGATCTTCATAGAAAGAGTATAAGATTTATTCTCTGGGCTTGTTTTGAAAGTGCTTGGACAGTTAGATTCCTCCCCTGTTTCTTTAAGAAGGGCCTCTCTCATTTAAGTTACCATAACACTTTGTTTCCAAGTAAACTGAAAGCATATTATGGAGGACGCTGCTATTGGGTGTGGTGTGGATCTCTCTCTGTCCTCTGGAACATGGAACTATACAAACTATCGCACTCAATTTATATGAAGCTCTCAATAAAAGGCTGAAGTTCATTAAAACCAAATCCCTTGTGATGATTTTCTGGCCACCACTTGAAGACTCACAGTCCATCTGTCATCTGCCTATCAGTGTGTGTGTGTGTGTGTGTGTGTGTGTGTGTGTGTGTGTGTGTGTGTGTGTGTGTGTGTGTGGTGTGTAAACTACCCTTTGGAGATCCTCTGGCAGCCACACACACACACACACACACACACACGCACACACACACACACTCCTGTTGATGTAATCTGCTGAGGGGTCTCTCTGCACAGGCAAACAAGCACTGAGAGACTGGGAGAGGACTTAGGCATTTCTCACGGCCCCCTGGCTGTGCTGTAAGTCTCAAGGATGAGGACGGTGCTTAATGCATCTTGGAAAAACAAACCCACATACACAACACATCCCCCCAACAAACACACACACACACACACACCTACTCATCCTTGTGTTCTCTGCCCTGGCTGAGGGCGAGGTGGGGACAAAGACACACACACACACACACCCTACCCCCTACTCATCCTTGTGTTCTTTGCCCCGACACACATACACACACACACACACACACACATACCTTCTTCTTCTCTTTGAGGTCATACAGGGCCATGGTAGCGAATACTGGTTCTATTTCAATCTCAAACCTGCCCAGACCATAAGAGAGGGAGAGAAAAGAGAAGAAGAAATGCATTATAATAGTGAGTGAGTGAGTGTCTGTGGGAAGCAATTAAACCAGTCGGCCCTATAAGGCCTCTTCTGAAGCGCACTCAATAAAAATATTTTTTTTTTGTAAGGCTTTAGATGATTGGGATAACATTTTAGCGGGTATTTTTTTCTTTCTGTCTCGTAATTCTGCCCATGAAGCACTGTTTTATTACTTTAAAGGAAATCATAAAGGAGTTTCCTTCGGGATAAATGAATAAAGTAGAATCTTATCTTATGAAATCATGAGTTTTAACCCCCTCAAGGGATGTAATTAAAACTGCCCCCTACCTTCACCTGAAACCCGCACACCCCCAACCCATGTTGAGCCTATTAATATTACATGCAGCAACATAGGCTTTGCATCCAGCTATTTCACTCATTATTTATCTCAGCTTCTTTTTTATGAAATACTAACAACCTCCCCCATACCCTGTAGCATTATGCAAATATGAAACACATGTAATGTAAAAACAGATTATACTTATTCTTATATTTCATGTTTAATAATTAATTTAGTGAAGGGTGCTAAAGCATGCCTTTGCATGTTTGTCTACACACAACTCCATGCTTTCATATACAGTACACAGCCCGTTGCATATCCCTCTTCAACAGGGGTGGGCAAATATTTTGGCCGAAGGGCCACATTGGCGTTTCACTAATGGGCCGGGTGTTAACTGTCAACCGTTGATGCCGGTCTGGCAAGTCTCAAATCAGCAACTTCACTTTCTTCGGAGGACATGTTAACATGCAGGGTTAAAAGGGGGATTTGTATTTCATGACTACAACAAATTTGATAATTTTGGTCTATAATCTACAGTAAGTCTCCTTGGCTAAAAGATGAATTATTTTACTTTCGGAAGGCTCCACGAGCAAGAGTGGATCTACAATCAAGACGCCATAAAACCAACTGTCTCGATAGTCCATGAATGGAATGGAGGTGAAATGAAATCACAGCAGACGACAGTGAGGTAAGTTTGAGAGACTGTTTTGATAATTACTTGATGGACTGGCATCTGACGTAGATCCTGTTGCCGATGTGTTCCCTTGGACATTCCGGCTTAGGCCTGATCTCCACTGCATCATCCTGGAGTGTGTGTGTGTGTGTGTGTGTGTGTGAGTAAGTGTGAGTGAGTGAGAGAGAGAGAGATAGATAGAGAAAGGGGGATAGAGAGAGAGAGAGAGAGAGAGAGAGAGAGAGAGAGAGAGAGAGAGAGAGAGAGAGAGAGAGAGAGAGAGAGAGAGTGTGTGTGTGTGTGTGTGTGTGTGTGTGTTTGGAATGGGGAGGGTCAGAGAGGAAGAGGAGAGGACACATCACATTCAGTGGGCTCATAATGACTGTGTTTATCTGTGCTTATGCTGATTGAGTGCTACTGAAGCCAGCTCAAGTGGAAGCATGTGGTCACAATCTCTCCCCCCCAAAAAACACTCAGCTGTCAACGCTAAAACAACCATCAGACTGATGCTGAAAGATGCTTTAACAACTTACAGACCTCAACTATGTGTTTGACACCACAGCTTCCAGTACTGCATGACATTATGAAAATCGTTGAGGTGAAATAATTGCAGGTTTTTTTTTTTGTTTTGTTTTTTTTTTAGCTAAGCAAAACAAACGCTACTGTGTGGAGCTATGAAATTTCACAGTGCTTTTTTGATAAAAGGATAGAAAATAAAAAATATTGGTTAAACAATTACTTTTAGACTTTCGCTAGTGAGCAGATTGAGAGGCTAACATACTTAACTGGGGTTTGTACAAGTTATAAAGAAATTTAGTATGGATTGAAATACCTGAAAAAATTAGATTTTTCACATTACGGTCTATTGCCTCACATATACACGTTCTACTATGGAAAAGTTATGAAGGGTTTGAAATGCCTAATGCATTTTTGCATTTGGGATTAATGTGTGTTCCCTATGTCAAAAAAGGCTTTTTCTCACACAATTTCATATGTATTGGGTGAAATCATGATATACTGAACTATAGCCTTAGTAAAGTGTGAGTCCAACACTTATGTGAAAACCATGCAAAAACAACCATTATTCTGACAAATCTTTAGAAATGACTCCACAAGCCAAGGTTACTCATGTGTTTGTGACAATAATTGTAATAACATTGTTATTATCAAAAGTCATTGCGGAAGTGAAAAAAAATTGTCAGGTCACTTTTTCAACTTAAAACCACTTTGCATGAAAGAAATTTAGTATGGATTGAAATACCTGAAAAAATTAGACTTTTCACATTACGGTCTATTGCCTTACATATACACGTTCTACTATGGAAAAGTTATGAAGGTTTTGAAATGCCTAATGCATTTTTGCATTTGGGATTCATTTGTGTTCCCTATGTCAAAAAAGGCTTTTTCACACAATTTCATATGTATTGGGTGAAATCATGACAAGACTTAATATACTGAACTATAGCCTTAGTAAAGTGCAGAGTCCAACACTTATGTGAAAACCATGCAAAACAACCATTATTTGACATATCTTTGGAAATGACTCCACAAGCCAAGGTTACTCATGTGTTTGTGACAAAAATTGTATTAACATTGTTATTATCAAAAGTCATTACTGAAATGAAAAAAAATTGTCAGGTCACTTTTTCAACTTAAAACCACTTTGCATGAAAGAAATTTAGTATGGATTGAAATACCTGAAAAAATTAGACTTTTCACATTACGGTCTATTGCCTTACATATACACGTTCTACTATGGAAAAGTTATGAAGGTTTTGAAATGCCTAATGCATTTTTGCATTTGGGATTCATTTGTGTTCCCTATGTCAAAAAAGGCTTTTTCACACAATTTCATATGTATTGGGTGAAATCATGACAAGACTTAATATACTGAACTATAGCCTTAGTAAAGTGTGAGTCCAACACTTATGTGAAAACCATGCAAAACAACCCTTATTTGACAAATCTTTAGAAATGACTCCACAAGCCAAGGTTACTCATGTGTTTGTGACAATAATTGTAATAACATTGTTATTATCAAAAGTCATTGCGGAAGTGAAAAAAAATTGTCAGGTCACTTTTTCAACTTAAAACCACTTTGCATGAAAGAAATTTAGTATGGATTGAAATACCTGAAAAAATTAGACTTTTCACATTACGGTCTATTGCCTTACATATACACGTTCTACTATGGAAAAGTTATGAAGGTTTTGAAATGCCTAATGCATTTTTGCATTTGGGATTCATTTGTGTTCCCTATGTCAAAAAGGCTTTTTCACACAATTTCATATGTATTGGGTGAAATCATGACAAGACTTAATATACTGAACTATAGCCTTAGTAAAGTGTGAGTCCAACACTTATGTGAAAACCATGCAAAACAACCCTTATTTGACAAATCTTTAGAAATGACTCCACAAGCCAAGGTTACTCATGTGTTTGTGACAATAATTGTAATAACATTGTTATTATCAAAAGTCATTGCGGAAGTGAAAAAAAATTGTCAGGTCACTTTTTCAACTTAAAACCACTTTGCATGAAAGAAATTTAGTATGGATTGAAATACCTGAAAAAATTAGACTTTTCACATTACGGTCTATTGCCTTACATATACACGTTCTACTATGGAAAAGTTATGAAGGTTTTGAAATGCCTAATGCATTTTTGCATTTGGGATTCATTTGTGTTCCCTATGTCAAAAAAGGCTTTTTCACACAATTTCATATGTATTGGGTGAAATCATGACAAGACTTAATATACTGAACTATAGCCTTAGTAAAGTGTGAGTCCAACACTTATGTGAAAACCATGCAAAACAACCCTTATTTGACAAATCTTTAGAAATGACTCCACAAGCCAAGGTTACTCATGTGTTTGTGACAATAATTGTAATAACATTGTTATTATCAAAAGTCATTGCGGAAGTGAAAAAAAATTGTCAGGTCACTTTTTCAACTTAAAACCACTTTGCATGAAAGAAATTTAGTATGGATTGAAATACCTGAAAAAATTAGACTTTTCACATTACGGTCTATTGCCTTACATATACACGTTCTACTATGGAAAAGTTATGAAGGTTTTGAAATGCCTAATGCATTTTTGCATTTGGGATTCATTTGTGTTCCCTATGTCAAAAAAGGCTTTTTCACACAATTTCATATGTATTGGGTGAAATCATGACAAGACTTAATATACTGAACTATAGCCTTAGTAAAGTGTGAGTCCAACACTTATGTGAAAACCATGCAAAACAACCCTTATTTGACAAATCTTTAGAAATGACTCCACAAGCCAAGGTTACTCATGTGTTTGTGACAATAATTGTAATAACATTGTTATTATCAAAAGTCATTGCGGAAGTGAAAAAAAATTGTCAGGTCACTTTTTCAACTTAAAACCACTTTGCATGAAAGAAATTTAGTATGGATTGAAATACCTGAAAAAATTAGACTTTTCACATTACGGTCTATTGCCTTACATATACACGTTCTACTATGGAAAAGTTATGAAGGTTTTGAAATGCCTAATGCATTTTTGCATTTGGGATTCATTTGTGTTCCCTATGTCAAAAAAGGCTTTTTCACACAATTTCATATGTATTGGGTGAAATCATGACAAGACTTAATATACTGAACTATAGCCTTAGTAAAGTGTGAGTCCAACACTTATGTGAAAACCATGCAAAACAACCCTTATTTGACAAATCTTTAGAAATGACTCCACAAGCCAAGGTTACTCATGTGTTTGTGACAATAATTGTAATAACATTGTTATTATCAAAAGTCATTGCGGAAGTGAAAAAAAATTGTCAGGTCACTTTTTCAACTTAAAACCACTTTGCATGAAAGAAATTTAGTATGGATTGAAATACCTGAAAAAATTAGACTTTTCACATTACGGTCTATTGCCTTACATATACACGTTCTACTATGGAAAAGTTATGAAGGTTTTGAAATGCCTAATGCATTTTTGCATTTGGGATTCATTTGTGTTCCCTATGTCAAAAAAGGCTTTTTCACACAATTTCATATGTATTGGGTGAAATCATGACAAGACTTAATATACTGAACTATAGCCTTAGTAAAGTGTGAGTCCAACACTTATGTGAAAACCATGCAAAACAACCCTTATTTGACAAATCTTTAGAAATGACTCCACAAGCCAAGGTTACTCATGTGTTTGTGACAATAATTGTAATAACATTGTTATTATCAAAAGTCATTGCGGAAGTGAAAAAAAATTGTCAGGTCACTTTTTCAACTTAAAACCACTTTGCATGAAAGAAATTTAGTATGGATTGAAATACCTGAAAAAATTAGACTTTTCACATTACGGTCTATTGCCTTACATATACACGTTCTACTATGGAAAAGTTATGAAGGTTTTGAAATGCCTAATGCATTTTTGCATTTGGGATTCATTTGTGTTCCCTATGTCAAAAAAGGCTTTTTCACACAATTTCATATGTATTGGGTGAAATCATGACAAGACTTAATATACTGAACTATAGCCTTAGTAAAGTGTGAGTCCAACACTTATGTGAAAACCATGCAAAACAACCCTTATTTGACAAATCTTTAGAAATGACTCCACAAGCCAAGGTTACTCATGTGTTTGTGACAATAATTGTAATAACATTGTTATTATCAAAAGTCATTGCGGAAGTGAAAAAAAATTGTCAGGTCACTTTTTCAACTTAAAACCACTTTGCATGAAAGAAATTTAGTATGGATTGAAATACCTGAAAAAATTAGACTTTTCACATTACGGTCTATTGCCTTACATATACACGTTCTACTATGGAAAAGTTATGAAGGTTTTGAAATGCCTAATGCATTTTTGCATTTGGGATTCATTTGTGTTCCCTATGTCAAAAAAGGCTTTTTCACACAATTTCATATGTATTGGGTGAAATCATGACAAGACTTAATATACTGAACTATAGCCTTAGTAAAGTGTGAGTCCAACACTTATGTGAAAACCATGCAAAACAACCCTTATTTGACAAATCTTTAGAAATGACTCCACAAGCCAAGGTTACTCATGTGTTTGTGACAATAATTGTAATAACATTGTTATTATCAAAAGTCATTGCGGAAGTGAAAAAAAATTGTCAGGTCACTTTTTCAACTTAAAACCACTTTGCATGAAAGAAATTTAGTATGGATTGAAATACCTGAAAAAATTAGACTTTTCACAT
This sequence comes from Sardinella longiceps, assembly GCA_027497455.2. Lineage (NCBI taxonomy): Eukaryota > Metazoa > Chordata > Actinopteri > Clupeiformes > Clupeidae > Sardinella > Sardinella longiceps. The sequence continues at coordinate 5,254,869 of JAODXP020000028.1, forward strand.
TACGGTCTATTGCCTTACATATACACGTTCTACTATGGAAAAGTTATGAAGGTTTTGAAATGCCTAATGCATTTTTGCATTTGGGATTCATTTGTGTTCCCTATGTCAAAAAAGGCTTTTTCACACAATTTCATATGTATTGGGTGAAATCATGACAAGACTTAATATACTGAACTATAGCCTTAGTAAAGTGTGAGTCCAACACTTATGTGAAAACCATGCAAAACAACCCTTATTTGACAAATCTTTAGAAATGACTCCACAAGCCAAGGTTACTCATGTGTTTGTGACAATAATTGTAATAACATTGTTATTATCAAAAGTCATTGCGGAAGTGAAAAAAAATTGTCAGGT
>JAODXP020000028.1:5255322-5267822 GCA_027497455.2 Sardinella longiceps
AGGGGTGATAGTGAAAAAAAATCCTGAGCCTGAACTTTTTTTGGGGGGGAAGGGGGGGGGGGGGGGGTCGGCTGGGGTCTGGCGATGACGTAACATAGGTTTAATTTTGACAAATTATTCAAACATTTAATAGTTTTTGTATGACCATTATAGATATGTTTTCATTTTTGCTTAATGGCTATAGTGTTATTCACAAAAACACAGATCATTTCCATCTTCGTATAGCACTTTAGATCGACTGGAACAAACTGGACACGTTGGGTTCTATGTAGAAATACATTCTAGGCTTGTGCTGTTGCAGTATAGTTATAATTGAGGTGGGAATTTAACCCCAATTCAACAATTCAACACTAGAATGTATTCCTGAAAACATGGTGAATGCTTTACCAACTATAGGCTACAGCCTCCAATCAAATGAGTCATTGTATTATATATATATATAATGTTATGGCCTATTGTTGTTTTTGATCTAACTGTGAAGCACGTTGAGCAGCAGTCTTGTGTGAATTGTGCTATTATAGGCTATACAAACTCAACAGGCCTAATAAAAATAATTAGAACAAAAAGACTAATAATAATAATAATAATCCTACGTTATTATGCGATATTTGTGTTAAGTTATTATTAGGCCTACTATGAATCATTATTGTTACTGATGATTTAATAACAAGAACAGAAATAATAAACTAACCTTTTCCCCCTCATCACAGCACAATTGTCAAGTAACATACTTGTCACTTGTCTCCAGTCGAGGCCGTATGTGCGCAGGACGTCATTTAACTCTGCTGTTAACGCTTCTGCATTTGCGATGTTAATTATCCTACTGGCAAGATGCTGAGTCTTCACGCTCCCAGCATCCTCGTCAAAAAACGGACAAGGACATTCATGATCTTGTCCATGTTTTTGTTCTGTTGCCTCGCCAACATTAAGGGAAAACATACAATTCTTAAGTTTCTCAGACAGCTGGCGTTTAAATTCTGGGGCAATGCCGTGGGTGAGCAGATAGCTCGTATGCAGGGTTCGAGTTAGGGTGGGAGCCAGTGGGAGCTGGCATGAAAGCAGCAAACTCAAACATCTGGGGGCTCTGACAATACAATAGTATATAATATTTTACTGACAAATAAAGTTATCATAAGCGGGGATAAAACCGAGCTATGGGAGGTGGAACCCTTTTTATGGAGTTGCGAGCGCGCTCCTGCTGGGAAGCGCTTGTTACAGGGGTGTTTTTGATCATCTTTTCTTTTTTGTGTTATTGCCTTATTGACATGCTGTTATTATGTTCTCTGATGATAAAGGGGTACTGTATGCTTGCGCAGTTGCAATGTATAGGTTGTAAACATAAGTCAATGTCTTAATTGATTGTAAACCATGATTTGGTTGTGACCGATAGTTACAGTGCGTAACAGTCGGGGTTCGCCTCTGAGGCGAGAGGATATAATGATTGTATGTTATATTGCCTAGTTTGTGGGCCTTGCCCCTGATTATTTTCAGTTTGATCAGTGTTTTGTTTGTTTAGTTTGTTTTTTAATTTGTTATGTTATGCACCCTCGCCGGTGGCCTAATATAAAATAAATGAAAGACGTCTGCATTATTCCGTTTCCATGCCTTGAGTCTACCACCCGCCGGACACACTCCGTTACAATGCCACTGAAAATGTGGGCGCTTGCTCGTTTCGGTTTTAGCCTACTTCAATAAAGCCAAACATAGGCCTACTGTAGCTCCAGATAGTAAGATAATGCGCTGCTCTCCCTAGGTCAACCTCTCTCCTAGATATTGCTTTAACCAGGCTATTCCCATCATCCGATCATGCTGCGCATGATGTAAACTTTATTGAGAATTTCGTGCAAGTAGCATATTCACCGAAATTAATAAGTGCCAGTTCACCGTTGTGCATAACATTCAGCCAGAGATCCGGGAGAGATAGAGAGAGACATTGTCAACTTCTCACATTGTAAGGTCAGTGCTTGCTTCCCATTACATTCAAAAGTCCGCAAAGCCTTTACTGAACTCCTGCGCCGTTGCGCAGACTGGAGAAGAAAAAAAAAAAAAACATCCCATAAATTGCAAACTACCAAAGCAATAGCAAGGTCATTTTTTTTTTTCTAAACATCGGTTAACACTTACGACATTCTTCATATAACTTGTCTGCTTGCTGACATGTGTTAAGGTACTCATAAACAATGTTTAATAATGTATTACAATTAGAAAGCCGTGAGGCAATTTTAAGCTGCAACAGGACTGTCTCTGACCCAAACAGCTTTTCCCCCCAACTACATGCCAGGAGTACTACTCGAGCAACCAACGTCTCTTATTGGCCAAGACAACCAAGACCCGCCCCGTCCTATTTCTGATTGGATTGAAGGGTTGCGATGCGCTTTACATTGTCTGCAGCACACAGCAAATGGAGCGGGGAAAGGGACTTTTCGTAACGTGGATCTGCGTTCTTTGATGGGATGGGGAAAGCTTTTTTTTTTTTTTTTTTTTTTTTTAACAGAGCCACGCTACGCCGGATTTCCGGCGCGGCGCCGGACTGCTATCACCCCTGCTACTGTGTGGAGCTATGAAATTTCACAGTGCTTTTTTGATAAAAGGATAGAAAATAAAAAATATTGGTTAAACAATTACTTTTAGACTTTCGCTAGTGAGCAGATTGAGAGGCTAACATACTTAACTGGGGTTTGTACAAGTTAGCTTTTGAGAAAATTCAATTGCTTTGTAACTACAAAAGTCACCAACCTAACTAGCGGCTACATTATGCTATGGTGGTGAAACACACCCCTGGTAGATACTTAAACCCAAAATACAGGAGGACTGCATCCTATTAGTATGCATGGGGTAGTGGTAGCATAGTGGTTAAAGAACCTGCTAGAATGCTAGTAGCCTGTAAATTGTGCGTTGCTTTAGAGGGAACTGGACCTGAACTAATTGATGTTTGGCAAAATGTAAATCGCTTTGGCTAAAAGTAAATGCATGAACATAATAAATAACGTATAATATAAATTCCCTGGCTAGGACACAAGCTAAAGGATATACTGTATCCATGGAATTACAGGCATCTCCCCTAAATCTGCCACTAAAAGGGGCTTTATGGCAAAGATTCTAGAGTGTGGCTAAGAGTGCAGCTAGGCTCTCAAATCTTTGCTTTACGGTACCTCATCGGCAGGTGGGTAAAGGGCAAAGAGCTCAGGGTAGCGCCCGCCCTGCCGAGCCTCGTGGTTGAAGCGGTCCAGGTCCTCGGGGGTGCTGAAGCGCAGCAGGCTGTCGACGCGTGCGTCCGGTTGCAGCGCCCGCAGGTCGAAGTCCGAGGAGGTGAGCGTGGTGCGGCTGGACTCGTCACACAGGGCCGCCAGAGACGGAGACCTCATCTGCAGAGAGGGGAATATTGTATGAGACACATGAAGAGCTTGTTTTTCTTCTTCCCTCATGGGCAATACACACAGAATATATACATACATCAATGCATGCAGTACATACTGTACAGTAAAGTACATGTACACACACACACACACACACACACACACACACAGTATAAGCATATGCAATGTAAATACTGTATATGTATTCAAACAATCACCAACACACATTGAATACCCATGGCTATGATTTGTTATAACAGCGCTTCCTGTCTTGTGAAACAATGCACTCCTGCTAACAACCCCTGGACTCCGAAAAAGACTTACAACATATTGTAAGTCTATGCATGCTTTGATAATGAGACATTTCACATACTGATTAAAAGGCTACATTTTAATTTAGATTTTTGTGTTATATACAATAAAAATGAAAGAAGTTTGATTCTTGTTTATGTTTTTGAAACTACTCTACATGCTGTATTTGAATATTCCTCTGTTTGAGCAAAACCAGTAAAAAACCAACCTGTCGCCTGTTTCCCAAAAGCATAGTTGCTAACTAAGTTAGCAACTATGCTGGTTGCAATGGAATTTCCCATTGCCAACTAACTATGTTGAAACTAAGTTAGCAACTATGCTTTTGGGAAATGGACGCCTTAAACAATATATTATGTAAACAAACAAACACTTGAGTGGCAAATTGTCTTGCATGGTTGAGCTGAAAAGACCCATATTCAAACAGGACAGAATTACTGGGCCTAGACTAAGTGGAAGGGGACATTGTGACAGACTGCATGGATCTGGCCGGGGAGAAGCAGGCAAGGACAGACAATGGGCTTGTTTTCTTTCCCGCGGCAAGGCTTGGAAGCTGATGAGGAGTACATCACTACAACAAGGAACTCTGTGGTCGGGATAATTAATACTTGGCAGGACATAGTCAGTCCATGGACGGAAGCACAGGGAGAGAGAGAATGAGAGAGGAAGGGAAGGAAGGAGAGAGAGAGAGAGAGAGAGAGAGAGAGAGAGAGAGAGAGAGAGAGAGAGAGAGGAGGGAAAGAAGGAGTGAGTGAGTGAGTGAGAGTGACAGAGAGAGAGAGAGAGAGAGAGAGAGAGAGAGAGAGAGAGAGAGAGAGAGAGAGAGAGAGAGAGAGAGAGAGAGAGACTGAATGAATATTCATGCTTCATTGTGTGGTAAAACTTGGACAAACAAGAGGGGGATCCAAGCCCAGACCAGTAAATGGGAAAACAGGAAAACTTTCTTTTCTTTTATCCCTCAACTCAATCGCTCTCTCATTTCGTTTCCTCCCTCACTGCACCCTTCTTCTTCACACCACCAGGTCTCATGACCTCTTTCTTGCATCACAACAAGGCCTTGGTGGCTCGATTTATTTGGAGATTTTTTTTAAATACTGTAAAAAAGTAAATCCTGAGACTAACATAAATTTCACTTTAACATAGACGGTTGAGTCAGACTCTGTCTCTGCATCTTAAATCCTCCTTGATTCTCCGAAACAAACGGACATGAGAAACTTTGGAGCCACAGTCTGGCTGTTGTAGTTGTGTGTTGCGATGTTGCAATACTGTACAACGGGGCAACCACACGTGTCATAATGTTCTCTATGAAAGTAACACAGCATGAAATAGAGAAACATCATCAATTCCTGAATTTGAAATGTGTGCAGAAAAATCTCCCTGTTACATAATAATCAAACCGTATTATGCAGGATTTGACATGCAGCTCGGGGGTTTGACTGTCAGCTCAGGGATTTTCATCGATTAAAATCCGCTTTCACTTTCTGTGTTTTGGTTTGGCCTTTGCAGGTGTTTCCCTAGTAACCAGATTGCAACATCAACTTGTCATACAGTCAAAGACGGCTACGGCTTTGCACAGTCACTGCAGGAAGGATTAATCATTTACATCCGACCAGCGTTTCTGGAGGAAAGCAAACGTGTGCTGCGGTTTACTCGCTTCTATCAGCCTAAACACACAAGCAACCATGTCAGACTTAGTTTAACGCGGTTCTAACGCTCATTAAAAGCACATACTGTGAGGCTAAGGAGACATCCAGGGATAATGTCTGACAGCATCAGACACTTGAGCCGTGCAGCTCAGTTTAAGTGGATACTGTTAACAGCAGCAGGTTTCTCTGCACTCCAGAGTCAAGCTCATACCTAATATAAGGCTTTTATCACTGACACTTCTGCAGATAGATAGAAAACTGGGTTGGGCTGAACGCACACACTATACAGTAACTACACATAACTATGCATAGATGTACTGTACACATATTCTATAAATCTATGTAGCTACTGTACATGCACCAATAATGCTTCAAAGTGATACTGAATGGCAAGGCACTACAAGGCGGAGGGGATAAATTGCTGTCTTTTGAATCCCTGTACACACAACTAGATAGTGCTACCACCAAGAGCAGAGAAAGAATTCCCTACATGATGTGAGGCGGTTTTAGGCTCTCAGCTCACAAGCCAACAGAGAGCTGTCTGGGGTGTGCAGATTTCTAGGTTAATATTTCCATACAATAGTTTGGCCTTCAAAGCAAGAAAAGCAAACTCCAACCTTTCATCAGTCACTAAGATACTAATGCTCTGGACTCTCTTCCATGTTAGCTGTCCTGGAATACACTCTCTCTGTGGATTCCTGACCAGGGGTCAGATACCATCCAATAAAACAGCACTGACAGCAAATATTTGTCTTTAGGAGCGGTCAGAAGCTCACAGCAGCTATACATACGGATACGGATAACTCTGTATGAGATCTAACACCTGCTGAAGTCAAATTTCTTTTGTATGTAAGTATACTGTATAAAGATAAGAATACATATCTGTAAGTATACAGATTCAGATTTGGATTCTGACGTACCGCTTTCTCCTGCGTCTCCGGCTGCAGGTCGGACTCAAACACCTGCTTCTGGAGGTGTTTATGAAGGCCCGAGCGCTCTGAGTAGGCACTCCACCCATCGCCCTGACACCTGTGTAAATTAGAGAAAGGCACAACTAGGTCACAACCTCAACACAGAGAGTTCATCTCATGCAAATCAGCTACAGGTCTCTACATTCATAGTAGTGAGGCATTACTCACAAGGCAGTTTTACATTTAAGCATTTAAGAAACGCTTTTATCCAATGTGTCTTACATTTGTAAACTATCTTCAGGGCGCAATGGTGGCATCCGGGATTCGAACCCACAACTTCAAGACAACTAGCCCACTAGTCACGACCACGGCCCCAACTATGCTACCACTGCCCCAAATACTACTGATTACATAATTAGAGCAAAATGTACATTGAATGATTTTTCTTTTAAATCAATAGTCATACCTGCAAACTCATAAGGGTTGAAAAAGGTGACAAACTACCGTTGCGCGCGGGCGGGGGCGGGTAAACTAATATATTAATAAATTAATTGTACATTAATTGCGGTACATTGCATGGAGTAGTGTTGGCTATACATTTTATATAAATATATTCATGTAATATACATATAAATGTATTTATATAATATATTTATAAATATTTTTCAATGTTTTTCCATATGAATGAAATAGCAATAGGCCTAACATTATTTTCTACAATAGCATTTTGTCTATACAACAATTAAAGGCCTCACAGTAGCCTATTTGACCCAGATTTTTTTTTTTAAGTGGCGGAAATGGGCTTCCATATTGAGCTCCTCCTCCGTCTAAAATAATAGCCTGACAGGCCAGACTATCACATAAAATGTACAGAGTAGCCTACGTCTAGGTTTCTAAGCTAATAAAATAATTCCATTTAGGCTAAGCGACCAAGCCAGCCAGGGAAGGTACACGTGAACAATTTGAAGAATGAAAACTCTGTGAGGCTGGCGCGCAGGTTTTAGAAAAAAGTTTTCTACCCTCTGTATCGGAGTCCACTAGAAACGCAGCTGTAGGGGTTAAAGCAATTAGGAGAAAACAATTTCGAAAACCTGCGCGGCAAGCCCAAAGAAATTGCTTGCTTTACTAACAAGTTTCTTATGTATATGACATTTTCGACCATTTAGATTGAAGTTAATATGCCTGCCGTTTGCTTTAAACTGCGCTTTTCTTCCATTACCAGTCGTTGCCTATACAAACGTAGCCGAACGATACCGATGACATAGCTCATATTTGGCTGATTAAAGCGGCAATTTAACTGTACAGCGACGTCCGCAAAGCCACCGTCTATCATAATAGCATCAAAACTATGTGTTTCCATCTTTGTTTCTCTCTTAAAATAGCGCTAAATTGTGTCATTTTGCTACGTTTTCATGGCAGCACTGAGAATGGAAATAGGCTATGTTAGATGATTCCATGGCTGCTCTGTTACCGGTGCGCCTCCAGACTGGACCAATGCGGTGGGGGAAAAAAACACGCTCTCTGTCATTGATTATGATGGTGTCCGTGCTCCTCGCTCATTCTACAACTATAATAACAGTCCATGGTTGGTTGATTGTCAGCTTGGTTGGTCGGCCGTCACCCCCCCCCCCCCCCCCTTAAAAAAAAAACTCTTCGGATTTACACGATTCACGTAAATGACCTATTTTGATTTCAAAACGGCGAATTTCGCCGAAAGGTGACAAGTTTGCAGGTATGAATAGTGCAATGGAAAGTCATGTGTAGTGTTGGGGGATTGTTTTGCTAACTGGAGCTAATAATAGCCCAATAAAGCAAGGCCAACTTGGTGATGCTCATTGTAGGGTAGTTCGTTTTAGTGGATACTGTATATGGGTAAACTGTCAACACCAGGTGTCAGAGACAAAGCACATAAAAAAGAGGGAAGAGAACTATTTGTTTTGATGTGCTGAAGTGGACGACATGAAACCTACCTTCTACCCACTATCAACCAGGGCTGAGTGTAGCTCTGTACACAGTCCCGCACATGTGGGTCAGGCTCCGCCCTACGGAGAACACAGAAATCCCCATTGAGATGATGAGATGAGAGAGATGAGAGAGAGAGAGAGGGGGGGGAGAGAAAGAGAGAGAGGGAGAGACAGAGAGACAGAGAGGGAAAGAGGAAAAGAGAGAGAGAGAGAGAGAGAGAGAGAGAGAGAGAGAGAGAGAGAGAGAGAGAGAGAGAGAGAGAGCTGTACTGTAAATGAACTTTATATCCCTCGTGCAATCAAAGACCAGAAGATCAACCAACCCCACCACACGCAAGATTGCCCCAGTGTCCAAGGGCACAAGGCAAGACTAAGTATTTAAGAGAGATGTCTAGTCTGAATACTTCATGAATGAGGGCATTACAATGTACTGTAGTGTGTCTCCAGGCTGTGGTGATTCCCATGACCCAGGCCAGCCCTGCATAGGAATCCTGTCTGGCTTTGAGCAGTGGCATTGCAGTATCTTGTTTAGTCTCATACTCACACTCATAACAGTCAATGCAATGCATTGCAGTCTCTTGACAGAACATACTGCTAATAGCTATGCGATAAGGTTGTGTGTGTGTGTGTGTGTGTGTGTGTGTGTGTGTGTGTGTGTGTGTGTGTGTGTGTGTGTGTGTGTGTGTGTGTGTGTGCACGCACGCATCTCAATGTAACAACAGTCAGAGAAATGTATATGAAGGATTATTATCTATATTTTTATATTTAAGTTCTACAATTCAAAGAACGCGGGAATGCAAATGAAAAAGACAATGCAGCATGTTTTTATGTCAGTCATCTTCCCTGCTTCTGTTGCTTTATCAGCAAAATGTGAGTGAGTAGACAGTCATTAGTGATAACTTTATGTCTAGTACAGTAGCCTACTTTCCTGACAGTGTACCAGCCCGTTTCTGTCTCTTTCAGGGCTGCATTTGCACAGTAATTACCCCTGTGTGTATGTGCATGAGCATGTGCCTGTCTGTTTGTGTGTGTGTGTGTGTGTGTGTGTGTGTGTGTGTGTGTGTGTGTGTGTGTGTGTGTGTGTGTGTGTGTGTATCTGTCTGCATGTGCATCTCTGTGCTTGTGTGTGTATGTTTGTATTTGTCCGTATCTGTGTGTATGAATCTGTCTGTATGTGCATTTGTGTGTATGTGTGTGTGTGTGTGTGCGTGTGTTTGTGTATTTACCTATATCTTTGTGCATGAATCTGTCTGTACAGTATGTGCATGTGTGTGTGTGTGTGTGTGTGTGTGTGTGTGTGTGTGTGTGTGTGTGTGTGTGTGTGTGTGTGTGTGTGTGTGTGTGTGTGCCAGTCCACCTACCCATCGTCTGGGACTGAGTGCTGCACAGTCCGGCACTCCCTCTCCACCAGCTCCACCTCCAGGTCGTCATCGGGGAACTCGCCCAGCTCCTGCATGAGCTCGGCGTCTCCGCTCCGCAGCTGCGTCATCAGGAACTCCTCGAGGTCCACCGGCTCCACCGCGTCATACGACGCAGGCTACAGTACGGCAAGAGAAGAGGGACTAAATACGCAGCCGACGACAGAGCGGGGCTCCGTTTCCCAAAAGCATAGTTGCTAACTAAGTTAGCAATTTTTTTGGTTGCAATGCAATTTTCCATAGACACTAACTAAGTTGCTAACTGGTTAGCAACTATGCTTATGGGAAACAGACACCGGAGCAGTGCAGCAGCATCAAGGACACCCGATTGCACCACCATGATTGTCACAAAAAAACCAGCACAGGATTTCAACAGCCATGTCTTAGAGAGACATGATGATGATCTTCAGACACCGCCAACAAGACATTACATGTATGGCACAGACTTATTACCTCTGGGAGACTGGCTAATTACACACAACGTAAAGCTGCGCTGTGCAGTATTTTACACACAACAGCACTCTATACATTCTTCCTTGACAGCTCACACACACACACACACACACACACACACAAACACACAGACATGCAGGAGTGTGTCAATATTCACTATCCTACAGAAAGTACCAAAGGTTTACAGAAGACAGAAGTTTTAATTGAAATTTCATGTTGCGCATTCGACACAATACACATGATTAGATAAATAGTGATCAGATCTCAGGAGTCCCTGGTAGATGAGATGACCTTCTAGGATAAATAAAGGTTAAATAAAAATAAAGAGGTCTGGTTTGAGTGTGTGATATCACAGCAAAATAAAATTCCTTCCAAATCCAGTCACTGCCCTGATATCACCCAGTTTGATACTGTATCACTGAAGAGAGCCACAAGAAAGGGAACACAACAGGAATCAAAACATTGCGAGTAGCTACAGTGCAAACTAGCCCAAGGCTGTATGAAAATAAGAATGGAGCCTCAGTCACGCACCAGCACTGGTGAGCAAACTGACATGTTTCATCACGACTCCGCACAGGGACAGAATCAGACGTGTCGAGAGAAAAGACCTGACGGCGCAGAGCCCATCCGAGCCGAGCTGAGCTGAGCTGTGAATTGTGTTGTGTGTTGCAGTGTGACTGCAGACGTCTCCTGACAGAGCAGCTTTCTCCTCACACTCCCTGACTAAACACCAGTGCTCAACACCAACTCATTAACACATCCACAACACACCAGAAACCACTTCTCCCTCTCTCTCTCTTAGTGTAGCCGTACAGGTGACTGCCTAACATAAGTGAGGAGTGAATGACATTTTTTTTCTCTCTTTTGGCGCTACAGTCGGTGTAGTGTGTGGTGTGGAGTGCTTTTGTCCTCAGGGCAAACTAAGCTATGTTTAAAAAGGGAGGGTGAGTGCTGTTTTTCTTTCCTAAGGGTTTTTTTTTTGTTGTTCAATGGGTGTGTGAGAGAGTCTGTGTGTGTGCGTGCGTGTGTATGTGTGTGTTCATCAAGAAACACACACCTGAAATGCAATGCAATATCATCCATGGCTAACAAGCACAATCTGCACAACATTTTATGAGGACCCTATAACTTAGACAAAAAGATTATTTGATGTACAAAACCACTTCCTGTCAAAGAGCTGAAAGCAGAACAAAGTGCAAACAAATGCCGGTTGTGTATAGCTGCCATATAAAATGTCATATCAAATTCTTCCCCAATAATGACAAAAATTAAACGCTTGTACACAAATGAAGCTGCATGACATGACAAGAACCTGTACGTGTCATTTGCATTGCATTGCTCTTCACATCCACTTCACCAGAGAGGCCACAATTTCCTGTGTTGTTTTCAAATATATCTCCTGTCACTACAGATGCAGCTTGTTAAATAAAGCAGACAGTTCCACAGAGCTTTCTACAGGACACCACTGAGAACAGGTGGACCGTTAATAATTCATCATCTCGAATTATACAGCAAAAACTTACCCGCAAGGAAAAGCGTTCAGCAACCACCAGCAGAGACGGAAGTTGACAAAATGGCGTTGCCGGAAGCGCGCAAAAAGCCTACACTACCCGATTCCTCCCTCAAAAAAGCGACAACCACAAGAAGCAAATCATGAGGTTACAACACATCTGACAGCAGGATGTTAAGGCAACACTACTTCCCCATTGAGTGAGGAGAAGTTGCACATGGGCCCTGGACTTCAAGCCAAACGGACACAACAAATTTCACTAATCTATGGTATGTTAATGAAAACTTCGCACAGCAGAATGAAGGGCTTTCCCTTTAATATTATCTAGGAAGTTCCAGATGTGGGCCTACATTCAGTGTGTGAAACACTGGAGGTTGGTAGTGAAAACACACACACACACACACACACACACACACACACATGCTCATGAAACACTGAAGGTTGGGGGTTGACTCACAGACACACACACACACACACACACTCATGTTCATGAAACACTGGAAGTTGGCCTGTGTGTTATGACACCGCCTGTGACTTTAGTTTTGTTTGTGCTGTCAATCACAAGGTGTCACTAGAGTCCATCACGGGGCAGCCTCAGTACACACTTCTCCAAAGTTGCTGAACAAAATCGATACTTCTCATTTCAAAATAAAACTCCATCTCCAAGCTGATGATGAGGATAATGATGGGATGGGAAAATATCACTAGGGAAAGATTACGCTCTTCTCGTTTTTTTTTTAAATAATAAATTTCCCTGCGCTCCCCAAATCCCCTCATATTAAAGATTTGCGTGTGCGTAAGCCGCGAGGCAAAGCTGAGAGGTAAGCGGAGGCCTCTCGTTTCGTCCAGTCCGTCTCTCCACGCTCTCTCCCTCGTTCGCTCTCACTCTCACTCCCGCTCGCGCTCTGTCTGTCTGTCAGGCAGCTGCCGGGC
>JAODXP020000028.1:5272822-5330322 GCA_027497455.2 Sardinella longiceps
TTTTGAATTCTACAGGAAAATGTGTTTCTATTCACATGGTTTCACAATTGTGTGTGAAATACTGAAAGAGCCAGCAATGTTGGAAGTTGAACAAAAGGCTTGTTCACCAAAATGCTTAAAAATACTTGAAACTTTAGACCACATATGGTTGTATCAGTGACAAAGAATAAGATACTCCATTGTCAGCACACACATACTGTATGCATTTAAGAAATTTTCAGGGATAACATAATCTATTAAACAAAGATTTCATGCGCTAACATAGACGTCACTTATTATCAGTCTTTATCAACTACATTGAGTTTGCTTGTTTGCAATACACTGTGTGCTTTGGGCATCCTGCATTCTATTAGCTCAGAAAGTTCACCATCTATGTATCTCAAACTCGCATGGATGCACACATGCACATGCACACACACACCCACACACGCACCCACACACACACAAACTCCACATGAGACCCACACCCTTTAAAGGTCATTACCTGGGCGAGACACCATGCAAATGGAGAGAGACAGAAGGCCAAAGTCCCACGAGGGAGGAAGGGAGGGAGGAAACACACACACACACGTATACACACACACACACACACACACACACACACACACACACACACACACACACACACACACACACACACACACACACACACACCTCAAGTAAACATTCTATTCCTGATTAGGTGAAGTATCAGCCACTTATCAAAGTTTACAGGTGTTAGACTTGGAACAGGATCTGTTGATATTCCTGAGGATATTCACATAAGCCATTAGAAGCCATTTCCACTGCTTCACTTACTATTTAGATCTAAAGGGATTCCTGCTTTCAAAATGAACCAAAAAATGAGGTTAAAAGTCATTATGTCTGGACTAGGCAATGCAGGAGTCAATGTCACTCAAAATAGTAAGTACACAAACAGGTTCTGCAAGACACAGACTTATGTCAGGCCATCGAGGAATTTGCTCAAACAAGTGACAGCAAGCATATCTCCAAGAAAGAAAAATATCAGTCAGAGAAATTAACAAAAGGCCTACAAACCATTGCGAGAACCAACACCAGCACACACATGTACTGTTTGACAAAGGTGGCATCTTGGAAAGCTTACCATCATGCTAACAAGAGTCTTCAGCCAATACAATCGTCTCAGTGAAGTCACACTGCACACTGCATTTTCTTACATTATGCGGATTTTCAGAGACATGAAGCTTTTGGCTGCCTTGAGAGGATGTGAAGTTAAAGTGTAACTCTGGAACTGAAGCTGTTAATGCTCTTTTTCAATTATGTAAGTCAATCTTTCATTCAAAATGAAAATGACGTCAGTAGCTGGATTTTTAAGATCTGATTCAAGTCACCCTTAAGAGCCATACAGGGTTTGGATGGATGAGTACCCCAGTGCTACATTGCCTCTCGCATCCAGATTGTTTTTTTAAAGTGCTAAAAAGGCTTGACACAGCATAGCATAGCATAGCATAGCATAGCATAGCATAGTCACTACACATGGAATCGAGCATTGAAAACATCATTGATGTAGGCTATACAAAGTTTCAAAAATGAGGTAAGCACTCAGTTCACAAACATTCTTTTGAAACACACACACATTATGCCTACATCAAGGATGTTTTCAGAGCTCAAGTCAATTCCATGTGTATGGACTCAGATAAAGCACACCTATAAGCTGCCTGGTTAAAAATAAAAGTGAGCTGTAACTGGCCATGTTTCCATTGTGTTGTTCAAGCAGTTCAGGCATTACTGTTGTCAGCCTACTTGCCTCCCATGAGGCTTTTGTGAAACAAAGTGTCATTTTTCTCTGTCACACAGCATGCTCCCACCCAACTGACTTGTGACCAACACACTCTCTCTCTCCCTCTCTCTCTCTCTCTCTCTCTCTCTCTCTCTCTCTCTCTCTCTCTCTCTCTCTCTCTCTCTCTCTCTCACACACACACACACACACACACACAATCAGAGGTCAGTGGGGCAGCAGATAAGGCCGGACAGCAAACATGCTCGCCCCCCGGCGCTGGCAGTAATTAAGAACACAAAAGTCACACCCACACAAACCCCCCCAAAAAAACTAGTAGGGCAGCCAGAGAAGACTGAGAAGCCCAAACTACGCCTCATTGTGCAATATTATCAGCAAAACAACTCCACAATTCCTCTCCTTCGACTGCCCAGCATGGTTCATAATTTAAAGGGCTCTTGACTGACTGACATACGATACACTGCTTATGAAGTTCCATTTACATCAGACTAGCAGAAAGTCAGGCAAAGTCAGACAGACAAAAGACAGACAAGATTGATTAAAACTGTACTCCAAATGGATCATAGTCTCTTTTCACTCCTCTCAACACATACTCTACTCTTTTCTACTCAGAGGAAAAAATGAAAAAGCCTCACTTTTCACTAGCCTAATTCACTAATTCTCCCAAGTGCTTAAGTCCAAAAAAGTGCTTAGCTCCATGCGTTTCAGCCTGCACTAGCATTTTTTTTTTTTTTTTTTTTTAACTAAAGCACCTGGGAGAATACCGCCCTAAGAGATTAAGCATCAGAAGCTTCAGTCTGGCACATGCAAGAGTTCACAATAGTGCAATTTGTGGTTAGACTTTCAATTAAGAGAGAAGTCATAAAACTGGGTGATAACTGATTTATTACTTAATATGAAGAGAGGGTTTTGCAAATTGTGTGATATCCCTGTCAGATTTCTGGCTTTATAGCAGCTGTTGTAGGGTAAGCGTACCCATTAAGCCCACCAAAATCTACTTTTAGCTGTTTTTCACTGATATCGACATGTTTTGCAGGGGAAATAACTTGTCAAGCTGCAACATTAATCTCTTATCTAAAAATATATGTATTTATTTGTATAGGTTTTTAAATAAATAATAAATAGATTTTACATAATAAGTCAAAAGTCTGGCATGGGCTTAATAGGTACCGTGGCACCATTTAAGCCCACTGGTGTTCTCAATAAGCCCATGCCATATTATTTTAATACATTTTAATAAATTATTGTTTTTCAAGAATATAAAACGGCAAATTATCAATTCAGTAACATGTTATATAGACAGAAAAAAGAAAATAACTTCTCAACTAGATCAAGGTCTCCTCAGGTGAAGACCTAAATCTCCTTTATACCTAGCCTACTTTAGAGACTGTGAAATGAGTGATTATTTGATTAGAAAGTGCCAACAGTGTACCCCTACCAATGTTAAAACCAGATATTGATTATTTTTTTTTCTCATTATCTACCAGAAAACAAGTGATTTTATATCTGTAAATAAGTTTAAAGGGTGAAAGAACTAAAATAAGGATTACTATCAACATTTCCAGACAAGAATTTAGAAAAACTGGTTACAGGGAGGAAATCCCCATTGAAATACATTGATGTGGGCTTAAATGGTGCATAGTGGGCTTAATAGGCGTCCTACTGATGAGTGGTCAAAATTGACAATATATTCCTTTCAAAAATTACAGCTATGTTAACAACATCTTGCAAGAAACTAAAATATAGTCTAAACTAAATATGAAAGCTAATATTACTTTGAATACATTTATGAAAATTAAATTATTGTTAGTCAAAGGTGGTATACGCTAGCTGCAATTTGTGACACTTAACTTAACTTGTACCATTTAAGCCCACCTTTAAAAACAGCGAAAATTTGAAAATACTGAATTCTCCAAAGGGATAAAAAATGTGTTGATGTGTAGATTAATGTCATTTCAATTGCAAAACATTCATTATACATACCTGCCATGTTTATTTCTTTGCCAATGTACGACTCAACAAGGCGTGCGGATTGTCTGATAGGTTAGCTTTGTGCACTAGCGCTAAAAAGTCATCTTTTCAAATGGACAATAATAGCTTAGAGTGACATCATATTAAGTCTTTATATACAAATATCTAATCATTTACCTCTAATTTTTCATAAAATAAATGATATTGTAGCAGATGTGCTAAAAACAGTAAAATACTTATGCAAGTTTGAGGGGTCCCAAAACGCCAAAGTTTTGGGATGCCTTTCTGTGAGTTACCTTGGCACTCTGCAAAGACATGCAAGCTTAACTTCAAATTGGCTTAAGTGATTGATTTGAAATTAAAAACACATGGAGTTAACAAACAGGTGGATATATTAAAATGATGAGAGGAAGAAAATATGTTTTTCTTTTTGTAAAACTTGACTTCAAAGTTGAAAGTGGGCTTAAATGGTACGTGGGCTTAATGGGTACGTTTACCCTAAATCCTTTCCATATCCATTGTTGTCTACGCATAAAATCCGTTTTTTGTAAAAGGACACAGTGCAAGCTAGCGAATAAAATCCAGAATGAACAGAACAGAGTAGTAGCTTGGAAGTTTTTCAGCAATGCTTACTAAACCGCTTTCCATTCTTCAGTTGATATAACTGCTTATGTATCTACACTGAAATCTCTCAGTACAAACATGGCATATTGAAGTTGCTTTTGTTGCTTGCCATCAAGTAACTACATAGTTTTCATGTTGTGGTGTTTTTATGCCAGGTATAAACAAAACACTAGCATATTCATACTACCTGTGCTTAAAGAATGTGGATGCTTTGCTTTAAAAATAGACTGCTGATCATTGCTCACTAATTCCAACTTTAAAACACAAAACAAAACTGTGTGTGTGTGTGTGGGGCCAGAGACATGCTGAGGCTTAGCCATCAGACAATTCCCACATAAGCCCTGATTCCGCCTTCCGCCCCAAGGCTACGTTTTTTTTCTCTCGTTTTGAAGCATTCTAATAATGAGTCTAGTGGTTGCTAATGCCATCGACCTGAGAGTGAGGATCCAAGTAAAAAAAAACCTCCATAAATCTTAAGGCAATGCATATCCACTCTCATTCACTTGCTTTTGCTGTTGGAAATTTCACACAGTCATGCGACTTCTGTGTGACCAGAGCCAGATGTTCCAAAGTGAAACTAGCACCTTGTTGAAAAGCTACTATTTCATGACACAACTTGTCCATAGAGCTGTTCTGTAGCCTACCTGAACTCAAAACAGTGAAAATCCAGCGGGGCCACTAGTATCTATCACATGGTGTCTACCACCACTATCTCAATAAGGCTTTGTTCGTTCAATGCAATACAGTCATTCACAGAATGTTCTATTAGGCTCCTGACTCCTGCATCCTGAGCTGCAGAATAGTGAACACATTACATTTACAAAGACGCATTAAAAGGATGAACTATCACCCTCTTTCTTTCTCTACTACTAATGCAGGACTTCTCCTTCTTAGCAGAACACATGTGTAAGGAGAGGGATAACTTCCTTTTTTTAATGGAAATCTGCCACAGTACTATCGTTGGTGAAGAAATGTATATTAAAGATATAGCCTCTACTTAATCAACATTACACAGCAAAACTTAAGTGTAATTGTCAGTGAATATTACTACATTGCAACACTCTTGAATGAGCGGACAAACCCCTGCTGGTTTCCTCAGAGGTAAATGTCCATGTCAGGCCACTAAGTCACCTGACTCAGCGTCTAACTAGCATTGTGCAGCTATCTTAAGTTTCCGCTGGTCACACATCAACCTTCCTCCTGCTGACTTTATCAAAACACCGTTTCTTGAGCAACACTCACAGGCTTTGTGGGATACCAATGCCTTTTTAATCCAAAGGCATCACAGAATGGATAAGTCTGTAATCAGCAGTGCAGCCATTTAAACCACAGCATAACACCAAACTGTGCTTTTTGAAGGACAAGTCACTGACAAGCTGCATACTCAATCATTTGATAAATATTGCCTGAGTTGCACTCGAGACATCAACATCAAAGACTTTTTTAAAGGCATTTGCCTGGCATAAGGCTTTCAGGCATAAGCAAGGAGGCCAGACTACAGGTGCTGAATCAAGCGCTTGTCACAGTCACTCTGGTCAATCAGTCAGTCAGCTCTCTCTGTCACCAAAATTGCTGTGAGTGGCCTTTAATGGACATCAACTTGTTAGATGAGCTTGGCTGATTTCCTCCCTGATGCTGTGGATGATAGAAATTCTCTAGAGGATTACATGGCTGTGAACTGCAATGGGGCTCTAGCCTATCTGTTAAAGCTTCTTCACTTGCTGTTTAGCAGGCGAGAAGTGATTACTCAACAGTGAAGAAACGTCAAATCTCTGTCGCTTCTGAGTATGCCAGGTCAAGAGCTGCAGTACTGTATGCATAGGGTCTACTTTACAGTTTTGCACTAGCCTGAAACTAGCCTAAATAGATGTCTCTGTGTAGACGTACATTCACAGCAAGGTCTGTGGCAAAAAAAAAATAAATCATTTAAAAAAAATGGCTGGTGGCTGACATCATACCATTGCATTTTATCCATCTGCATTATTTTCACTTCCCTTTTTTCTAAGATGTTCCTTACAAGCTACTCTATTTAGAAATGAACTGCTTTATGAATTTACTTTTTTACTTTTTTCAATGTAAGTTAAAGTATGCAATGTTAGACTCCTCTCTGATAAAGAGAGTTTCGCTAGAAACAAACAAGACTGCAACTAACCAAAACAACAGCAACTGTAGAGCAACTGCAGAGAATGTATTTCCCTAAAATTCTTATAAACTATTTTTAAACTAATTTTGTCTAGGAAGACCATTCACCTCAAGTAGCCTATTGCAAGTAAAGGCAGTTTTGTTCTTTACTGAGTAGTTTGTTATTCTGATTATACAATCAACTTAACAATCATCATCCTCTATCCTTGTTTTAGAGAGGATGTGAGTTATGTACCCATACATAGGTGACTGACTCATGATGCTGAATGATCCTGACTACAATAGGATGTGTTCATTCTCCAGCGTTCCTCCTTCTCACAGTCATTCCATGGATGTGCCATGGTCATTCTCATACCTCTCAACCAACCACTGTCAGCCATGCTTCTTAATCAGTGCATAGTACAATACTGAAGACGACTGCGTGACAGTTCACATAGACTGTGTGCTATTATCAAATAATCAGGGTTGTTTTCTGTTGTTGCCTTTAAATGTTACGGTGTAATATTAATAGAAAGATAGGCTACATAGGTAACCTACTGGACTTTAAATACAGTATGTTGTATTTGTATGCTACTGCTTGCTTGACTTGAGCTGTTTTTACTTGGCTCTCCTCTCTTCTCTCACAAAGCTTGTGAGCCAAGCAATATGAAGAAGTGAAACTGGAGGAAAACATCAGAGATCCAACCGATATAGCGTAGCACTGGTGGGTTTATTGGGTAAAGACCACAATGTTCCAAGGTATTCTCAGAGTTATTGAGAACCACTGAAATGGGAGAAGAAGAGCACCTGTTTTGTGGCTAGAATGAAGAGCAAAAATCTTGCTCAGATCTCTTTCTTTAGGCTTATAGTCTACATCCTGTTTAAAGGATGATTTCCCTTTAATCTGACAGCTGTAAATATCTGTCATCAGCAATCATATATGAGGAAGTTTCATTTCTCTGAGCTGTATGAAACAAATAGGTTGTCTGGGGTTAAATCCCTTGTTCTCTTTTCTCTCACACATTATCATGGATAAATTAGTTATGTCAATAAAACAAACAATTAGCAAACAGCAAAAGAGGAAAAACTTCACATCTCACAGACCTACCCACCTCAGTCTGATTCAGCTTTAGCCTACCACTGCTGTCATCTCATCTATTTTTGCTCCATATAACCTAGGCTACTTCCTCCACAGCTGCGGATAGACAGAGCTAAAACAATAACCACTTCCATGCAGCACATAGAGACTGGACTTCATCTTTCATACATTCACAGCATGGACTCAATTTCCTCAGCAGGAAATGATCCATAGACAAGAGTTCTACTTTAGGGACAGAACGGAAATGATCAAGTTATCTAAGTAATTTTTTTCTCTGTATTTAGGCTATCTCTGTGACAGCCTACAAGTTAGGTATGGAGTTTCTGTCTAAAATGTAATTACATTGTGGTCAGTCACAATGAATAGTGACCATTTGACGGTCAACAAGTGTAGTTCACAATCAAACCACAATGGCAGCAGAAATTTGGAATGTCACAAGCTGTCATTGACAAGAAAAGGCAGCACAAACTGTCATCTCCTGTGTGCTGAAGTTGGTTAACTGAGAAAGAACGAATCACACCCAGACATTAACATGCGAAACGTGTAGCTGCATGCTCCGGAATCTACTGCAAAAACTAACGTGCAATGACGAGAGCGCATGAGGCAGCTCATGCAACTGTCCGTAAGGTGTAAGGTGCATGGAAGTGTTTCGTACCTGTTGATTTTGAGAGCGAACGCTCGTCGCTCCGAACCGGGTAGAGAAGCCATTGTAGAAGTTTACACTCTCCGCCGTGACACGGTCAGCGGAGTATCCTCGATTCTTGCGGTACCAATGTCATCACTGGCTTCCAAGCTTCATCCTCGCGGTAGCGGTGGCAGTGGTTTTCTGGGTGGAAACTTCCGCATTTTCAACTCCCCAACTACTCACAGTCTGTTGGGAGGGATGGGCATGACTACGCTGTGTCCATGCTGACTAAATAAACACTTAAGATCTGTGTCCCGATAACCCGCCGAGTGATCTGCAAATAACCCATCTGTCCCTGTTTCTGTCATGGCAGAAGCAATGCCAGGCGGTTACTTAAACCTGAGTCTTTTAAAATTAATAACTTATAACTACTAACTTATAACTCTGCTTTATAATAAAATACTCAATAATAAATGGGAATATGAAGGTAGACAACTTCACATAATGACACTGTTTGAATTCCATTCCTTCATGATTGGCAGTTAACGTTAGCTATGAGCAAGTAGGCCTAATTAAAAGTAGGCTATCCATCTTTCTTGTCCTTGAAAAAGTTAAGAAGCTGTTTTTCCTCTCTTTATCATTTTCAAGCTGATTGATATCTGAAATTCCCAATGAGCAAAATACTTACCATTGGGACTCGGGAGAGAAAAGTTATAACCTCCCTCGCAAGAGCATCCCGGGCCAGAAAAGGTGCATGAATCGAACTTTGCCGAAAAATTGACCTCTTGCGCCCCCTTGCGTCGCTATTCTAGAAACGCTTGTAAAGGATGTGCAAAGGTTCATGGAGATTCAGACCAAGTCATTCAATGCTCACATAACCAACATGTATGTTTTCGATTGAGCGACACAATCACATAGATAAGCATAAACAATTAAGTATTCGCCTCGATTATTTTATGAAACTAACATCAGATCTAGAGAAGACGTAGGACTCCCTAGGAACCGATATTAACTTCTGTATTCCAGGGGACAATAATTACGTGCACACATAACAGCCAGCATGTGAACTTTTGCTGCTAACTCTCTCAGATACCAATACCTGATGGACATGTTTTGATAGACATGTTCTGTACAGACGTGTGTAATCAGACGCCAGTTTAGATTATTCGTCATTTTAAAATGACATAATGCTGGCATAAGGTAGATCCGTGCAGTTAGCGTTATAATACATGTTATAGTTGCCAACATTACCTCACCGCTAATGGTTGCTAACGTTAGCACACGGCTATAGATATCTGATATCTGTCTGCATATTACCAAGGATTACTGACTTGTCATTGGAAGGTAACGTTAATGCCATTTTGAAGTTTCACTTGGTGAGAGTGGTTAGGGATTTTGCAAAGGTAGCGTCGTTTCTGTTTGAGAGGGCCAGCAATCACAGATCTCAATGGATGAGGAAGACTGTCCCGAGCTGGTACCCATTGAGGAGAAGGCGAAGGATGGCCCAACTTCACAGATACCTGTCACAATAATCACTGGGTATTTAGGTGAGACTTGGCTAAAGAGTTTTGTTGATTTGTCTCGAAACATTAGCCCAGGTTTGGTGGTTGATGAATATGAACATAATTATCCGAAACACTACAAATGGTCTTAACGTTATTTTGCTTCAGAGTCTGATGAAACTGTTATCTTTATTCACTTGCACAGGTGCAGGGAAGACCACTCTTCTAAATTACATATTAACTGAGCAGCACAGTAAACGAATTGCTGTCATTTTAAACGAGTTTGGTGAAGGTAAGGGATTAACGATATACTATCTTGTCTTGACGCTTTTAGAAATAGCTCTAACGTTAATTAAGAGTAAGTTCAGATAAAAAAGAGGACTCATTGTCATGTTCCCAAAAGCTGGAGGGCTGTTCAATAATGTCAGGAGGCCTCATTCTGAATCAAAGAGCACCATGCATGCTCTGTTGTAGATGTATTGTAAATGGGACAAATCGCATGAACATGAGAGATTTTATTGAACTCTAACATCGTTCAACAAAATTATGACTAAATTATGACAGCCACAGCTCAAAAATGACCATCGGCCCACCGGGCATTGCCCTGTATGCCCTATGGCCAGTCCATGCCTGCTCTGTTGTGGTTATTTGTATCAGTCACTGCTGTTCCGTATGGTTGTGTATTTAAAACTATGATAATGTATTAAGGTTATCCTAATCAAGTCACGAAGGAGAAAATAAACCAGCTACAGTCTAAATATAGAAGGTATATATCTGATTGCTATTTTAATGTCACTCCACCAGGGAGCGCTCTGGAGAAGTCTCTGGCTGTCAGCCAGGGAGGAGAGCTCTATGAGGAGTGGCTGGAGCTCAGGAACGGCTGTCTCTGTTGCTCTGTCAAGTATGCTGTCCTTCCTTTTGATCATAGTCATTCTGATGTTTCTTTGAAGCATCTGATGTTCTCACTGTCCTATCATCCCCATAGAAAATATAACATAGCCTAGATTTACTCATTTGCTGCAATGTTTTGCCCCTATAGATCTCCCAGATGTTTCCATTTCATGTTTTATTTTACAGAGACAATGGGCTTAAAGCCATAGAAAATCTGATGGAGAAGAAGGGAAAGTTTGACTATATTCTTCTAGAGACCACTGGACTCGCAGACCCAGGTAGAACCCAAGCCCCGTCAATGCCCAACATGCAGTAAATAATCATAGTGAATTATAACAAGCCAACAGTTCAGATAATCATAAGATCATGTATGCAGTATGTTCCTTCAGTACCCCCCACACTTTCCTTCAGCAAAGTGTGTGTAGTATGTAGCAGGTCATCTATTATCGTGCTTGAGAGGTTTTTGGAGGAGCCTTCTTTTAATTTGACCCTTTCCTTCAGATTAAGCACAGCAAATTTTGTTGATCTATGATAACTTTATTCATCCTATAGTTCAGAAATTCATGCATCCTGTAGCATCCACAGAAAGATCCACATACACTTGACCATACACACACACACACACACACACAAATACTGTCCTATCAAGGTTGCCATGGTTATGGACACTTCAAAAGGCACTAGACTAGAAACGCAAGCTGTCAGGAAATTCAATCACCCCATATTATCCATAGAAATGTTTAGAGAAATGTGCAGAAGAATACTGTGGAGGCCATATAATAGTGCAAAAGTAGTAATATCACCCATAGAGAGGAGGCCTCAATCTACAGTGTATTTATGTGTAGAGGGTATAGGGGTATAGAACAAAGTGCAGTACAAGCTCAAGTACACAGATCAGTCTCCCACTTATATTTCTCTGTTGCGTTGTATAGTTGAATAGTCCATTTGGCACAAAGGACTTTTCAATCTGTTTGTGGAGCATGTCAGACCCATGTAATGAAAGTACTCCTTTGCTTGTGGAATGTGGTGTGTAGGTGGTCATTGTCCATAATGGACAGCATTCTGCTTAGGGTCCTCTTATCTGCTACTGCAGTCAGTGTCTCCAGTTCCATGCCAACAGCAGTTCTGCACCCTGACATAGCCTAAGCACAACATCATATGTGTTGTGTTAAGCTGATGCCCTGCTAAAATCATGAAAAGGCAGGGAAGTGTATTTGAAGAGTTCAGATGCATTGAATATTATGATCAAGTAGAAACTAATCAAGCCAAACAATCCAATTACAATTGGACTGATAATAACGTTAATAAATGATATAAATATTTTCCTAAATTCATTGTAAATGGACTTGCATCTGAACTCTTCACGGAGTATGGTCAGTTGAAATGCTTTGGTGGTATTTGGAAACTGATCTTTCTTAATAGGGGCTCCAGTTAAGTCTGGGATTTGATTTTTAACTCAAAAGCTTCCCATACTAATGATGGTGAGGAGGCTCATAAGTGAGTCTTGTCCTCCAGGGGGCGATGTTTGCATCTTTCAAGCTGTGTAAATTCCAAAGAGGCAAGAGAGGGAACTGAGAGAGCTTTCATTCACCCCATAATGAATCATTTAACCATAAATGTGACTACGAAGCTAGTAAATTAGCAGCATAAAACAGCAGCAGCATAAAATCTTGCCTAGTGTCTCTTTAATTCATTGCGTTTGCGTCTGCACCCTGGCACAGCCTCGGGTATTTCTTCCGAGGTGCGAAACTCTGTTGATGTCAGCCGTCAGTCGCTTGTAATCTGACAGACGGGATGTGTCAGTCCGGTGGAGTGATGGGTGTCAGGTGAGGCAGGCCCAATCAGCCAATCAGCCGCTGTCCTCTCTGTGTGTCTGCTGCTCTGGAGCTGAGTGTGCAGTGCTGACAGTGGTGCTGCTCCCAGAGTGCTTGCATGCAGGCCAGACACCCGTCACTCCAGGTGATTTCTGCACACGGAATGACTGGAAGCCCCTCTTTGCTTTGTCTATTAAAACTTTGGAAAAGAACAATCTATAAGTGGATAAATCTGAGCCTATTATTATGTTATTCAGTGTCATTATTATATTATTCATGTTTACTTCAGTAGAAGCAGCCTTATGATTCTGATGAAATTACACACCTCATGATTCCATTAAAGATGAGTTGAGGTCAATGATGAAGTATGCTGTCATGTTTATCCTAACAGCTGTTAATGTGTATTTAAATTATTTATCAAATCATTTTTAATCTAATAGCTGAAGTATTGTTATCTTGTAGGTGCGGTAGCCTCCATGTTCTGGGTTGATGCGGAACTTGGGAGTGATGTGTATTTGGATGGTAAGTGTGCCTTACTTTTCCAATCGTGGGTCAAACAAACAAATTAAAGGCCAATTCAGACTGAAGATCCGCAACGAGACGAAACGGTTTTAACCGCCGAGTAGTTGCGTCGGTGTGAATCAGTCGTCGCAATTGTTGCAGGCAGTTGCAAGCCGTCGCAAAAGATTTAACTTGTCAAATCGCAGTTTTGGAGTTTTAGAACGTCCAGGTTTTTAGAACGTCGCAGTCCGTCTCGTCGCGGATCTTTGGTCTGTAGGCACCTTAAGAATAGCATTATGTGTACTTAAGATACCATTATGTCTGAAAAAAGAATCGTCTTTGAATGTGTTTCAATAACAGAGTTTTTGTTAATAATATATCTTCTGAGATTGTGATTGCAGCCAAAGGCAGAAGATGGAGGCTCTTTGACTTTTGATTAAAGTTGCCATTCACTTACCCATGAAATCTTTCTGCTGCTTTAACTTGTCCAATTATGCACACAGGTATTGTCACGGTTATTGACGCAAAATATACTATGCAGGTAATTTACTCAATCTCTATACACACATGAATATGCAACGTTTATGCAAAGTTGTCATCTTTGACAGGGTCAGGTCTTACAATATATTTATTGAAAAAACTTTAACAGCAACTGACCGAGGAGAAACCAGATGGTCTTGTCAATGAAGCAACAAGGTAGCATTTTCTTAAATATCTTGTTTCACATAATCTCAGCATATTATTTAGGAATAATTTTTTCTTGATAAGATGAAGCTAATGGTTCCTGTTCTTGTCTTTCAGACAGGTGGCTCTTGCAGATCTTTTAATTATTAATAAGACGGACCTTGTGAGTGAACAGGAATTAAGAAAAGTGCGAGACACTGTAGGGTATGTAAAAACATATGCAATTTTTTTATTATTTTATCTCTTGCAGTAAATGCAATTTGTCTTTTTTTTCTTCTTTAAAGCATGTTAAACCTTGAATTGATAATTGATTAATAGCTTGTATTGAAAGCTGTCCTGTGAACAGTTTGAGATTATCAAACACATTATGGTCTGTCCACAGTGGGCTAAATGCAATGTACTGTAATCGGCCTAACCACCACCAGGTTTAATGCAAAGCTGGGTGTTTTTTCTGTTTTCTACAGATCCATTAATGGACTTGTGAGAATCCTAGAAACACAGAGATCAAAGTGAGTGTGAAACAATACATTTAAAAAAATCTTTGAATTGTAATCGAAATGGATTTTGGATTTACACCATGTAGTATCCAAAATTATGTAACGTTAGTAAAATGCGATGAGCACACATTAAAGACTAGCTCAGCCTTATTTCGTTTGTTTATCACCACCATGCGATTTTACAGACTTCCAAATATATATTTATATATCTCTTTCGATTCACTGGGTTCACAAAGGCATTAAATCTGCTCTGTTTGGAAGATACCAAAACAATCACAACAGCCCCCTCACGGTCACTCTTCAGTGAAACTTAATAACACTCTCCTATGGGGTAAGGCAGGGGCTCAATCCTCTGCATATGAAACATTTAACTGGAGTCACAGATATGACATTGTTGGAGTTTCATGCATATGGTATGAGGGCTGCTCTGTCTTTCATGGCTGGCAAAGATGGGATGGGATGGGAGACAGGAGAGTCCAAAATGTTATTTATGCTCTTGAGATTTTTTGCCTGTTTTTAATTCTGATAAACTATCTTTAACCTGTCACACAATGCCAGAGTGTCAATGATTTAAAAATGTCTTGTGCTTGTTTTTGTTTGGCAGGGTTGACTTATCCCAAGTTCTAGATTTGCATTCTTTTGACATTAAAGATGTAGCAAGGTAAGGCTGCCTCATCATAAATAATCCAAATAGTTTATTGCTTAAGTATGCATCCTCATACGTTCACATTTTCATTATTCATTTGAATAGAAATCTGACTTATTTCTGATTTTGTTACTATGAAAATGTTGTATTGTTTAATGTAAATCACTCTTATTCTATTGTAAAATAGACTTCTCTGTTGGGCCATTTCAGTGCCAAAATTGACAGCTGAGACCACTGTGTCAGCAATTACCAATTTCGAACGGTAGATCCTTGTTGCATAACAGCTCCTCTGATTTCTTCAGGTTGTCTGAAAAACTACAGCTTGTGAAGTCTTCACATCCACATCTAGACAAGGTACGATAGGTCCTTACTAACTCCATGCCATGTTTGCAGTTTGTAGAGGTTTTTATTTTTAATGTGACTTTGGCAAAGCTACAGCCAGTTTTGTCTAAATACATTAACACCTTGAATAGATAAAAGCTTTTTATTTCACTATACTGTATGCCATCGTGTTACAAAGAACTAACAAATATAGTGTGGCAATAAGGCTTCTGTAAAAGTGATGTTCTCACTCTGTTCTCCTAATGGTAGTGGGGAGGGGGGGGGGTGTCTCCTTGATCATCTGTTTCCAACGGTACTCCCTTTCCCGCGTGAGGCTTTGCCCCCCTCCCACCCCACCCCAGCCCTATCAGGTCCTTTCCCCGTCTCTATTTTCATGCAAACGAGACACCCTCTCCATCCCCCCACCCCCCTGTTTTCTGTTGTTATACTAAATGAGAAAGGAAGTGTGTAACCTTAACACTTCTACACAATGCCTTAAATATCTGCAAAGTGTCCCTTTTGATGCCATGAGGAAGTTCTAGGGTGATGGGGGGCTAATGGCTTGGCTGATGCAGTAGCTGCTGAAGCAGCTTTGACTGTGGATACATTCACAAGTACCATCAACTGCAACAACACCCTCTCTCTCTCACACACACACACACACACACACACACACACACACACACACACACACACAATAGTGCTCTTTCTGTTTCTTTAGTTTTCACCCAATTTTGTGAGTGTGAATTTCTGAAAGTTTTTGAGCAATAAGGCCGGTATTTTCCCAGGTGCGTAAGTCAGCTGCATGTGTTTAAGTCTGCACTAAGCACTTTTTTGGACTTAGGCACCTAGGAAAATACCAGCCGACGAGAATAAAGATTCCTCTTTCAGTTTGTGTTGTGTATTTCCATAGAGTACTTCCACCTCTCTTGGCATTCATGCAATCCCTCTATTATTCCCTGTGTTTTCCTTATGTAGAGTATCGTAACGGTAACATTTGAAGTGCCAGGTGATGTCTCTGAGGATAAGCTGAATTTTTTCATTCAGGTAACTACATTTGCACCCATTCAGACAAAGACACTTTTTCAGTAGGAATAACACAACTGAAAGTTGCTTTCAAGTTCTTACTGTGAGATATTTCTCCTTACAGGACCTTCTCTGGGAGAAGAGCTTTAAAAATAAAGAGGGATCACCCATGCATGTAATTCGCTTAAAGGTGGGGATTCTGAAGTTCTGAAGCATTTTTTAAAAACCTCTTTTTTTGTCATATATTTTAGATATACTAGATGTACTTTCTAAATTAACTCTCTGATGTAGTTAATATTTTGTATTTCTGGATATTGCTATTCCACAAGTAAACCGGTTCAGTCATGTTGATGAAATCAAGTATCAAGTTTTCTTTTCTTTGTTTTACCATTGATTTCATGGTGTTTTGATTTTGTTTTGCTTGTGTGGTTGTGTTCAGGGCATCCTGTCCATTGAGGGCAAGGGGAAGCGGGTGATGTTGCAGGGGGTCCACGAGCTTTACGAGCTGGAGGAGACCCCCGAAGCCTGGGGGCAGGACGAGCCCAGAGTCAACCGTCTCGTCTTCATAGGTGAGTCTGTCCTCACCTGCGTCACTGTCCCCACAATTACACACAGTGTTTTCCTTTGGGTTTTAATTCTTCTTTGTATTCAGTGAAAGCAGTTTTGAGGGGGGTGTTTCTGTACTCACCTGTGATATTCTCTCTCTCTCTCTCTCTCTCTCCCTAGGGAGATATCTGGATCAAGGCGTTCTCCATGCTCAATTCATAACTACTCTTGTAACTAGTAAGACATGAAAGTGCATTGTCCTCTTGTGTGGTTTGTTTTGAGTATTAGTAAATTGATATTTTTAGTGAGTGACTCCTTTTCAGAAGATTCTATTCCCAATTGGGGGGGAAATTTGGGTGTAAATTTGTTTAAATCTGATCAGTGATGACTAATTTCAGTTGTCTTAAATCACACCGATACTGTGGTTACACATGTGTGTGTATCTTTTCAAAAGATAATGTTGGTGTGTGTTGGTGAACCTCTGTGTAGATCATGACCTTAATTGCTTGACAAGCGCTTTGCAGGATGCATCTGAACTAATTGTTTGGAATGTGTTGCATTGTCTGTAAACTGTGCGTTAAAAAAAAAAAGTAAAATTAATGATTGAGGTGTCATTTTTGACATCATAGCTGTGTGGTTTCTTGCCTTTTGTGAGTGTTGCAGGATACAGTGCAACTAATATGTCACTGTAATTCTTTACAAATTTGAATGTGCAGTATGTTTTTGTTGTCGGGTGGATAACGATAATAAAGAAATTGAGCAAGTTGGGGACTGAATGCGCAGATGGTATATCATCACTGTCAAGTAGAAAGTTTATGTACAGAAAACTTTTCAGAAAAAAAAACCAACCACAAATTATTCAACCTTTTGTTGCCATAGCTAGTATTTTATTCACATTTGATCATACAGTTGAATTTTGAAACAGACTGATATAAAATGCAAGCACATAACTGTGTGTGGAAATATGCCTGCAGTTTCATGGATTATTAGATTATATTTCTAAACTGTACCAGGAAGGTTTTCAGTACCTCTAACCTATTTGCTGACATGCCCATTTTAAATAGATCAATACAATATAGATGGTCAATCAATACAGATTAATAGACAACTAGTTTGTTAATTGTGCACTTTTGCAGATATTCAACAATTCATTTGTTGAAAATGTATGCTTAGGCTAGAATTCGTTTTACCCACAAATCACAGACTTTTTAGCCAATCACAATTTTTGTTGTTGTTTTGTGCCAAAGACAAGTTATGACTTATAAATTTGATAGTATTCATTGAAATGAAGTTAGATTAATTGAAATATAAACCTTTGTTTGAGTCGTTTTTGTAGCCTGTTTTGACTTTTGAGTGTGTTTGTGTTTTTAAACGATGAAAGACAGCCTTAAACAGCAGGCATGCATTTCTATACTTTAGCAGGTGAGGAAGTAGGTGGAGTATTCAGAATCATTCATTTGCAATTGAGATAAGTATTAACAGTCCCAACACATATCCGAGCAACTGCGGACCTACATCGAAGAAGTGCTTTGGCAATTCACGCCTTCCAATAAAACCCCTGAATGCCCTGTGGCTGTAAACTCAACATACAGCTGGGCCGTTTCCTACTTGATTCTGATGCTGATAACCACATTTACCGTCCTCTAAGCACTTTCAGAGCGCCTGGCGGGATGCCTGCCACGGCCATTTTCATGGTCACACCACCTGCGGGTATCTTGTTGTGGGAATCCAAACTGAAACCCCAGGGGTCTGGTAAAAGCAACAAATCCTAATCTGGAGTAAGGCGTGGTGGTAGAGGTTCCAGCCATATCCGCACCCCCAGCTGTTTTCGTTCAGCTTCCGAATTTTAACTTTTTTAAGACTTCAAGAGCCTGTAGCCAAAAAGGCAAAAATTATTTTTCGTATGCTATATTTATGTTCATGCGAGCTTGTGTTAGAACAATAGGCCTATGCGATAACTAGCCCTGTGAAATGCTGAGTCAATTTCATTTGGATTTTACAATCTAAATGGTTGATTCTGCCGTTTGTGCCCACGAGAATAACTGCTGTGAGTGAATATTTATCTACCAATAAATATTATCTAAACTTTATTCTGCTATAGCCTGTGAAAGAATGAAAAGTATACCTATATCACATTTTGCTTTTAACTCTGTCATGAGTAAGATGAATTAGTCGTTCATATCATTTTAATTATAAAATATAGGTGGTGTATATTGACCTAATTTATTTTATGTAAAACGTTTATATAAAAACTAATGCGTAACATGCAATTTTTTTTTCTTTTGAAATGTATCCAAGTTAAACCCTTAAAGATAAACTTGGGTATACAGTGGGTAACACGAAACTAAGGTTAGACCCGCCCACTTGACTCCCTGGGTTATCTCTGATAGGTTGAATTTCATGTATGGCTTGATTTGATGCGCATCGACTCCTCATATAATTCAGGACCGCGATGCTTTGGCAAACTTCCAGCAGCAGTAGCATCCACACATGACAGACTTAACTTGAGCTTCACAGGAGTACTGGCTAAGCTCACGACCATGACTTTTTTCAAGGACTGTGAAGGAATTCACCAAGAGGACTGCGAAGTTGACGTCGTTGGAGAGGACGACGTTTGCCATCATTTGGATAATGCGTCGGACCAAGACGCGAGCGGTGCCGATCAGGACTCATGCGCGCTGGACACATCTGGTGAGAGCGAGAGCGATCAAAGCACGGAGGCTCCATCGCCTGGTCGACCGGCAGGCGGTGCCATCAAACCTCCCTATTCTTACATCGCTCTTATTACTATGGCCATTCTGCAGAGCCCGACCAAGAAACTGACCCTAAGTGCAATCTGTGACTTCATCAGCAACAAGTTTCCTTATTACAAGGAAAAGTTTCCAGCTTGGCAGAACTCAATTCGACATAATTTGTCTCTCAACGACTGTTTCATCAAGATACCCAGGGAACCTGGAAATCCGGGCAAAGGCAATTATTGGTCACTGGACCCGGCATCTCAAGACATGTTTGACAACGGCAGCTTTCTTCGTCGGAGGAAAAGATACAAGAGGAACATGCCGGAATACGTTAAGGACAGTATTTTGGTCTATCCAGATCATGTTGCTTATCGTGGGAGGCCTTACTTTGTGCCTAATCATCTTCCCAGACAAACAGGTCCCCTAGGATATGTGCCTCCCCATGAGAATGTCTTATTCCCTTCTCCATATTTCCATCAAAACACCAGCAATTGCAAATGGCCGGAAATCAACCAATTCCAAGGCAAACACTGCGCCATCCCAACAGCGAAGCAGCGGCCTCAGTGCGCAAAACAAAAGGGCGCGTTCAGCATTGACCATATCATGAACAGCACACCTGCGCCCTTGACAAACTGGGGGTTTCACAACCCAATTTCCGCCTGTACTGTTCCAACTGTTGCATCCGCTCTAAGGACACTTCACCCAGCTGCCTTAAGAAGGCCATTGCCATTGTAAACATTTTTTGTACAAACTGCTATCATTTTAATGCTGATCAGCTATATTGATTTTTGAGCATTTGCCTTTGGTTAGAGGCCAAGGCGTTTTTCGCGTTTTGAACTTTTACGAATGACTGCCTCTGTTCAATCGACATTCTATTCTTATAAAGTAAATGTATAAAGTAATAATAATATATTTCCTCAACACACGTTTAATTGAAAATACTTTGTTGTACTTGAAATAAATATAATTTTCACTGATTTCCCTCTCCATGGTGTAATTTGTTTTCTTCATTCCACTGGTTGGCTATGTTATCTGACTGGTCAGTTGGCGGTAATATGATTATGTGGAAAATTACACCATGAGCTCATGCTGCTACATAAATACTTTATTTACACCCTCTAGTTTATTTATTACTTGGTCATGTAGGAATGTGCGATCAAATTATTGAATCAAACTTATTTTTTAAAAAAAAGAATAGCTGGCTTAAGTCCCCTAAATCAACCAGTAACTCCAGGAGTGGCCCGGTTGCATTACGCATTGCCAATGTCCGCTCTCCACGGGAAACACCAAGCA
The DNA here is from genome assembly GCA_027497455.2 of Sardinella longiceps. Classification (NCBI taxonomy): domain Eukaryota; kingdom Metazoa; phylum Chordata; class Actinopteri; order Clupeiformes; family Clupeidae; genus Sardinella; species Sardinella longiceps. The sequence goes on from JAODXP020000028.1 coordinate 5,293,481, forward strand.
CGGACTTTTTAAAGTAAATAAATAAATTAATAAATGAAAGATTATTTCATTATTTAGTATCGTATATTTCTGACGTTCAGGGGAAAAAAAATACAATATCTGCTGACAAAAAAACAAAATCAATATGTCGTAGCACTCATGCGTCACTGTCAGTCACCTAATCGGAAACACTTATTAATTGCGTGCCCAGTGACAGCAAGTCGGTGACAGCCCTCCTGTGGTCTACAAGTGTTCATGGACAGAGGGAGCGTCCGGTTACATAGCTTTGGTCCCTACCCTATTCTTCCCACACATCATGGGTTATTTTTGGCAGGAGACGCAGCTGATTATAGGGGTTTTTGGCCCTCCCTAATTTTTCTTTGGCAAGCTGCTGTCCTTGTAAAGGCTTACTCGTAGGAGAGGAAGTCGAGCAGTCTATTTGATCTCTGAGTTTTTCCATAAACCCATATCTAACGCGCCTAGCGTATAGGTAAATGTTGCAGCGATTCCTCTCCAACTGACGAGCGGCTCTTATAAGTTTCGGGGCTCACGTTCGTGGTTGATCAACTGAGCAGCAGACGAAGTACAGTACATCGTGAATTTCTCCCCGCTATAACAACCGTAGCCCCAGCTGCTGGTGGTCAGAGAAGATAATGGAGACCAACCCTATCCCCGTCGTGACTGTCCAGACAACACCTTTTGATGACCAAAGACCAGGGACTAATGGACTCAGGAAAAAGACGACAGTGTTTGAGAGCAAGAAAAATTACTTGCAAAACTATATACAAAGTGTCTTGTCTTCCATCGACCTGCGGGACCGTCAGGGATGTACAATGGTAGTGGGCAGTGACGGGAGATATTTCAGTCGGACAGCAACTGAGGTCATCGTTCAGATGGCCGCAGCAAATGGGGTTGGTATATATTTGCTTAAATTACTGTCAAGTCATGTTATCTACATTTTGTAATAACTTCCACTATCATCACTTTATTCTGAATTGACATAAAGTCAAATATTTTCATAAAGTCAATTCAGAGACAGGCTACCGTACGGCAATTATGCTTTCTTTCTTATGTAGGCTTAATGCCGAGTTTGTAATTGGGATAACATTGTAAACATGTTTGTTGAAGTCAAATGAACTCCACACTGTGCTGTTTGTCCGGGCAAATCAGGGTTATATTACGGTCATCACGGGAAATATGGGATGAGAAAACAGTGTGGCAGTCCAAAGTTATCTGCCGTGCCATCCTGCCATCCTTCCTCCTCCAACTTCCTGCAGGATCTGTACTTTCCCTCATTAACCCTCCGTTGTTCAGGATGGAGACTTGGGGATGCCCAGTGTAGTGGCCTTTCCCCCGGGCGCGTATTGGGGGGGAATAAACTGCCTCCATGTGCTGCTGTACTGATGAGACAGTCCAGGGAAACACCATCGCATAGTTTAGCTGATCCGCACACGCTCCGTCTCCAAATATTGCGGTGTCTGCATATGTTTTGGCATGTGTGGATGGGTATCTAAACTATGTATGTTATACCGGCCACCCCCCTCCCCTCCGACAGACGGAGAGATGGCATGACACGAAGTGGCACTGACACATTTACGTGTCTGTTGCTCCGGTGATGTATAAACACCTAACTTCTGAGTCCGGGGGAGCGGAGCGCATGTTGGCATGCAACACCCGACAAATCTCTCTTCCCCTCCCAGAGCGCATCCCAGACAGCACCTTATATGGACGACCAGTACTAAGCTTTGATGGAATACGCTCGTACTGAGGGAGCAGCGAAGCTCGAATGGCTCCGACATGAGCAGATGATAGCTGGCGACCGTTGGCTTATTAGCTTCCTCCCTTTCTCTCTCTCTCTCTCTTTTGTGAGTGTTCAGGAGCCTTGAAGTGTAATGGAGCACTGGGTCAGCGTAACAAACGTTGGAGCCAAAAGTCTCATGTAACAATCTAATAATAGAGAAAAGCTGAACTCGTTTGACTCACAGCTTATTACTTTCATTCAACATAAGAAGAAAGTGATGTCAACTGCATACAATCCATGAATGGTGTAATCTCTGCCCACGGTTTTCAGATATTATCCAGAGACCGGTTCATTACAGTTTGTTCCTAGATTTACTAACCTTTATGCTGTGCTGAAGCAGCAATGGTATGCTCTACCCTGATGTCATACTATCAGGTCAGTGAGTTGTAGCATTTTGATAGGCCTGCCTGTTAGATGAAAATGACTAATTGAATTCGAACCCTGAAGATAGACTATATTGGGGTGCAACAACTGAAGTGTGTGACCTGTCATAAAAATCTCCCTCCATTATTCATCATTAAAAGTAAGGGGGAAAAATACTCTCAAGAATGCCTATACGACATAAGAGATGCTTGGTCTAATAAGAATAATAAACTTCTCATCAATGAAATCCACACAGTTTACAAATAGCTTCACTTCATTAGTGCGGTTGCCTAAGAGAGTTCTGCATTGATTGAAACCAGACTTGTTTTTGAATGTGTTGCATTTACAAGTCTGACTGACTTGCTTCACTGTCTATGCCAGTCCCACCCCCTCAAAGGTTAAAGGTTATATTTACTGCATGACACACTGCTATGCTTATCATAACCTCTGCCTTGAAAGATTACTCGAGTTTTATTTAGAGCGACTTACACTAACCTTGCCCTTACCACAGTCACAATTCACTCAGGACATTTGAAACATTATTCAGATTTAAAAGGAATGTGAATGATTAGGAACAAAAGCTTTTGGTTTCCATGATCAGTAATAGGTGATCCTTTTCTGTGAATATTGGGATGAAGTGTTATCTTTACATCTAGTGTTAGGCAGGGTTTTTTTGCCTCTGTTACTCTTGGGGGCTCCTTGCACTGTCTGCAAAGCGCTTTGAAACAATTTTATACAGATAAAATTGAATTGAATCGATTTTTTGTTGTTGTTGTAAAAGCTGTGTAAAGTCGAGTTTAGGATTCTGAAAAACAGACAGACAGACAGTGTGTGTGTGTGTGTGTGTGTGTGTGTGTTTGAACTGTCCACCAGATTGGGAGACTGGTTATTGGACACAATGGTATCCTGTCCACGCCAGCTGTGTCCTGCATCATCAGGAAGATAAAGGCCATCGGAGGGATCGTCCTCACCGCCAGTCGTAATCCTGGAGGCCCTGGCGGAGACTTTGGGATCAAATTCAACGTGGCCAATGGAGGTGAGATGCATGCACTTCAAATTGTATTACATACAAATGCAGATTGTTTTATGGAATAGTAAGATGTTACACTATGTGTTGGCAAGTTTTTGTGTCATCTTCTGTTGTCCTCTGTTTGATAACTAATTTCCCAGGTTTTCCTATTATACTCTGTAATTCGGGCCCTTCTTTTTAAGGAAACATTAAATATTTAACAATATGAAATCAAACCAGATCAAATTTGTCACATGCATATGATTACTGGTGTGGTCCTAGTAAATCAAGTATAGTATCAGTTTATTGATCTTTACTGTGCTTGTATTTCTTCTCAGGACCTGCTCCAGACACAGTCATTGACAAGATCCACCAGGTTAGTCGTACTCTAGAGGAATACGCCATTTGTCCAGATCTCCGCATCGACCTCTCCAGACTGGGTCGCCAGGACTTCGATCTGGAGAACAAATTCAAACCTTTCCGAGGTATTCGATTCAGAACAAACAGTAACTCACCACCATCTGTGAAAGTAAAACATCACCAGTCCTCATTGTACATTTTAGAAAGTTTCCTGTTCTTTCCTCAGTTGAGATAGTGGACTCGGTTGAGGTGTACCTCAACCTGCTGCGGGGGATTTTTGACTTTAGCGCTATCAAAGGTCTGCTGACAGGGCCAGATCAACTGAAGATCAAAGTGGATGCCATGAATGGAGGTATGAAAACCATTATCATTGTAGTAACTGTTAGTGTAGTACATGGACGTACAGTAAATAATCTGGAATATTTGGTTAAATAATCAGATTATTCATGTACTGTATGTGTACAGTAACTGTTCTGAATGCCCACCTAATTATGACATTAACTAGTACAGAAACACATACTGTAAGCATTGAGCACATATTGCCCTGATAAAGGCATATGTTGAGGTCAAAACAATTTGGCTAGTTTAATAAGTTGTTCAATTATGAACTAGTATTATGAGTTAAAACATGTGATTTGGACAACCTCCATGAATACATCTTTTAAAATAAACTTGGAGTCTTGGACTCATGGAACATTTCAGCCCTGCTGGTTAAGTCCTGGCAGAAAGATTTACATTTGTAAACTTGTGTATATACTGTATATACTTGTGTATATAAAAGGACATGTCTTATCCTGATTCCTCTATGACTTGTTGCAGTGATGGGCCCTTATGTCAGGAGGATCCTCTGTGATGAGCTGGGCGCTCCGGCCAACTCTGCAGTGAACTGCGTTCCTCTGGAGGACTTTGGGGGCCAGTACCCTGACCCCAACCTGACCTACGCCACTGCGCTCGCTGACGCCATGAAGGGAGGAGAGTTTGGTTTTGGAGCCGCTTTTGACGCAGATGGGGTGAGGAAGAGCTCAGCTGTACATGCACCATTTGTTCTTCTTCTTCTTCTTCTTGTTCCTCTTCTTCTTCTTCTTCTTCTTCTTCTTCTTCTTCTTCTTCTTCTCCCTCTCTGTCTTCCTCGCCCTCTTCCTCTCTGTCAGGTCAGGTAATGCATGCACATGCACATTGAGGCTCATTTGTCATTGTGTTGGATTGTTTACTAGAAAAAGGAATTTATCTGTTTCACGTACCACTGCAGAAAAGCTAATGAAACACAATATGTGTTATTTCAGCACCAAATGATTTCCTCTATCTATTTCTATGACTTTATTCATTGTCTAAATACTATCACCCCTTCTGAGCCCAAAGGCAGAATTAAGACCCGTATATCCACACTTATAGTACACTCTGATAGCTATTACTTCTCATTTCTGCAGATATTTTCTTAATCAGGACTGGGATTAGGCTGCTTGTTATTGTGACGTTCAGTCTCCTGGACTGCGTGTAATCAGCAATTCTCAACTCTCTTTTGGCTCGTGGCGAGCAGTGCCAATGCAAGCAACAGTCAAGCTGCCAAAATCCTTGATAGATTGTTCATAGGAGCCCCTCATTCCCAAAAGAATCAGGACCACTATATCGAATGCTGTTGATATACTGACAAAACATACACACACATGAGAACAATTTGAACTCCTACAATCAATCTGGTCTTTGCCTCGGATGACTGGGGCCCGTGTTCATATATCATGTAAGGTTTCAGAGACTTGCTTTCACAATCCTTTCTTTGAGACCCTTACAGTAATGCTAAAAATGCAAAGCTGTTAGACAAATTCTTAGTTTTCAATGGTCTTTCTGATGTTGTGGACTTGGGCATGGAGGGAACAACTTCATTAATCAATCGTGTTAGAATTCATAGGTTTCTGTATGTATAATGCCTCAGAATTGTGCCTCTATGGAGTCAAATCAAAAGAAAAGAGGAACTGATACTAAGATTCTAAGATAAGAATTTTCTCTGTATATATTCATTCATCTTTGCTACTACAGTAGCTTTGTATCATTGCCATGTTCAGTCATAAAGACACTCTCTTAACCTCATCACAAGACTATATTATATAACTCTTAACCAAAGGCGTATTTAAATGACCTCTGACTGCCTTATGTCTCTTATCTGGTCAGGATCGTTGCATGATTCTGGGTCAGAATGGCTTCTTTGTAAACCCGTCAGACTCTCTGGCTGTGGTGGCTGCCAACCTCTCCCACATCCCCTACTTTCGGCAGTCAGGGGTCCGAGGTTTCGCCCGCAGCATGCCCACCAGCACCGCCATCGACAGGTGAGAGAAAAACACACCTGCACGAAGACACGCAACACACCTGCAAACGCACAAGGATCGGACACTACTCAGACAAATGCTCCTTTTTTGTAATTTTAGATTCCTATGTCTGTCTCTGTGTGTGTGTGTGTGTGTGTGTGTGTGTGTGTGTGTGTGTGTGTGTGTGTGTGTGTGTGTGTGTGTGTGTGTCTTTCTAGTGTGTTTGTTTTTGTACTAAATTGTGATTCACTTCCTCTCTATATCACTCCTAAAGCCATTAGCTTCTAATTTCCCATGATTGCATAGGTTACTGCAGTTCAACTTGAAGACATGCATTATTAAATCTAACTTAACTCTTTGTTTTTGTTCTAAGTAATTGGACAATTCTCTTGCTCCCACTGATGCAAAGAGGTTCTGTTGTCTAGTTTGCAACAGCCAAAACAAAGCCAGACTAAAAAATTAGGGCAAGGGGATAAAATGTCACCTCACATGACAAAGACTAAGGATTAGTCTGCCGGGACATTGTGCAAAAGTGATAAAAGATGATGTACCTGGAAAGATTAAGATGCCAGATACCATTTGACCACAGTATGACCACCCACATTGATAGCATCAGGGATATTTTTTTATTATGGAATGTGGGAAGCAGAATTCAGTGGCTAATGCTTTTTGGAGCAGCTCTGAAGAAGTGGACTAGCAGACATCTGCGCAGGAGAAATGAAGTCTTCTGCCAGGTCGTGCTCCAGGGGGTCAAGGATTTGATTCCTTACACAGGGTTCCCATGCATGGGGGAAATTTATAGCTGGAGTTATGGGAAACACATGGATAGTTATTAAAGAATAGATTAAAATATCCATCATCGAGATGGCGTAAATGCAGACGTCAACTTTTGTCCATCCCCAACCACACACAGAAAACAGATATAGTTACTACACATAGATAGATTTTTTTAATCTGAATAAATGTCATATCACTTGGACAGGACTTGGAGTGGGCAGTCTCAGTGACTTCATACACCAGATTTGTTATTGCTGACAGAGTTATTGTGGTCAGATTGTTTTGTCTTGCTTTGTTTTTATCACATATTGAATGGAATATAAAAAGAGGCGCAGATGAGGTCAAAGCATTTTTGTGTTGTTTTCGTGGAAATAACCTCACAGGCTGTATTTGTGTTGATGCTAGTAGTATGTCTCTGTTTCCAAACCTTTGGCTGAATGTTTGCCTAGATAGTTTGGGAGTTTGAAATACCTATGGGATGAGGCTGGTATTTTAAGCTTTATTTTACCGCCCCCACACACCTGACCGCTTCAGTCACCGTTAAAAAGAACCGGAAATAAATATCGAGTTATCCTGGCAAGCTGATGCTCACCGCAAACCACCAACACACTGTTTATATATTCTCGTTAGCTATATCCCTTGTGTTTACATTTCCATAGACTGGCATTGGAGCATTTAAACTGTATGCAGTCTGTGATAGTTACCAGGCAGTGCTCTCAGTTCTAAATATGGCAAGAGGAGAGGGACAAACAGCAGCACAGAGCTCCCTGTTGTGTGAACTCTGATAGTTTGAAAGATCTGTCCAAGGGGACTTATTTCAGAATAGTTTTAGAGGTCATCGTAACCAGCAGCATGGAATACGTGACTAGTGAAAGGGACACAATAATGGTCAGAGATATGATTTGATTGAATTTATTTGACCAACTCAGTTTTAAAGGGACACCAGGCAACTTTTAGCCACTGTTTGAGGTATCCTTTTCATCACATCATTTGTTTGTATTTGTACCATCTCCAAATTAACTTGAAGATATTTACTCCTAAAAGGATAGATGAATGCAAGTTTTATCCCCACCAACCATCCAGGATATGCACTGTACAGTTCTGGGTGGGGGGCAGGAAACCACCTTGTTACAGAATGACATTCCAAACTTCTTGCTATCACACATCATTAGTATGTTCTAGCAGTGACATTAAGACTCTTGAAAATGTTTGTAAGGTTTTGTATGCCTGTTATGTAACTAGTTTACTAGCAAAAAGTTGCCTTGTGACCCTTTAATAACTACATGACACAGCTCATAGTCCGCACCATCTCTTATCGGAAAGCAGTCAGGATTAGATGCTGATTGTTTAGGGTTTAATCTGCCCTTCAGGGCCAGTTTTAGTTTTTGTCATGCTTGGTGAACTACCCCCACTACAGTGTGGATTATCAATAGTAACCCCCTGTCCTAACCTACAGGGGTCCAGTGGTGCCCTAGTGGACAGAGGGGACCAGGCATTTTGTTACTGGACAGACTCATCTACTATGAATAACAGTGTGAGGTCAGCCATAGCCTTGGCCAGGAGGCCTTCAGCAGCTAAATATATCAGTGGAGTTATGTCACATCAATTCCAGTTTGCATAATAATAACCTTTTCATGTTTCAATGAGTGCAGGAAGAATGCCGCACTTTGATGTTGGGAGTCTAGAGGACACTTAGCTCTCTTTTCTTTTTTACACATTCAACTCTATAAAGCTTGGCGTACAGTATGTATAATTAATATAGTTCTTAGTCACCAATAGTTATTCATAGAGAGACTGCAAATGATTCTAAAGTCAAAACTGGCCTTTGAAAATATCAAATATTTATAATTCACTGACTCACATCACACTGCTGCCGTCAACATTTAAGTCAGTGTGACACTATGTGTGAGTCAGCTACTGTCTGCTCTGCCTCTGTGATAATCCACCACTGGCACTATGGCAGTAGGACACCATAGAAATGCAACAGATATGAAGATGACTATTTATCATTCCACCGAGTGTTCCTCAACTCTGTTCAGACTTTAAAGTTCCTGGGGATAGTATGAGGAACAGAATCCCTAAGTGCTAAGTGGGAGGTTAATGGCGTCCCTTAGCTCTTAGTATTTTGAAGAGGAGGGGGAGAAGGGATCACGACGAGGGCAGTGTCAACGTGGATAAATGTCAGTAGTAAATTGCTCCTTAAAATAGCGTGTGTTCAAAACAGATGATGCTGCAGCCACCTAAGAAAATTACCTCAGGGTAAAAAAAGGTGATCCTCGAAAAGTTGTCACTATATAATTAACTGTATGTCATTACATTAGAGACTATAATGTTGAAAAGTTCTGTGTTTAACTGATGAGCATTTAAAGAAATGGGCCACCAGGGAATATTCAGTAACGTGCAAGGCAGTAAAACATGGACTCAAGCACAGTGTTATTGTAGTTCACATTACAGCATGTTTAAAGTACATTAAGGTTTTTCCCATGGATTTCAACCCCCAGATCAATGTTATTTTTATATCATATCCATTAAAGGGTAGATGGGCTTCTTTTCAGTCATGGCAAATGGGCAAGCTTGCAGAGCACAGGGAGGTTGTGTATCTAAGCTGGGGGATGGTTGTTTACTAAGAAGCACCATGTCTTCCTAGAGCCCTTTAATCAGTAGTGCTGATAAGGAGAGAGAGAGGGGGGGGGGGTGGGGGTAGAAGAAAGCATAGCCAACTGAGTGCTAGGGAGGTAGAAAAAAAGCAAAATAATAACAGTAGGGGGTACCTTTTTGACCCTCTTGAGCACCTGTCTTTTGACACCCACCGTCAGATTAAGTTAGAGCGCATTATGCTGCTGTTTGCAGAGAGGCGTTTAAAAGCACAGCTTTGTGAGGTGGAGGAGGTGGTCAAAGTGGTGGTGGTGGTGGTAGAGGAGTGTTTGGAGAATGGAGGGGGGTGGGGGGGTGTTGTTTTCCCCACGCCTCTGTCTCTGGCTGTAGCCTGCTTCTGGACCGACCGCTCCCCTCTGGAGAAAGCTTGGGCCTGTGAAAGCCTGGTGGTGGTGATGGTGGTAGTGGTGGTGGTGGTGGTGGTGGTGGCGTCCCCCCAGGACTGTGCCTTTTTAGGAGCGCCTCTCAGCAGCTCTGTTTACACTCACGGCCACTTTGTACGGCGTGTTTATGCTGCGCCAGAGGCTCAGGGGGAATATATCAGCATTAAAGGAGGACCTCGTTTATTAACTGTCAGAATACAAGACATGCCTAACAGGCAAAAAACTTTAGATGTTGGTCAAGGGGGCAAATTGTGATTATGAGTCAGGTGAATATTTATAAGAACGTGTAGTTAGTTTAAGAACAGGGTGTACATACTTTGAAAAGTGAAAAGACTTTAGAGGAAGAGGTGTGTATGCTATCAGTGTGTTTTGAGTTGATACCATACACCATGGCTGTGCACAAGATTCCATTTTTGCAGAGGCCGAGTTCTGTGTTTTGTGGGCTGTTTACTGTGTGATGGTTGCCAGTGGCAACTGGCCCATGCCACGATACACCAGAAGAGTGGCTCACTTTGTTTGGTCTAGCTGCTGTGGAACAAACCAGGAGCAAATGGAGAGTGACGGGCAACAAAGTCCTATTTCTTCCATCCCATCTGTCTTTGTCTTGTTCTCTCTCTCTCTCTCTCTCTCTCTCTCTCTCTCTCTCTCTCTCTCTGTCTCTCACACACATGCCCATTTCATATTTTCTCAATAAATAAATATCAATAAATATGTAGTGTTCTCCCTTCGTGTGCAAAGCATGTAAGTATTCCTTCTTGGATGAGTAGATGTGTCAGATCTTGTGTCTGCTTCTTTGGCTCATCACATGCTACATGCTTGATACTCCACAGGGGCTGAGGAGAAGGAAGTGCACAACCATTTAAACGGACACACCCTCTCTCAATAATAACCCCTCTCTGACTAGCCTGTTGTTTATATTAGCAAGAAACTCTGCATAATACAAATGATCATTGTTGCTTTTGTTGATGTTATTAATAATAATGTCAATATTATTGTTGCTATATTACTGTTAAAACTACAGTATATTTAATTTTCATAAGAATATTAATAAATGAAGTGGCACCTATTTAATTGCTAAAACAAGCAAACACACACATATGATCTTATTTGTTATCTTATTGTCATATTTGTAGCCATGGGAATGTTGCGAAAATGTAGGAAGCCAGCACACCCAAGTAGCAGATGGGGATCATTGAACAGCTGTCCTGATATGAGATGTCCTGATAAGGTGGTTCTGAACTAGCCCAGGTTAACATCTGGACTCTCTCTTGCATCACTCTCTCTCCCCTCCCCTCCCCAGGGTTGCCAAGGCGATGAAAGTGGCCATGTACGAGACTCCGGCAGGGTGGCGGTTTTTCGGGAACCTGATGGACTCCAGCCGGTGTTCCTTCTGTGGGGAGGAGAGCTTCGGAGCAGGTCTGTTAGCTTCATCCCGATGATGCAAAATTTGTTAGCTTCATCCCGATGATGCAAAAATTTGATGCAAAAAATAAAAAAGAGGCTTTTTTGCCTTTAATGAATAATGTGACAGAGAGAGAGAGAGACCGTGTGAGAGATTGGGAAGGATCAGGAAATCACCCCGGGTCCGACTCGAACCTGGGTCCCCAGATTTCTCATACGACGCATAACCCACTTAGCCACGGCACCCCCCTCAAAATACATTTGCAAACCGTTCTGTTTGTTGCATTCCCAAGATGTGATGTTGTGAAGGACTTTTCTTGATGTTCCTGGAATGGTATGCAACACTGCAAACATTAGGTGCAGTTTCATTCTTTCCTCAGTGCCGGACACAAACATCTGCAGAGGCAGAAGTTTCGCATGAGGAGGAGAAAGGTCGTCCCGCCTGCTCCAATACAGCCATAAAGCATCTGTGTTTTCAATTTAGCCGCTGAAGAGGGAGGGAGGCTCAATCCCTAAGCAAAACCAAGACAGAAACACATGCAAGTCAAGGCAATGTAAACAAGCTAACAAGGACCTTGCCATCATTAGCAGTGACTTTCTGAGTCATTGACATTGACAAACTGCTTATAAATATAGTTTGATTGGGGTCCACCGTAAATGCTATGCTGCTGATGGTAAAAGAGCTGTTGGCTTCAGTGTAACACACCTACCTTTCAACATGATAGAGGAGTGTGTGTACTTATGCTGAAATCCTCTTGACATTAACTGTAAATAAAACATTGTAAATACAAGACGTTCCGTTGCTATAAAAGGAATATGGCATTTTGAAGGCCCGTTACCCAAAGGACTCCCCCTGGCAGCCGCCCCAAACACCAGGAAAAGCTCTGAACACTCTTCTGTTCATGAGTGAGAGAGATGGAGTGATTTCAATGTGGGGGTAGTGGGAAAGAAAGATTGAAAGGCAGACACAGAGAGAGATAAAGAGAGAAAGAAAGAGAGTGAGAAAGAGAGAGAGAGAGAGAGAGAGAGAGAGAGAGAGAGAGAGAGAGAGAGAGAGAGAGAGAGAGAGAGAATCTCATAGTGGTTTGTTTAGTGTTCTACATGGAAATCTGAAATTTGTGGGCACCCTTTTATGGAAAAGCACATTTTGGGAGACTGTGTTCTCAACCCCTCTCTTGATTCCTTGATTATTTAATAACTGTGGAATTCCAGATATGCTGCTCTTCACAACTACAACCCCCCCGATACAGACTAGTCCCCTCAAACAACAGTACAACAACAGAGCTAACACAAGTTCATCAGCCGCGTTCAATCAGAGTGTCCACCTGCTCCGTGACCGAAGGAAAATGAAACCTAATCCAGCGACCGCATCATTAGCCAAAGCAAAGAGCAGAATATGCCCATATATCACAACGCTTTGATGACTAGCAGGGTGTGATGGAGTCCTTGGAGGAGGGAGAGAACTTGGCTTTCATGTTAGGACACCAACAAAATGGTTACCTCCCTAAGCTTTAAGCCTTTATCTCCTTAGGAAGCAATGTGAGGTATCTGTTTTTTTTTTTTTTTATTTCTCAATCTTGTAAGAGATCAGTCAACAAAGTTACATTGTTATGGAGAAACCATATCAACCGAGGAGACCTTTAGTATCATTATTTTTGTAATCCTGAATGTGATCTCCTGTTTGTTGTTATTGTGACTCGTTTGCTCCGACTGAAAGGTTGAATTTATGAAGCTGTGTTACATAACGGACTCTCGGACTACCAAACTTGGTGGTGGTGGCTGAACTGAACTGCGCCGCGCAGCACTGCACTGTTGGCTGATGATAAAGTGTAGCTCTGCACTCAGTTGCACTTTAAATGAACATTCCCCAGTAAAAGCCCCAGCTGGTGCACTGGACTCCGCTTAAGGCCTCCCTGGAGAGGGGAGAAAAAGACCCTTAATGTTTGTCCAATGGGGCGTGTTTGTACACTTGCACTAGTGCTGCTGATATACGAACTGTGCCATAGGGTTGTTGACATTGGAGGGCTAGGAGTCAAAATAGTGGAGGAATCTGTGTGTGTGTGTGTGTGTGTGTGTGTGTGTGTGTGTGTGTGTGTGTGTGTGTGTGTGTGTGCGCGTGTTTGAGAGAAACAGAGAGAGAGAGAGAGAGAGAGAGAGAGAGAATGATGGGGTGAGAAAGAGATTGGATCAGAGTGGTAGAGAGAGCTGGGGTGAGAGAAAGACAGAGAGACATGAGGTGAGAAAGAGAGATAGAGATGGTGAGCTTGTGCAGACGTTTCTGGAACATCTGCGTTGTTCACGACAATCTCTTCCAACACACAATACAGTACACATATTGTTCTGACGAAAAATTCTGTTTATGTCATTGTATTTGAACTTCTCGCCATGGTTGTTCTTGCTCCTCCTTGAGGCCCATTTGGCATTGGTTTACATACGTGTGGACTATGGGCCGCATAAACATTGAAACAAAAAGTCTGAAACCAGATCAATATGGTCCTTGGGCAGCGCCAAGAATTTGTGGTCAGGCATGGCTCTGTTTAGGAACCCCTCTTTATCACCAAGGTCTTTTCCAAATAGCTGATGACATGCTGAAAAGGAACATACCATTTTAATTGTGTAGGGATGTTCACAATAATACATGCTTTACAATAATAAATGTCTTTTATTTGAAGGTAAGGATTACATCACCTACTGTAGCTCATGTTTAACCTGGTATAACTTATTGAGGTTGAAACAGGAACAATTACAATTGCATTCTGCCCAATGGAACAACCCATTAGATGTGTAAAGCCAGATTGTATATATGTATAGAGCAGTGGCCTAACTATGGCCCCGGGGCCAATTACGGCCCACCTTGGAAGGGAAAAAAATAGTTTTTAATAAATGAAGGGAAGGTGATTGTTGTTGCAATTATATATCCAGTATAAATCATAGGTTTAGTACTGGAGTAACATGTTTGTCAACAACATCAGTAAACAGTGTATTAGATTACCTCCAGGTTTTCTGATCTAAAAATCCAGTGTCACTTTCACTTGAAACTGGTTAAAAACGTGTGCTCTTAATTTTGCATTGGCCCTCGACAGATTAGATTTTTCAGTATATGGATTGCTAAAAGAAAAGTTTGGCCACCCCTATGTACTGTATGTAGCATGAGTGTAGCTGCAGTAACCTAAACAACCATTAATATTATATTTGGATTTACATACCCTTTCTTGAGGGTAGTTTTGCCCTTTGTCAGATTGGGGTTCTGAGATTCTGAGTCCCTTTTCTTTCCTCTTGTGTCCAGGCTCTGATCACATCCGGGAGAAGGACGGCCTGTGGACGGTGCTGGTGTGGCTGTCCATCATGGCTGCTCGTAAGCAGGGCGTGGAGGAGATCGTCAAGGACCACTGGGCCAAATTTGGACGCAACTACTTCTGTCGGTGAGCCCTGCCCTCACAATAGTTGTTTTGTGCTTGTTGTTGGACAGGACCCTATACCTTTCAAAATGAATCCTTTGGTAGTTGAAGTTACAGCTGGAAGGAATCTGTGTAGGTCATCATAATAGAGTTAGATAGAAATAGAGATACTTTATTTTATCCTGGAGGAAATGAAGATGTTCACTGGGGTAACATTAGTAACATTAACATTAACAGTAACATTAACACAACAAACATAAACCAAGCCACACAGCCTAGACAGAAGAAAACTTGCACATTCATACATATATTACTGTACCGCTAGAGAATGAGCCTGAAGTAATTGACAATTGATCGATGTAAGGATTAAAGGGTCACTAGGTAACTTTTCTCCTTTTACACATAGCATGTTCACTAGTATTACAGCAAAAAAAAAACCTCTACAGTGCCCTCAAAGCATCTGCCGGATGTGTCAATGTAAATTTTATAACAAAATGTATGAATGTAAATCTTGTGAAAGTAGAGACAGGAGCACACTGATGAAACTTGCAGTCTTTATTTGTGCAAAACTGTGTCTTTGTCAGAGTGTGGAAACGTTAGTCAGTAATAAAGTTTCATCAGTGTGCTCCTGTATCTCCTTTCATAAGATTTTCAGTCCAAATGAGAAGCGCCTGATGTTGCAGGATGAGGATTGATGCGTGGAGTGCCTTATTTTTATGTAGAAATGTAAACGTTGTTACAATGTTGGTAACACTTTAAATGACAGCCTGTGAAGTACCTACTGGATATAGATCAGTAAGAGTGGCGTAACAAAATGCATCAGGGGATGAATTGCAGAGTACTTACTGTGTTAGAACAGTTTGCCACAGCAACACAAACAACATGAACGTAGTTTGAGTTCTTTCTAGACTACTGGCGGTGAGATTGGATGGATCAGAAATCATGGGAATATCACACCTGACATTGAGTTAAAAGTGGAGCCTAATGGTAGGCCTGTTTGTTCTTTCATCATCTAGAAAGAACACTAGGAGAGTGCAGACCGACAAGGCAATAGGGTTACTGAAGCGATACAAATTCCAGATGGGGTTCTGGATCACTGATCACCATCAAAATTTAATCATCTGTTTTTTGTCCTAATACCTAGGGTTATGTTGTTTAAAAATGTTGATCCAATTTACCTTGCACACAAACTGTCAGACAGACAACATAACCTCCTTGGCAGAGGCAGTACAATGCATGACATAAGGCAGGGTGTAAAGCACACTATTTGAATTAGTCTAGGTCGAATTAATTCCTGTGATGTAGGAAGGTGATGGACAGATTCAGAAGAAAACTTTCCTGTTGTTTGTGTCAACTTTTTGTTACGCTGTTCATACCTAATCCTTACCCAGTACTTCATGGTCTTTGGTCTTTTTCCCCCACAATAGTGCCTTCCAGGGGGCACTACCTTCAAGGCACTACACCCCTAAATCTGGGGTTAGGATGAAGGTTAATGGGGTTAGGGTTAAGGTCAAGGTTAGTGCCTTTCAGGCAGTGCTGCCTGGGAGGTGCCTTTTGAAAGCAAAAGAATACAGTCAAAAACCAAATTACCACTGAGCGTACCTCACGGTCCGATCTGTACTCTTGTTTCTTTCTTCTCAAGGTTTGACTATGAAGCCTTAGACCCCAGAGCTGCTTTCTATCTGATGAAGGATCTAGAAGCGGTCATCACAGACAAAGCGTTCTGCAGTCAGAAGTTTGCTGTCGGAAACAACGTCTACTGCGTGGAGAAGGCCGACAACTTTGAGTACATAGACCCTGTGGACGGATCAGTGGCGAGGAACCAGGTGAGAGAGATATGTTACTATTTATCATCTGCCTGTAGGACTTGGTCTTTCTTTTAGGCATTCTAAATTAGGCCTGGGCAATATATTCTTCCATATTGACTGATACAGATTCTTTTTTATCATGATTAGGGCTGAGTGACAATGAACAGTATGGCTGTGGTTTATGAAAGGGAAAAATCTGCTTGCTAGCTCAATAGTTTGAGACATAAACTTGCATACCCTTCGTACACGTTAGAGTTAAGGACACTATTATCAGATGTCACAGTGCTGTGAAAAACAATTGTGATTTTGTGAGTACCGATATTTTCTCTTTTTCTAACTCCAATGGAATAAATTAGGAGTTACAATGCAGTTACTACTACTGCAGTAACTACTAAGAAAGAATCGAGATTTAGTCATGTTATTTTAAATATACTTAACAAATGCAACTTACTTGTTAGTGATTGACAGACTTACATGAAATAGTTTGCTCGCTCCCATAAAATGGATGTGAATAACCTTAGACCCTCCTTAGATAATGTAAATACAACATTGCAGAGAGAGAGAGAGAGAGAGAGAGAGAGAGAGAGAGAGAGAGAGAGAGAGAGGTTAGCTTTCTGGAAGCTTCTCTCCACAGCAACAGGCCCCGCCCCTGTGCTGCTGATTGGAACTCTCCAGATGACCTCTCTGTTCCGTCAGTCTCTGCCATCTATCTAATCCTTCCTTCTCTTTCTCTTTCCCTCCTCTTATCCCTCCTTTCTTTGTTCACACCCAGACTTTTGAGATTTTATACACAAATACACACACACACACACACACACACACACACACACACACACAATAACATAATAATACACAATTCTCAAGAGTACTGTTGAGATTCCATTCCACTAAAGTTCCAAAATGATGATGACAACAAACGTTGTTAATGTTGGCCTTAATTAGCATAGCATACTGTAGGTACAGTATTGTGTACCTATAGGTAATTCTGTACTGTGTTAAAACACCATATCATATTGAAATAATATTGTAGCTAGAGTTTTTCATGAAAAGAATGATAGAAAAAACAATCTTTTGTGTGTTGGACATCAGTTATCTGGTCTAGGTTCTACTTCTCATTGTAATCCATCACTGTCTGTCTGTCCTTGCTGGTGTTATCACAGAAGCCGCGCTTAGACATTCCACACACGCCAGAGTTGTTTCAGCTGCTGCCCCTCTCTTCCGCAACTGTCAGTGGCACCGGGGCCCTCCGCAAGGGTATCAGCTGTTCAGTACCCCCCTACACACACACACACACACACACACACACATGGACACAAAAGCGTGTGCTCACATACTGTATGCACACACACACACAAACTCAAACATACTCACACAGAAATACAGACAAACACGCATACAGTACGCACGTGTATACATATACACACAGACACACACACACACACACACGCATGCTCATACACACTTGTATACGCAGGTATAGATACACATACACACACAGAGACAGACAGACAGACACACATTTGTGTGTACATCATAGACACACACACACGCATGCTCACACCCACTTATATAGACACACGTATACAAACACACACACATACACACACCACACACACAGGCAGACAAATATGCGTGTGCTCACATGTACACACACACACACACACACACACGCACACACACACACACACGCACACACACATAGACGGGTCACTGAGTCATATACAGTGGGAGGCAGACTGGCCACAGTAATGTGCACTAGCATATGCAGCGGGGTTCTGAAGGCAGGGAGCTTAGCACTGCTATTCCACTCATGCCGCTATGAGGAACCACCGAATTCCGATTCCGATTCCGATCTCTTTGTCACTCTCAGACACGCCTCTGTCCAGTGGCACAGAGGACTTTAGGACGGGAGCTTTTCTTGCCTCTGTGGAGAATCCATTTGACCTTTTTCTCACCTTGTTCTGGGAGAAGCTAAAAATATTGGATTTTGATGAGATGATTATCTTAAAATATCACTGTTACAGTAACAGTGCACACTGAATAACATAAGATTGAACTCAAAATGGACACCAGATAAAACCTACGCACATCTTGCAAGTTTTTTCCTCCTCCATTTTTTATTTGAACAAATTATAAGATTAATAAATGTAAAGTGAATCTCATGTGCCTGTAAAAGTACTCTTTTGATCCGGTTAGGGAAATTCCACTGTCCTATTCCAAATGTGCTGTAGCTTTTGTAGGCAGTCCTGGTGGGGCTCATGTCCACCCAGAGGGCCTTTGTAGTGTGCCAATGTTTCCTTTTAAGTGTACCTCTCCAAGGGCATTCGTCCACCGAGGACTTCAGCTGCCTCGTCTGTCTCAGTGGAATTGGAAATGTCTGTTTCTGCTTCTCATCCATTTGTTATCATTGGAGTCTGTTTCCCAAAAGTGTAGTTGCTAACCAGTTAGGAACCTAGTTGGTTGGCAATGGGAAATTGCACTTGGGAAACGGACCTGTGCCGCTAAAGCATGGTGCTTCTAGTATTTATGTAACTGCTGGCAGTCCTGCCAGTGCTTCAATATAGCCTGTCCAGCGGCAAAGGGGCTGATTTGCAGCAGAAGATAGGCCTACATCCTTCTTTCTTTTCTGAAAGATAAAACTAAGCAGAATGGCCTTTGTGACATTGTCTTTCATAGTTCCTTTTAATTGGAAGCCAGTGAATCAGAGGTTCTCTGCCATGATTTATTCTGGATGCCTAAAGATTCCAGAAGAGGGCAGTGTTATGCTTAATGACTTGTATGTGTGTTCGTTCCTCCACTGTGTCAAAACAACTTACTCTGACCAGCCTCTTGTTGCTCTGCCCAGGTTAAGTTTTTGCCTGTGTCTTTTTTGTGTTTGTGCAAAATAACTCAGAATGTTAAGCACAGACTTTGATTATATTTATAGAAAAGGTGGGTATTAGGGCAAAGAACAGAACAAATGGTGATCCTCTGAAATTTGTATTGAATCTATTGGACCTCTTGGCTGAGGTCTAAACTCTCTGTGTGCTTTTGTAGTTAGTGCTGTTTCTACGGCAGAAATAAGAATGCATTGGACAATAGCTGACAGCTGATAAGTGGAGAATATCTTGTAATAAAGTCACAAATGTCAGGCATTCCAGCTTTGTAAGTAATCCGTCAGAGTATTTTTTACAACTTTTACAACTTTTATGTACAACTACAAGTAGGGGTAGTTAATTATGTAGGTTGTATGAAAACTGAGCCAAACTGTTTGATCTGCCATGACTTTTAGAGGGTGTTTTTCATACATTTGTTGTGCTACATTATTGTTTTGCAAATGTGCTCTGTTATTCAAGTTAGGACAGTTATTCAGTTTGAACCTGATCATAAGATTTGGCATTTTTGAAAATTTGTACGATTTTATTAAATTCAAGGTCTATGAATAAATAATTATAATTTTATTAAATAATTAAATTAATTAAATAATTGTCAATGGTTTATGTTCATTTTAAAGATGGCTGACATGCTAAATATCATCAAATAAAAAGATAATTCCTCCCTCTTCTTCTTCCTCCCTCTCCAGGGTTTGAGGATCATCTTCTCTGACTCGTCCAGGATCATCTTCCGCCTCAGTGGGACCGGCGTAGGTGTGGGAGCCACCATCCGCATCTATGCTGAGAGCTTCGAGAGGGACCCAGAAAGACACAACAGGGAACCTCAGGTATAGGACGGCACACTCACTCCACACCTGCTTCTCCCTACATACTCACTCTTGTCCTGTGTTCTATTTTTCGTCTCACATCTTGCCCAACTGGTTTCTAGCAAAGATTGTGGAATACTGCTATTTTTACCTTCTTTGTTTCTACTATAATTGGCAGACAAGACCTTTTCCATTCAACTGGAAAAGTTTCACTGCCAATCAAAAATTCTGGAGCACTACAGTACACTCTAGATTTTTTGATTGGCAGTGAAACTTTTCCAGTTGAATCTTTCCATGGAATTCTAGGACATCGCCTTAGTCATTCTTATCCTTGTCCGTAATCTCAGTCTGTTTCCAATGATTAGGTTGTGGCTCAATGTAATATTTCTGATATAATCTTTCCTTTGAAATCTAAGTCAATTGACTCGTGTTTCCTGTTACGCTTTGGCTTGGCATGGAACCTTTGTACATACTGGCATTGTTTTGGGAGTGGAAAGGCTTCTGAATGACCACGAGGTCAGTGGTTTCTATTGTCCACAGTGACACGTGTCTGAGTACATCTCTCACTGCCTTGTTTACAAATTGAGGGCCCATAAAATTCTCAAGCCACCTTGTGTTAGTTCCTGAACTTTAGAAGTTTACGAGAGGACTTCTGTTATTCATTTTTAAAGATGCTTAGAAACAACACATTTTCTTAGAGCTTGTGAAAGCTGAGCTCTTGTGGGTGTATGTTTGCTTAGACTTCAACCTGACTCACGGGTTGGACTGTAAATGTTTTTGATTTTTATTGTATTGTTGACTCCTCTGCTTCAAAGGCAAAGTGTTTCTGTTCTCACTTGTTTTTTTTCTTGCTCTAGATGTTTATGTTTACCTTTTATGGCTACTTCCTCTTCTTTTTTTCTACAAAATAGCAGTACAAAAAACTAATGCTGTTTTGCACAACAACATTACAAGACAACATGATTTATGAACTAAAATGCCATGAAATGCCTGATTGTTTATTTTGATGTTTTCTTGATTGTAAACAACCTACGGAAATTATATGAAAATGTTTTTTTTTTGTTGTTGTTGTTGTTTTTTTTGTTTGTTTTTTTGCCCATTGTGTCAAGTTTTTTTTTTAGGGCGTTGCTCTTGCATTTCTTGTCATTTCACTGGAATGCCCTCTGGCCACACAGATGATCACGTCTCTCAATCAAATCTAGAAATGACGATAAAGGAAGCAATTAAACTACGTAGATATATCCTAAATACCTATCGTTGGTGTTGCTCTATTGATAGACGGTTGATAAATATTTGCCTGGTTTACCACAGGTGATCTTATCTAGCCTGTATCGATAAGTGACCTGAATTGGTTTAATGTTGCTGATTATACAAAGGTGCATGGTGCAGATACCATTAGTCATTGTTATGCTCAATTGTCCGCAGCAACCAAGTTACTATAGGGTGTTCAAATAATCTCTATGGATGGACACGACACCAATTGAAGAGTTCAGATGCAAAACCCCCTAACTCCACTTGACCACTTTTTGAGAAAAAGGCCATTTTTTATCAGGCGTTTACAGTGTTTTGATTGCAAACAGATATTTTAGACACGGCGGGGAGCAGGTTTTATTTTATTTTTTCACAAAAACATTTCATTTACATATTATAGATTTATACAGGATTCACAAAATATCATTAACTCAGTTTTCACAAAAATGGTGTTTAGGGGGTTTTGCATCTGAACTCTTCAATTATTTCTTACTATCTTAGATGTTTAAGAGCCCGTTCTGTGTTAAACAGCCAGTTGTTGATTGATGGTTCAGTGTCATTCAAGCATACTGTAGCCATATGAACGAGCTTGCTGACTACATTAGTGATACAGAATTTGGAACAACAAATGCCGAACACAAATGCAATTGCAAATGAGCCTTGACCTTGACCTTGACCTTGAGTCAACAGGCTCGTGCAAAAGGGATATGCTTGAATGATGCCGAACTATCACTTTAAGGCACAATTGGCCTCTATCTAAAGTAAGGTAAGGTAAGGTAATCTTTAATGTCCCCCAAGGGGTAATTGGTTGCACAGTCAGCAGTGTAACAAGTACAAACATACAGTCCAACATGCAATGTAACAAGTACAAATCTACTGGTTCTGCTTCTTGGCATGGTGTACCTACACGCACGCCCTGAGGAAGGAAGTCTGAACTCACAGGACAAAGATGACTGGAGTCACCTGTAATGGAGGAGGTTTTCCTGGTGGTTCTGGCCTTAAAGATATGTTGCAGATCAGGAAAGCTGGTCCTTGCAATATTGCTGCACACCTTGACAATTCTCTGCAGTCTTTTCTTATTTTTGATTGACACTGACCCAAACCAGAGGCGGACGAAGTACTCAATTTCTGTACTCAAGTGAAAGTATAGATACACCAGGACAAAAATTACTCCACTGCAAGTGAAAGTTGCCAAGTCAAATGTTTACTGAAGTGAAAGTACAGAAGTACTTGCTTTTAAAAATACTTAAGTACAAAGTATTTCTATATTAATGTGTTATTTAATACCTATTTTGTCATTGATCCGGGTCCACAGACATAAGATGAAATTAAATTGAAGGCCATCTTGTTGGAAGGAAAAAGAGCAATTTTTTTGCAATTTGTCCTATTGATTGTTTTAGTGAGACAATTTTTCTGTAAAATGGTTCTGACCATTCTGACCAAGTTTCCTTGTCAATCAACCCTTAGAAATAAAATTATTTCCGGGTCCTATCTGTTAGACTCGTAAACAATTAGGCTATCTGGTTTTGAAGCTCAACAAAATCTATTGTGCGTTTATTCCTATTTTAGTGATTAGATTTAGTGATTTGTTTTACTGTAGGTCTAGATAATAAAAAAAAGAAATGTAAGGTGAACAGCACAAAGAATTTTCAGCAATATCTACCAGTGCCATCTAGCCTGGCGATGCCATCCTACGTACCTCCGCTAAACAATTTTATCTCCATACATAGTCTGGCCCAAGCCCCCCTAGCTCCCTTTCCCTCGGTTGCTCTACGGTTTAGCCAATCAGCACTCAGTTTAGAGCGAAGTCTCCGAATTTTGTTGTCCTAGCATAGGAACGCGTTTGTTATAGATCAAAACTTGCCAGAGATCTGTGTTAGGCGGAAGTTGTAGGCGTGAGAGCCAGGTGAGAGAATACGTCATATCCAAACGGAGACCTATTTCAATTGCATTGGGCCAGACTGTATGACATAGTCAACAGTCGCTTTCGCCCAGGCTAAGTGGCATCATGAGTTTGTATTCATTGGTTGACAAAGTTAAGACAACATAACAGTATATAATTATAATGTCTCAATGTAACTAGTACTTCATGCCCAATTCCAAATGTAGTGGAGTCAAAAGTACAGTATTTGTCTTCAAAATGTAGTGAAGTGAAAGTCACAAGTTTCCAAGAAAAAATAAGTGAAGTACAGATACTTGAAAATCGTACTTAAGTACAGTAATTGAGTACATTTACTTAAGTATTGTCCGCCTCTGACCCAAACCAACAAATAAAAGCTTTAAGCCAGTCAGAGCAACTTTGATACCAAAACAACATGGTTCCATTGGCCACTAACATCAGAGAGGGTTGAAGTAGAGAGAGAGGTTTAAACCAGGAGTTCTCAAACTTTATTGGGCCAGGGACCCCTAATGGAGCAGAATTTTTTTCCAAGGGCCCCTCATATTTTGCTTAGACCACACTTAAATAGACATGTTATTGCATTTGGCAAAACTTGACAGTGCAGGAACTGTTTTCTGTTGCCCTGCTGTTTTTTAAAAAAAAGCCTAAGGCAAGTGTTTTAAGTAGTATTTCTCTTCCCATAGTTTAAGTTTATATTTTTGAGAAAACCTTTTCACGGACCCCCTGGCAACGTGTTGCGGACCCGTATTCCATGATATTTGCTGACATCATCAAAGCATTCATGCTGCTCAGGTTTAATTGTTGTTGTTATTTTGCTGGTGTTATTTAAATACTATTGGAGCAATCAATCAGCAGCACGACAGGTCCACAACGTCATTATAGATTGTCTAGTCATCTTGTAGATGGGGCGGTGAGTTGTTTTCCTCATCAGTTGATAAGGCTTTCATTTGGCTGATAATTCTCTGGCATGTTTATAACTTCCAGTGATTAGTAATGATTAGCAGCTTTAGAAAACAGTGAATGAATCACTGGCCTGCGCATGGCAAAGTGTGGTGTGTGGACATGGAGAAGATATAGGTTAATGGCTTTTATTAAGGAGGGTGGGGATGTGTTTTTTATGTGATGTTATAAAGTGCCATAGTAGATTTTGTGTGTGTGTGTGTGTGTGTGTGTGTGTGTGTGTGTGTGTGTGTGTGTGTGTGTGTGTGTGTGTGTGTGTTTCACATTAGGCAGACCGTTCTGTTTTCTCCACTCTCCTTACTAAAAGAAGATTAACTTAATGAGTCTCATGAACAAATATTTTGAATAAGAGTTCAAAACACACAAGAGAGACTCTTTCTTCTTCTTTTTTTCACATTAGACTGACTGTTCTAAAGAGAATGTTGGAACGAAATATTTTTGCTAGGCTTCTGATGTCAGATGTGAATTGTCCCTTGCTTAAGAGTGTCTCATGTGTTTTTGAATTTTATTGAATTTGAACTTTATTGACAGTGTTGATTTTATTCAGGAACATTCGTTCATGTGACTCATTAAGTTGAGCTTGTTTCAAACTGTTACAACACTCGAGATTGGCCTTGTTTACTAACTGCAGGCTTTACCCACAAACTACAAATGCTGTCTCACTTCCTGACTCAGCTAAAAAATAATTGTCTGTTTCATGACATTCCACATGTATCCAGCTTTTCCTTAGTCACCATGATACATGTCAGGGATCATGCACTGTGGGTGTGGGTGTGTGTGTGTGTGTGTGTGTGTGTGTGTGTGTGTGTGTGTGTGTGTGTGTGTGTGTGTGTGTGTGTGTGTGTCTTTATGGGTGTGTGTGCTTCAAAGGTTCTTTATTGCATGTGACTGGCAACAGTTGGTGGTAACTTTAACACAGGAGTATACTATTTTATTTTGTTTTGTCTTAAGGGGCCTGGGATGAGATCCCTGCTAAAAATCCCTAAATGCATGTACTGTATTAGACTAACAAGCTATGATATTTGTTAGGTACTTTTGACTTGCTCAGAATAGCCTGAAATCAATAAAACAGTTACACAGCTAAGAGACATCAAAAATACTTTCCATAATTGGTTTAAGGGTTATTTGCATTTTATGGATGTTAGTTAAAGGAGAAATTTGAGACACTTGAGATCACCAAGTCCTTTTGGTTGGAAAAAGAAGAACATTTGATACAACTTTGATACAACCGAATAGCAAAATGGCGGTTAAAGCTATCTGAATGGGGCATAAAAACTCACTTTCAGTCAGTACAGTACAGTACAGTACAGTGCCTATAAGTACACTAAGAGAGAAAGCTAAATTGTTTACTTAGTTTGAAGATCTAACCAACTGTGTTGTGCTCATTCTACTCTGATCTGAAGTCTGAAAACTGACCTTGTAGATGTGATTGAAGGTGTTACTCTTATCGTTCATATAGTATATCAAATAGGGTATGGCATTAAAAATGTGTTCCACATTCTGTAGAGGTTGTGTTTTCTGAAGTTCTGATATTCACTTGCTCAGTACTATCCACAAGTGAATACATGATCAAAAATATTTTAACCTCAAAATGTCCATTTTTCGGCAGGTGGTCCTGGGACCTCTCATCGCCATCGCTCTGAAGATCTCTGACATCCACGAAAGGACTGGACGTCGGGGCCCCACCGTCATCACCTGAGCGTCAACCTCTGCCCTCCTTGGCCGACCTCCTCCTGTCTTCCCATTGGACTATTTCTCCGCACCAGGGGCCAAAGCCACGAGTCAGACTTCCTCTGGGAACTAGTCTTTCTCTGCATCCTCCATCTCTATCCCTCTCCTCCTCTTCTTCCTCCTCCTCTTCCACCTTTTCTTCCTCCTGCTCTTCCACCTTGACCCACATCATCCTCCTCCTTTTTCCATCGCCATGAGCAACACTGAGATACAGATATCATCCACTAGGCCGGCGCTTCCACCCTGACACCCTAATCTAACCTCTTCCACTGACCGCTGTTTTTGTTTTGTTTTGTTTTTTGGACACCAAAAAGTAAACTTGGCTTGTCTGCATGTTTCTTTATCACAGTCCTCCCTTAGACTATTGCACCGATACAACACACACTTTTTGGTGAGAACTGTACTGAGAGTGCTGCAGTCAATCCTCAGAGCATTTGTATCAGATTTCAATGTATGTTCATGTCTGTTGCTATCAGAAGTTTATATTTCAAATCAAAAACAGCTTGTCAAACCACTGATCTGTCAACTAATCTCTCCCACTGTTTAATGCTAAAGTGCTGTGTGAACAATCAAAATACAGTTAATACAGTTTACACTTAATTCTAGAAAAAAATACTTTTTGGTTGTTGACAGAAGTTATCACCCTTTTGTGTGTTTTTGTTTGTTTGTTTGTTTGTTTGTTTTATTTTCTGTGAAGCCTGTTGTGTCTGCAGTGCCTTATATTCTAAGAAGCACTTTCCAATAGAAGATTTGTTGAATCAACAGGTGTTAGAATCACTGCATAAAAGGGCAAAATAAACTGTGGAATGACATTGAAGAGTATTCAGTAAGTGTAAAACTTTATGCTTTTTTTGTGATTATTTATATATTTCTAGACAGCCCCCAATGTTGCCATTCCTACTCATGATGGGGTTGACCATGAACATTGTGAAAGGAGTTTTTTCCAAGCTGTAGGTTCCAGGGAAGAAGTGTCAGGGTGCCAGGTCTATTTTCAGCCTCCTCAGTTGTATTGTTAGTTTTGGCTACATACAGTACCTCCTATTTAATTCATTGTGAGCTAAGGCTCATCATAGTGATATTGGCAAAAGAACATGTGTTTGATATTGGGAAAAGAACACACATCTTGAACACAATTTAGTATTTTTAAATAATGTTGATACAAGAATTTTTTGACTAACATCACAGAGTGAAACACTTTTCTGTTCAGAGTTGTCGATTTTCCAGTATTGTTTGTGTGAGATGCTGTAAAGTACAAGCCCTGAGGTGCACTCAGAGGATCATGATAGACTAACTGATTCAGACAAAATTACATCTCTTCAGTTTTTTTTATAAATACCTTTTTATTTGAATGATTACTTTTCATTTTGTCCAGACTGTAATTGAAATAGTGAACACAAGAACAAAATCTTCGCTGAAAGTAATGACTTTTGCTTCTGCATGTTAGTGAAAAGCAAAGCCAGTTGCATGAGTTATGTTTATAAGACGGCAACACTTTTTTTGATATAAGCAGCAACTGAACACTGAACATTATGACAGTCATTGTAGAATTGTGATATCCACAGTTTTTTTTTTTTTTTTTTTGTTTTTTTTTGGGGGGGGGGGGGGGTATATCTGTGACATGTGATGTTTTTGTACCACTAAATGAAATGTGAAATGCTTGCTCACACTCTGCCTGATCCCACCTGCACTTTTCTAGCTGTTAATGTGCAGAAAATATGTTCATTGTGAAAAAAATAACAGGAAAAGCAAGCGTGCTGATTGCTGCAGTATTTGATTCTAAAGCAATGATAAAATAAAACCATATTGTGTGTGTCAAAGTGTTTAGCTCACCATTTATATTGATGGCGGTAACGTTGTTGGCCTGAACATTGGTTGTATTTTGTAATCTAGGTCTCTATTCCAGTAACCCCTGGTTGGGACACAATAAGTATGTTCTCTTTTTTATCAGTGTCATTTAATTGGGCTCAGACACCTTCTGTGATTTCATTCTATTGTCAGACGTGGAAGTGAAGTTCATTTGATTGTGTGTCAAGAACAATATAGTTGCTGCAACATGGTACTTTGTATCATACTGTAATTTAATCAGCGTTTACCATGTCTGTCCAGAACTGGAAGTCTTTGTACATGCACACTGCTTTTATTGAGAGACTAAGTCAAGGACTGAATTGAAGTTAATATTTAGCAGTGGATGAACATCAAAGCTGTAAAGAAACACAAACCCACATCCTATAGCCACTGTTGGCCATTCATAAGTTGCGGCCATGTTATAAAGCAATCAAGTCATAACCATATATGGTAAACAGGTTTGGTTTTTATTTCATAGGCTGTTTTACACATAGTCATGAGGTCATGACTTATACCACTGAATGAAAACAACATTCCATTGAAGTAATTGCAGTGCAGCTAATGCAACAATGCAAAATTACATGCTGTAGTTAACAAATCTACTACACTAGTGCTGCATGCATTGCATGCATATTCTATGTTACAGAGACACATACAGTAATCATTATTCTGAAAACATTCATGGTGTCTGTTACTGGTACTATATATGCATACAAAAAGAAGCCTCTAACTCCATTTGCAATTACATTACAGAAAATATCTGTATAATTTTGAAAAGCTTTAGTAACTCCAAGTGGATTTTACATGAACTCTTGATGTACATTTATACTCGCCTAAAAAAATCGTCAAATGACAGATGCTTTGCAAAGCATGGACAGTTTCTCACTTGTAACATCAAATTTTTACCTTCAAAAGAAAGAAATTGTGCCTCAATGAAGTGATTCAGTATTCAGTTCCATTGTCCTTTACAGTCTACCTCCAATGTCCCTGACTCCAATGTCCCTTCCTACATCACAATCTCATTGCACAGTCACAGTAGTAAGACACGGGTTCAGGAAATGACAGCTCTCCAGCCCCCTACCTGCAGATATCCTTAAGCTTGTGGCTACACTGTCTACACCCTTGCAATGGAAGTGCAATATAAGGTCTGATTAAGCACTGATTTGGTGTATTAGATCTCTATGGCAGTTAACCAGGAGCTGCTATTGCTACAGGTATTCTTGTACACCTCCAGTCTAACAGGTATCTCAGAGTAAAGTGTTTTTTCCCCCAGAGTTCTACAGTGTTCGCACTCACTTAGCCTACTCAATGCATACCAGGGCAGATGGGTCTGTTTAACATCCCAAACACCTGGATAAACACACAGTGCACAGTGCAGCCAACGCCACTCTGCCACTATGTCACTGGGGTCCAAATGCTGTGCCACTGACTGCCATGCCTGGCATGCACTTTGCCTGGCATTGACGCCACTTCAGTGTTTCAGGCCGGGAGTCCAGTCACGGTCCGCCACGTACTGAAACACCCGCACAGTGCATGTTGATCCCCGACCTTGTAGGTGCGCTTGAAGGTAGAATGTTTTTATTGGTTTACCACAGGGGCGCTGCCGGTGTTGTTTTGGCAAGGCCTGGCGTCTTGTTGTTGGTGTGGCTCGTCCAGGTTCTGTGGATTCAGACTCACAACCAGATGGTAGGAGGGCGGAAGCTCGTGACTGAAGTCTTCGTTCACCACATCAGCTGAGGAGGAAGTGTAGAGTGGGGGAGCTATGCCCAAACTCACATCCATAGGGATAACTGTGTTTCCTCTGGACTGGGACTCCTCATAGGAGGGCGGATAAAAGCTTGGCCTGCAAAATAACAATAATTCAAATTTATTTTTATGCTCATCAAAAAGTGGTAACTTTAAACCAATTTATCCAAATCACTCTGGTCATTTATGCAAAGGCTATATGTTTGAAAACAGTGCTCCAAACAACAATGAAATTGCAAAATACACTAAAGCCTTCAAAACCCTTTACTTTAGAGTGGTACCTAATGTACAATTAACTGCACAACACAAAGAACTTGCTCCACTGCAAATACTATATTTTGCCATAGACACAGTAACTGCTGACAAAAGACAAGATGAGAAATATTCTGATAATCCAAACTAGCCTGACAATTGTCAATATTTCATTACAGCAAAAGCTATAGATAATTAGATAGGCTAATCAACAAAAATACAACGATTGCTGAGCCTGCTAATGAAATAATGGCATTTTTTTCAATTTGGCAATCTTTTGTTTAGGAGAAAACATACACTGTTTGGCTCACATAGTCCACTGTTACAATAAGAGGGTCAAGTGTCTTGACAAGCTAACCATGGTCAATCATTTGCAGACCCTGTAAGGCCTAACTGTTATTCATAAAAAGAAAAACTTTGGAACTGCTTTAAATTAAAGCTCGTGAAGTAATGAGTAAGGCGTAGGTCAGAACAGCATAACAAAAACATGGTATTTATTACATAAATATGCTGGAATAACACAAACTACATGAAAGTAGTTGGAGGGTCTACCTTAAACTATTGCTGATGTTATTGGGCCCTTAAAAAATCATGAGAATTCTGAAATAGTATTTAAAGTGTAGCCTATCTAATGGTGCATTCATTCATCAAAAATGCATGCCATAAACGTAACCTAAGCAGCAGGGTGTATGAGAACAAGGAACTAGGAAAAGAACTATTTTAACTGCTGCAGGGGTCAAATTGACGCCTGCATTGGACAGATTAAGCATTAAGCATTCATGTACTAGTAGTTTGCATTACTCCAATATTACTTACACAGCAATACTCTACATATCCCTATACTTTTTGTCACACTGTTTTTACCATGGAATTGAGATTGCATTCTACACAGCAATTGATAAGCAGCAACGGATATTGCAGTCTGCAGCATCCTACAGAGATCCCTTACCTGTCTACGGTGAAGATGCACACCTGGCTGCTGGTCCTGCGGTTGTGTCCTCCCCGTCGGTACAGGTTAGTCCGCATGCCTTGCACAATGGACCAGAAGGCACCTACCAACAGCAGCACAAAGCCAGATGCCACCAGGATGTATGCAAAGATAGCGGCCACCGAGGTGTCATTTGCACTGTCCAGAGCCTTCACATAGGCACCCAGGCAGATGAAACCAAAGCCAAAGAATAGTGAAAGTAGACGGAGTACAATTCCTAAACGTTTTCCCTTGTCCATGGCAAAGGCGTTTGGAAATGCAATAGGCATGATGGAATGTTGTTGACTAGACTGAATTTGGATAACCTGCTGTTGGGCGAGTGGAGGTCTATACAGTCGAGGAAGTTAAAGAGAATCGTTCTGGCTTGTTTGGTAATGCCTGTCAGTATGCTGAGCTTGTCATGAGACACTGGTTTTATGCCACAGGGAACGGGGCAGTAACCAGAAGAGTCTGGGCATGGTGCGTTGTTGATTAACAAGTTCCCACCTTGGTGGGTCACTGCTATCAGTGAACTGTAGGCAGTAAATGAAGTAACAACAGTCCGTTTTGCCAGGCAGTCTGGAAGTTGTTTATGATAAGCCTTGCAGGAAAACAAAATTGAGTAACTGTCTGGAACTGTCTGGAACAATCCATGGCATAGTTCACTTTCCTTTAGCGAACTAGAGTAGCCATTTGAATATGTGTATCATGCTATGGGCTTGCCATCATTAGACACTGAAGTTTTAATATCTTCTGTTTGTTGGTAATGGGTGTAAGAAAAAAAAATAAGACAACTGTCATGTACAGAAGGGGTCTACTATTAAATTTGCCAGGTACTAAGTGTTTCTCAAAGTTGTGGAAGCATGCTTTGAAGGCTGCTTTTCTAAGTATTCCACGTCATTGTACTTTTACACGTCATTGTCCTTCATTTTTTAAAGGATGCACTGATGGAATCTCGTCTTTGTAGTGTACGACTTCCAAGGCTAGCGTTCTACCTAGGAAGCACTCTTGACTTTGAGAAGCAGTCACTATTGCTTCATTTCTTTAGCAGGCCTTCTGAATTCATTTACTCCCTCAATATCAGCAACAATCAAGTCATGTTAAGAGTTCACTGGAATAAGGAAAAGTGATCCACACAATGCATGCCAAATGTTTTTAATGTAGGAGTATGCATACTTGATTCGAGAATGTACTGGCATTTCCTTGAATGCATCCTTATCTTATCCATTTAATTAGTTGGCCTGTTTCTATTATTGCTTCAGAATGACAAGCCTATTGATGTGGAATATATAAACAAGTAATATGATTGCATATTATTGAAATGTAATTCAGTTCAAGGGCATTTGATGCCCTTTTAATAGTGGCACAAAATTCCTATCCCATGAGCATGTATTTTTTTTATTATAGAGGTCAAAACATTATTTAACCTCATATTTTTATTAGCCTGGCACGCCCTCCCAGTGACGTAACATCTTCAGCATTGCTGTCGCTGGTCTGGCCAGCTGCTGATCGGGTAGGATTTCTGAATTCCCCTAAACGGGGGAACTGCCCCCTCTTGGCCGAGAACCAATCAACTTTGAGCAGCTCCAACTGCTCTCAGTCCTGTTCAAGCAATTCCCTTCGCGTCACATACGTCAGAGGAAAGAGTGGTGTGATTGGTTTTGCTTCGGCACAGCATTTTCTAACATCGACCAGTAGCAAACAGAGGCATTTGAGGGAGGCTGGTCAACCATGCGCTTTGAGAAACTTTCTTATACGGGCTCTTGGTCAGACCAAAGTCTCGTAGAGCTTTGAAAGTCGATTGCAATCAGGCTATATTTTTATTATTTGCTCACCATTTTACTTAGGACATTAGGCCTACTTAGTGTAAATCACATTGAATAACCCTATACACTCCATACATGGAAATCTTTTTTACTACAATACTATATTCATTTGTCATCACAATGCCACACTTATGTATTGTTGCCTCTATAACAGCCATTTTGACTCTCAAATCACCTTTGCCAGCTATATTTATGAGGAAAAACAAACACGCCACTGACCTCTTGCTGTAAAAATGTTGCGGCAATCTTTATATAAGTGTCTTTATATAAGCTTTGAATTTCTCAAAGTGTCTGATTGTAAACTGTATACAATCTCTCAAAACATGATGGCCAAGGGTCACCAGTCAATGTTCTCATACTGATCTGCTTCATCACCCAGATTTTATGTGAAGCAAATTCCATTTTTTTAGATATCACAAAGCATAGCACATGTTATCACAATGTTTGATAAAATGATTGAATTTGTATATGAATGCATGAAGTGGATTTTCGTTGTGATTCCACTTACTGTAAGTAATCAGCGATGAGGCAACATAACAGTCGATCTGGAGACATGTCTCAAGATGATAGACGCAAAAGATTGTCTTCAGATAATAGAGGATATAGAGATAGATAAAGAGGTTTCAAGCTTACAGTCTGTATTTTACTGCAGGGACCTCAGAGCATAGAAATGTACAAACATACCCCATATGCACAATCCATGGAATAGGCTAGTGTCTTTATATTTTGAATGATTATTTCAGTTTATCCCCATACAGCCTGGCTGTATGATGTATGTTGATTTAGGCTACATTATAAGACATTTGCATCATTATTCTCATTTAGGCTACCTGACTTATTTAGGCAGGACAGGCCTATGCTGTAAGTTTATGAATGACCAGGCAGTAACCAGTAGGCCTAACCTCTGAATGGATCATTTGATCTGGCTAAAAGATATTGCATGAATCACAAGGGCGATAAAGGTTTATGAGCCTTATGGCATGCCGTTTCAAACAGAACATACCCTGCCAAACATATCCTGGGTTGGGTGGATTGCATTAAGAATTCCAAACACAGATACATTCTGTGTAGGCCTAC
This sequence comes from Sardinella longiceps, assembly GCA_027497455.2. Lineage (NCBI taxonomy): Eukaryota > Metazoa > Chordata > Actinopteri > Clupeiformes > Clupeidae > Sardinella > Sardinella longiceps. The sequence continues at coordinate 5,326,949 of JAODXP020000028.1, forward strand.
AAATTCACACACACACACACACACACACACACACACACACACACACACACACACACACACACACACACACACACACACAGTGTTGCATGAATGATATTCTGTCCTTGTTTACTTTTGTGTACTAAATAGGCAGGTACTTCCACTTTGTACAATTGCTTTGGCATTGCAATGTGTCTATTTGTCATGTCAGTACAGTTCTATTGAGTTGAATTTAGGGCTTATCAAAAGTCGAGCTATAATTAAAAAAAACAAACAAAAAAAACTAATCTAGGCCACAGACTGGTGCTTGAATCAGTTGTGTTTACTCCACAACACTAGACGGCAGCAATGCGACTTTGTTTCCATTATTCTAGCCGAGAGAAACCAACGAGAAGGAAGTTATTTATCAGACTCTTCCGCGATTGGAACTGGAAAAGGATTTGAGGAATATCAGGTGATTTTTTCTTTATTTCATTTGGGTTTATCAACAGTCAAAGGCATGCTCATATTTAAGGTTAGACATACGTAATGTATAGATCTGGATAGTACTGTGCATTATGCCCATTGAGTTAATTTTACCATAACTTTGTCGACAGTTGAACTAGCTATAAGCTGCTAGCCATCTAGCCATGCCAACGTTGCCACACACGAATTGAAGGTGTTATTCGTAGCTGTCTAAACAACTATTCAAATCACATAATATAATATTCGTCCTCAACTGCGCTGTTGAACGACACGGATGGTTATTGTTGTCATGGCTGTGTTGATAACATTTTGGCTGGAGCGGCCGCCGAGGTGACATTAGGCGTTAACTGTACCGTTATCCACAACTAGAGGCAAGTTTTGTAAACTAAACTAATGTCTGGTTTGGTCTTATCAATACTTTCAGTTCTGTTATCTGTGTCAGCCTGTGCTAAAATGCCCCCCCCCCCCCCTGATTATTACAGAGACACATCACTGCGCGTTGCCACTGTGTTGGTCCTTTGAGAGTAACGAATCTTTGCTACAGCGATGATTGATCTTCGAGCCTGGGCAGAATATGTCGTCGAGTGGGCTGCCAAAGACCCCTACGGCTTCCTCACGACGGTCATCCTTGCCTTGACTCCTCTCTTCATTGCCAGCGCCTTGTTGTCATGGAAGCTCGCCAAGATGATCGAGGCCAGGGACCGCGAACAAAAGAAGAAGCAGAGGCGGCAGGAGAACATTGCCAAAGCAAAGAGAGCCAAGAAGGACTGAGCGACGTGCCATGCAAGGGATGAGATGCAGTCGGCCTGCTGTCGCGCAGCGTCCCACCCTGCTCTTCTGCGTGGCCCTTACCTCGGAGATGGAGGACCAAAGAAGAGTTTCCTGGGAGGCCTTGCAACCGTAATCTAACGGTGCAAATCACGAGGGGTTGTGCTTTTGGATCGGTCGGCAAAATATTTTTTTAAATGTCGTTTAACAGGGCGGCACACCACTGCCCTGAGTTACTGTAATGCAACATTTTTCGGCATTCCATTTACTAAACAATTGTTATTTTTTTCATATCTAATAAATAATTTAAAGCTGTTTTTAAAAATAATGTGATATTTACTTTCTTCCGTTTTTAATGTTTCGAGTAATCTGGGTTCATTTTATTTATACAGCAAATAGTCTTTTTTTCATATTTTCTAATGTACCCAGAACCTTCATATCACTACTACCACTTCTACTATTCAACTGAACACTCAAGTATAAAGGTAAGTGTATAAGGGAAAGATATGGTAGTATACAAATGAAAAAAAAATAAAACAAAAATAAACATTAACACTGACTTCAAGCAGATATTTAACTGCAATATTTTAGTTTATTCTTAAAATGTCAAAGTGAGATATTGTTTCAGTTCTCAGAATGATTATTTAGCACTAGTTTTTCTGGTTGGTTGAAAGTAATCATATTTGACAAAACCCAATCCAGTGAATCATAACTTTGAAAGGACACTGCAACTTTCACCATCCAGGATGCAGTGTGTTGTTTTGGGTGGGGGAGTAGTACACCACCTCAAAAGAAGACCTATTTACTGTACAGTGTGACTGCTATTTTCCTGCCATCAGACATCATTAGCATATTCTAGTAGTGCCAGAAAGACTCTGAAAAATGTTTGTATCCCCTTTACATTGCTAGTTCTCTAGTTTTAGAGCAACAACGGCATGGTGTCCCTTTATAATTGGGCAAACCCAAATACCTTGCCTACATTTATACAGAATTGGGAACTTATTTTGATGGTACTGTATGTTTAGGTCATGGGAATGGGGAGAAAAAGATTCTGTACATTTCAACAGCAGTTTGTCACATTAGGATATGTATAATCATACTCATCTCACCATAGTGAAGTAGTGAGACATACTTGCCACAGTGTCCTACTGTCTGAACTCACTCACTGGGAAATGGAAGTTGCAGCTTCACAGAATTACATTCCTGCGACAGCAAGTTTCACAGTATTGGACAAACCAATTACCCTCTCAGTATAAGGATGAGCACTTCAAATAAACAAACAAACAAACATCATGGGGGCACTCCTGCAGATCCTCAAGAGAGGCTCCTGAAAAAAACAGTCACTTTCACACTGCAGCCTGCTGAGGGAAACCTCTGTCTGAGGCAACCCACCCGTCCCAGTTGCACACTCTCAGGGAAAAATGTTCATGTAGGGCTAGCATGACTTCTTTCATTCTTAAGGCTTCACAATATCCATTTCAGATGGGCCCCAAACGTGGAGTGTTTCTCAAAGTCGAGAATGCTTCCTAGGTAGCACACTCGCCTTGAAAGTTGTACACTTGAAAAACGAGGTTCCATCAGTGCATCCTTCAAAAATCTATGAGTAAAGACCTCTGTCCTCGCTAGAATTTAGAAGGATCCTTGACATTGGAACAGTATTTGGCGACAGACAATGACGTGGAATGCTCAAAAAAACAGCCTTCCAAGCATGCTTCCTCGACTTTGAGAAACACTCGTGGTGAGCTCTTATTTCTTTGATCCTGGGGGTGCCCAGGACCCCGGCTCGAAAGAGCCACCAGTGCTCACAGGTTCTTCGCTGACCTCCGGTTTGCCAAAGGGGGTGGCTGCCGCGTGACCTTTAGCCAAAGTCTGTGTGGGACGAGCTACAAGTCCTTCTTCATACTCCTTGACTTGGAGCGCCAGGTCCCTTTCCTCTACTTCCCGAGCCTTGGTTTTGATCTCCACCCTGTAGCGCTCGTTCTTTAGAAGCTCCTGTGTATATTCAGTGACAAAAACAGAAGAGAGAAATGTCTTTAGAATTCACAAGTTCACAATGTGGGTTCATCCACGTTCAGGTGAATTAATACAAAAGCATTTTCTCTTGATTTCTGAAGAGAAATTGTTCAAGAATTGAAATCTGTGAACAATGTAAAAAGTCATTG
>JAODXP020000028.1:5332822-5360322 GCA_027497455.2 Sardinella longiceps
GTCCTGGTAATAAATGAAACGTTGTCCTGTGTAGCATAGATTTGTAGCAGAAATGAAAGACTTGCTGTCTTTTATAATGAAGGAATGTGCATATCCCGCACCGCACTCTGCGTTCTTTTCGTCACAATTCTGTATGCCCCAAAGATTCTGTGCATTGACTGCTCTACTGTCTTCCGGTCTGAGAGGAAAGTTTACCCTTTGTTGAGAATAGTTGGCCTGAAGTTGTGAAGAGTTCAGGGCGTTTTCTGCAACATCATATTGAACAGATTTCACGTATCAATGAAAACAAAGATAACTGTTTCGATTCGAGTTCAAGCAATTATTTCAAACGGAGCCCTTTGGCGAAAGGTAACGTAACGTTATTGATTGATGTTCAGTTTTATCTAAAGTTATAAAGGTGGTCACCTAACGCACGAGTAGGCTAGTAGTCATAAAGGAATAGCGTTAATTACAATGGGTCAGAAGTTCTTTAGAAATGAGTCCTAATATCCGTTGTGCGAGAGCAAGACAGGATTGAGAGCCTTTCGACTGTTGTTGTTATCGTTATTTGTCTATTTGATTGCGATTAATGTATGTATTGAGAGGTTTTATTTGGCTAATGGAAGTTTGCATGTTTTTGTTTTGTCTGTCAAACAACGATTCACATGTTTTAGATACGTGTCACCAACCCTCAAGGGCTGTAGGGTTGTTCCCGCTGAACATAACCACTTGAGGGCAGCAACGAGCCTGTGCCTTCTGTAGAGGCTGTGTTAGTTGCATTTGGTTAGGCCACTTCTGCCTTGGGTTCATGACTTTTCACAGCCACAGCTTGGCCCTAATTCATACTTTGTCTTTGAGATTCTTTTTTTTTTGCAACTAAAATAACATTTAAAGCTTAAACCAGTAAAATGAGTTCAGTTGGCCATTTACAAGTAGGCAAAAGCATGCAGTCAATACCTCCAACAACCCAAAAAGATGCATAGATTTCACCCCCTCCTAAACAACAACAAAAAAACACATGTTAACAACAAGAACAAAAACAAAAAAAAAATCCCCAAAGATCCTTGTAGGTAAAGGAACCACCTTATTTGTCAGTGCCAACCAGTTTAGCTCGTCACAGTACAGCCTGCAGCTCAAACTAGAATGGCGGTGCACAGCTGCACAGTTGGTACATGTAGGCCTACAAGCTGCCCCACCTTCTCTTCAAATAGATGGTGGATATGGCACTGTTGTGTCAGCGTTGCACTATCACCCCTTAAATCAACATTCTTCACCAGATTACCATGGATCTGTTTTTGTGGGTAAATAGTGAGCAATCAATATGTAGGCTACCATGATGTGACAGATCTTGGAGCTAGGCCATAGATTCAAACCTTGATTATTCACAGCTGAAACTTGATTAAGTGATGCTAGCCTTAACAGTGTGTTATAAATGGCCTAAATGTGAAATTGAAATAGGTTGTGTATTAATTATTAAGTGGGCGGTTATGAGAGGCTGTTATTGTTTGCTTTTATTTATAAGTTATGTGCTCACCTCACAGACATGAATCTGTTGTCGTAGATCATATGGTAAAATCATTGTGAGTTTAATGTTTGTAATTGCTTCTCTCTCTCTCTCTCTCTCTCTCTCTCTCTCTCTCTCTCTCTCTCTCTCTCTCTCTCTCTCTCTCTCTGTCTGTCTCCCTCTGTATTCCCTCTGTACTCTTCTTCCTCTCTTTTTGTTATCTTTCCTTTCATGACCTCATATTCATATTCTCTCTCTCTCTCTCTCTCTCTCTCTCTCTCTCTCTCTCTCTCTCTCTCTCTCTCTCTCTCTCTCTCTCAAGGCCCAGAAGGATGGATGAAGCCCAAGGCCCCATGCCTACTGAGTCCCCCCCATCCAGTAATGGGAGGGATGCAAGTCATCAAGAGATGTTCCAAAGGGTGAGTCCACACTAGTTTGTTCAAAAGACAAAAATTATGATTTTTGTGTTGCGATGGTCTTTTATACTTACAGCACATTTGGGGAACTGATAGACTATCATAGCCACTGTAAATCCACCTCCTTTTTTTTTTTTTTTTTTTTTAAATCACACCTATGAGATCACTTCCTTATGTAATGAGTAAGCGCTCACTTAGCCAAACCCTAACTGGGCAATACTTGCCTTGTTGACTGATATCAAAGGTATTGTCTACCTCTGCCAATGATTATTTCATTATCCAAAGAGAGCTGTGCAATGATGTCATTGGGCTGTGAACTACATACATGCATTGACGGATGTAAACTTCCTCACCTCACACTTTTTTCACATCCTCACTCCCTTACTCAAGGATTCTAGAATACTCTGTGGAAATGGTGGTTGTAAGCTTGGATTTACTGTTGCACTATGTGTGTGTGTGTGTGTGTGTGTGTGTGTGTGTGTGTGTGTGCGCGCGTGCGTGTTTTGTCATTTGAATATTAGTCAGTTCATTTGTCTGTAAGTGAGTCATTGTTTGTCTATGACTTGCGCAAAAGGAAAGTGCTATGACTTGGAGATCTTCACTTTTCTGCTGGGAGAGGATGAGAAATCATTAGCACAGATTCAATTATGGCAGAGGCGCCTTGGTAACACTGGTGAACTTTGACCTTTTTTCACTGTACTTCTAATCTTCCCATGCCCCACAGGTGTGTGTGTGTGTGTGTGTGTGTGTGTGTGTGTGTGTGGGTTCTGTGTGTGAGGTTGGTGTGTGAGCGTATGTGGGACAAACTGAAAGAGAAGAATGTTGACAATGTGTATGATAGACAGAGAAAGAAATCAGGTGTGTGACTCTGTGTCAAGTGAGAGAGAGAGAGAGAGAGAGTGTGTGTGTGTGTGTGTGTGTGTGTGTGTGTGTGTGTGTGTGTGTGTGATGACGCACTGGCGGGGTCAAGTTGGACGCACACTGGCCCTGGGAGGTGCGGCGGGTGGGGGGCCCACTGTGCCAGTGCTGGGGGAAGTAATGAGATGTGTCAGTGAAGGCAGGGGCCTGATGGGACTTCAAAGTGGAGCTTATTTCCTAGAAGCGGACCCTCTCCGGAGACAAGAACCGGAACACAGGCAGACAGTTATGCACAAAAGAGGGAGAAAAACAGTGTTAGGAGAGCACTGGCAATGCTAGGCCCAGAGATATAATTCTAGGACAGGAAAGACACATGAATGGAAAATTGTTAAAGGTGCAGTCAGTAATCTGTGATTCTGTGTGATTGTGTGATTCTGTTTGCCAGGCTGCTGATTGTTAGCCTGACAAGCCAGACTATAACATAAAATTTATAGTCTCGCCACGATGGATAGATCCTTGGCGTGGAATCTTTCAAATTATCTCTGCATGCAAATAGGATAGTATGACAAGCCATAGAAAGTGCTTTGTATAGCTCTGGCTACAGCCAATCAGAGCAACAAGCAAGCTGATTCAAATACTGCTAAGTTTGCTCAATGACTCCCTGTCCACATAGAGCCTTGTGATTGGATAAACACCACCGATGTCTGAATACAACGGTTCCCTATGGCTCATGGCTAGAGGTTGCTGAGCAAATCATTTTCTACATCTAGGGTACTGTACGTCTAGAGTTCTTGGCTAGCTGATTGTTTGTTTGCGGCAGAGATTCTAGAACAAAGCGATCACGATTCTCTCGTATGCAGCTGCTGCAAGATGTCATTTAGAATGAGGGTCATATTCATAGCTTCCATTTTGCAGTCATAAGACACTACTGTCATATGACTGCCTATATACCTATAAAGTGATTATCCATTAACCTGGAGCCTTGTGTTTGGGCATATGGGATACCGTGATTATATGTGTGTAGGCTGTATGTATAAAGTCTCTTGTGCAAGACATTGTAGTTTACCCTAGAGCTAGACTGGATGCGTTATGGAAACACTAAGTCAAGTTGTGTCAAAAATCCATTGAAATGAATGCTCTATTTTTTTGTGGTCTTTTTTTTTTTTTGTAGAATTTGTGCTGCGCTGCCATGTCTGGTGTAGCCAGTTGCATTGATAAAAGTGGAAGTTAATTGTTATGGCCAATAGTCTTTTAGTTAACGCAACCTGTGTAGCCTTCCTGTAAGTAGTCTGTAACAAACCTACTTTGGTTTGTGGAGTGACCTTACTAAACAAAATTTTTGATAGTGTTGATTGATAGCTGTCATGCTCTGTAACTGTGGTAAAGTGGTTACTTGTTAGGGGTAGTTTTTACCCAGTCATGTCTCTCTGTATTTAAGTGAGGGTTTACAGTGTCAATATAGGAAACTCACCTGGTGATTTCCGTATTCTTTTTTGATGTGATTCAGTATTGTGTTCAGATAGTGATAGACTAGCTGGGTCTCAGATGTGGTGTGTGCTTCTCATTGCTTTAATCTGGCACTCCTTCCAGAACCCTCTCCGCCATAGCATGAAATCCTCTATGACATCATAAACATGTGCGGGGAGAGGTGCGGTACCTGTGACACTGATGTCGACTGGCAGTCCCTGTAGGATGGGATTACTCTGTGCGCCCGCCGAGAGCCGCTTTCCACGCTGACAGCCTTTGTGCGCGTCGTCCGTGTTAAAGTAATTAAGTCATCTCCTGTGACAGGGAGCCCCTTTCGTCTCCTCTCATCGTTGCGACGACCTCCGTGGCATCCCCAGACATGGAGCCAGAACGGCTGACCACACACACCTGTACCTCTCTCTCTCTCTCTCTCTCTCTCTCTCTCTCTCTCTCTCTCTCTCTTGCTCTCTCTCTCTCTTTTTTTTCCCTTTCTTGCTCACACTCCATTATTGTGTGACACATCTGATTTCATCAAACCTACTAGTTTGTGTAAACAAACAATCATATTGATACATGCATGGTATATCTGCATACAGTCCATGTAGGTGAAGCCCAAGACAAATTTCCCCCTGGGGACAATAAAGTACACTCTGACTCTGACTCTGTATCAATAGATTTCTTTTCAGCAGAGAGTTATTGTCAGGTTTAGCCTATTTCATCAGAAGCTGATGTCCACTGAAAGGCTCTCTGACAGATGATTGAAAGGGTCAGAATTGTATTGAGAGGCAAGAAGACTATAGATTCCCGAGGTCTCCTTTTCTCTGACTTAATCTGTGTCACTGTCACAGCCACCTTTCACAGTGTGTTATCCTGAATGTGATGCCTCTGTTTTTTTTTTTTTTTTTTTAACTTTTAACTGTGTGTGTGTGTATGTGTGTGTGTGTGTGTGTGTGTGTGTGTGTGTGTGTGTGTGTGTGTGTGTGCATGTACATGTATGTGTGTATGCGTGTGTTCGTGTTTCCACAGGATCTAATGTGCATGGACTCAAGCAGTGCAGTTGTCACACACACGCCAAACTCATCGACACTGACAGGTGTGAATCCACAGCTCCAGCAAGGTACTGTGGCTCTTGTGCCTCCACACTCATTTCACACTCTGACTCATGTCACTTCACAGCAACCCTTCACTACACATACAGTATTTGTGTGCACTGCACAGGGACAGTTTATATTGTTTATAATATGCGTATCATATATTTGAACATACCTGCACATCATGTATTTGAACATTGCCTGCACATTCTGTGAAATTAGGACTGTATTATTTTATTGTCATATTTTGCATTTTTACACTGTCATATAAGGACTGGAATATTTTATGGTCATATTTTGCATTTTCGCACTCAACAGCACTCAACAATCCTAAATGGCACACAATTACGATCCTTGCTCTGTTTTTAGTGTAGTGCGAGCATGTATGTGTATGATATGGGCATGTCATTTTTATGCTAGGGAATGCCTGAATTTCTACTGGATAAATAAAGTATCTATCTATCTATCTATCTATCTATCTATCTGTCTATCTGTCTATCTGTCTGTCTGTCTGTCTGTCTGTCTGTCTGTCTTTTAGGCTCTGTCATTAGGCTCTGAGCATGTTTGCACTGTAAGTAGTCGTTTGTTAATTTTGCTGCTGGTGTCTGTCCAGGTATGACGCTGCCACTACCCAACAGCAGCGGCGGTCCCGTTCTCATCAACGATAGCCTGCGGAACCCCACCATCGAGAAACTAGAGCGAGTTCGCAAGTGGAGCATCAACACTTACAAGGTGTGAACGTGTGACAATGGACCTGCGGATCCTGCAGCCCTGATAAACGAACGTTGCTTGGCAATGGGGAAAATGATGTCTATTTGGCTATTTTTCAGAGCACACATAGCTGACTAATGGTTGTCATTTCCATTTGTAAAAAAATGAGTCATTTTATTGCCCATTGCCTATTGAAGACCAAATGAACCTGGATGTTTATGTGTGTGTGGGAGTTTGTTTTGATAGGCTGAGAGTGAACCTGATGGAGAGTGTGTTTGTGTGAGAGAGAGATAGTGTGAGAGTGTCAAACCTATGAGTGTGTTTGTGCGCTTGTAATTGTCTGTATACGCCTCTGTTTGTGTGCATGCAGCTGAAATCGGGAATGTGTGTGTGTGTGTGAGAGAGAGAGAGAGAGAGAGAGAGAGAGAGAGAGAGAGAGTGTGCACTAGATCCATTAGCATGGAGTGTTTTAGCATCTGAATGTGATGATTGATGCTCACACCCCTGCAGTCTGCTCCTGCAGCCCAGTGTTCTGTCTCATTAATGCCATCGCTAATTATAGCCGCGCTCATTATCGCTACAGTCACACCATTTTTTACACTGTTCGCTCTCTCTCTCTCTCTCTCTCTCTCTCTCTCTCTCTCTCTCTCTCTCTCTCCCCTATCTCTCCAACGTTGGCTCTTTCCTAGTGCCTCGTTTGTTCTTGATGTGTCTTTATCTTTTTCTTCCTCTCCACTCCCCCTCCTCTGTAAGATTTATTGCTATTGCTCCTTTATTTCATTCTACATAGAATTCCCTTGAGTCTGCAGATTACATCAATTGAATTACTTATAACACCATGTAATCATTCTGTTGCCTATCGTGCGCTCTCTCTCTCTTTGGTCTTTCATTTGTAGTATTTCTTCTCTTCCTCTTCTCTGTACTCATCCCTCTGTATTCCTTCTGTACTCTTTTTTTTTCTCTGTGTTATCTATCCTTTCATGACCTCATATTCATATTATTCTCTCTCTCTCTCTCTCTCTCTCTCTCTCTCTCTCTCTCTCTCTCTCTGTCTCTCTCTCTCTCTCCGTAGTGCACCAGGCAGATGCTGGCAGAGCGAATGGGCCGAGGTTCTCGCACGGTGGATCTCGATCTAGAGGCCCGCATTGAGAAGCTTACAGACTTGCGCAGTCGTTATGAAAATGTCACTAAGCTTGCACAAACCCTAGCCACACAAACTGACCAGGTGACACAAACGCAAAGACTTTTGGGAGATGTATTCGCAGACCTAAGCCTCAAGACCCCCGAACTCCATGTGAGTTTCCCTTGTAGTTTATGAGGTTTCTCACACGTCTCTTCTTGTTTTGATAGACACTCTGTACTTGATTGGTTTCTTACTGGTTCATTTTTATGGTTATTAGTCCTAGTTCTCATGTTTATAATTATTATTATTATCATTAATTCTTCTCTCAGGAAGAATTTGGCTTCAATGCTGAGACTCAAAGATTCCTGTCCAAAAATGGAGAGTCCTTACTGAGGTCAATAAACTCCTTCACTGCCGGCATGAACACACTGGTCAACCAGACCATAGAGGACACCATGATCAATGTCAAACAGTATGAGAGTGCCAGGTAAGGCCAAACGTGTGTACAGTATATTCCCAGCAGACAAATGTTAATCAATCAGATTACGCACAAATTACTCAAACACACACACACACACACACACACACACACACACACACACACACACACACACTTATAGTAATCAGAACTCAAATCTGTCAGGTTTTATTGACTAAGAACATGAACACAAAACAATTGTCTCCATAACAGTAAACAAAGGTATGTATGCAGTACGCAGTGTGCAAAGTAGACTCTCTAGAAGTGGCTATTGTGTAGCTTAGTAGAATCCCATAGTAAAATTCCATTCCATTGCCATTTGGATGTCCCTGCTAGGATTGAGTACGATGCTTACCGCACCGACCTGGAGGAGCTGAACATGGGCCCACGAGACGCCATCACTCTGCCCAAGATTGAGCTGGCCCAAGCCCTGTACCAAACTCACCGACAGAAGTATGAGAGGATGAGGGATGACCTGTCAATCAAACTCAAACTCTTGGAGGAAAATAGGGTGAGGCATCAACCTTGAAAAGTCATATTTGTCTGGGATATTTTCTGTATAACTTTTATAGAGGGTATTTTTGTGTGATAATATAATTGCCATTATAGCCATCAGGTTGAGCATTGAAGAATTACTGTATAGGAGAAAATATAAGGATTAAGTTCATCCCTGAATTTTTACTGGAATTTCATATATATTATCACCTCCATTGCGACACACATGTAGCTTTATTCGGTGACCATTTTAAACAATGTTTCTTACTTCTCTATCTAGGTATGTTGTATTTCCGCCACAGTTTCAGGTGTGTGTTCTCTCTCACACCTTTTATGTGTGTGTGTGTGTGTGTGTGTGTGTGTGTGTGTGTGTGTGTGTGTGTGTGTTTGTGTGTCTGCAGGTGAAGGTCCTCCAGAAACAGCTCATCCTGCTGCACAGTGCAGTAGCTGCTTACTACGCCGGTAACCAGCAGAAGCTCAACCAGACGCTGCGGCAGTTCCACAGCAAGCTCCGCACGCCCCCTGACTCAGGCCTGCAGTCTTGGCTGGAGGAGTGCTGAACACTAAACCCAGAGCTTCAATTTTCCCTCCTTTTTTTGCCTTTAACCGTCCTTTAACCATGTCCTCTCCGTTCCTCCATTACCCTCTCTTTATAGTCATTCACTTATTTTGAAAGTTGCAGCCCTAAACTTTTGTGACTGACTCAGAAATATGCAAAGAGCCATTCTCTCTCTCTCTCTCTCTGTCTCTCTCTCTCTCACTCTCACTCACTCTCTCTCTCTCTCTCTCTCTCACACACACACACACACACATGCACGCACACACACAAATAGCATATATGCACAAATACAGACCAATTTTCACACATTGCCTTTTTTTAAGTATCTGGTTATTGGAACAAAGCCTCAATTGAGATATGAGTTATGTGTTATGGGACAGGACGACCTGTTAAGATCAAAGCCTTAGGTGACAAGATCCAAGGAGAAGTAATATTAAGGGGCTCCATTCTCTAGTCGTCTCATCCAAAATGGGAGGTACAGTATAATTTACTCTGAATGGGATCTTTTATAGGTGGAGGGGCCAGTAACTTCATTGTTGTTCTAGAGAGGAGATAAAAGTGAGTCCTTGGCCACTTAACACGGTAATCAAGGTGTTATCACATAACTATGACATTGTAAGTTATCATATTGCCATATTTATTTTGTCGTTTCATCGTTTCTCTCCAAATTAGCCACAGGATATGATGTTTACACTATGCCCACGTGCCTTATGTCTACCAAAGAAGCTGCTTCACCCAAATTCATCATTATGTCTCAGATCAGTTCAGATATGACCTTTATGATTAAACACTCTCTGGTCATCAGGTATTTGTTTGTTTGTTTGTTTGTAACAACAGGAAATAGTAAATACATGTCACGGTCACAAGATTTCTCTGCTCAAGTTAAAGACATCTAACCTGTGAATTTGTATCAGTAACAATAATGTTATTTTTGTCCCTCAAAGCATTCCTTAGTGAACTGTTCTGGTTATTGTATTTGTTCAGAGTTTCAAGGCAGTTACTGTACATCTGTACACTTAACATACTATAGTTACTGAATGATATGCTCTGTGAAAATGTGTTACTATAAACTCCAGTATAGACCATCCTCAGGATGTTGCAAGGTATCTAAAAGGTCTGCCCTCAGATTTGTGCCTCACGTGTATCTAGATTAATATGCAAGTACTGGTGCATGCATGCAAAGTTCTACCTGTTGCATAATGTTTGATGATATTCAAAGCAAGGAAATGCAAACAACTATTGTTTGTTTGTTTGTTTGTTCATGTACTGTACATTCCATTAGTTGACTCTCTCATAATGCCTCAAGTCAACACCAAACTATTATGGGGTGTGCAATGGAAGCACAAATGTTTACTTTTTGCATTATATCCAAACAAAATTATTGTGAAAAAAAAAAATCTCTGTAACCTATTTGTGAGTGTATCATGTAATGAATGTATGCAGTGTGTCCTGCATAACATTATTATCATCTGTTACAATTAAAACCCTTGGGACCACTAATGGTTTTGTAAACAGCCCAAAGAGACGCAGTTTAAAAATAAAGTAGCTGCTGTTCCTACTTTGTGTTATAACTAACTTGCATTTCTGGCTCGCTTTTCAAAAACATTTTATGTACTCTGCAACCATTACAGGACAAAATTGGGGCAATTATCAAACAAATGCCATCTAGGCTGTTCCTCTTTTTTTGTGTTAATGTGTGACATACTTGAAAAATGGCCCAGAAAATGAGGACAAAGCCGCTTGAATCTTTGATTGCCATAATGAAGTAAACTTGCCACAGGTTTTTCTGTGGAACAGGAGCACTAAAGATTTCAGCATAAGGCAGTTCCCTCAAAATCCATGCATGTTTGATGTATTCATCTAGGCCTAACAAACACACATTTCATTACGTTACATTGCATAAAAGTGGCTCACAAATGGTAAAGTCTGCTCTCTGTAAGCATTGTGAAGTTACAGACAATTCGCTGTTTCTCCTTTTCTTGCAGCTGAAGTCTGTTATGGTGCTGTAGCCATGGTCATTATTGTAAACATTAAGACACAGGGACCAGGTTTCAAACTTGTCCCCTTGTCCAAGTCATGACTAAGCACCTTTTGCCATGGCAAGATAATGTGAACACTGCGTGGGCTATTGTGCAAATACTGATATCAGCTCACTCCCCACACAATTTAACTGGAGCAATGACAATTTAATTTCTGGTTACTTCATTGCTGTTTGGAAAACCAAAAATTGATCACAATGCCCAAGTCCTGAAAGTATGCCCCAGGAATCAGATCAGCTTTTGGACTGCAATGTTCTCGCACCAGCCTGGTCATAAGCAGCTGTTAGGCCCACGATCTGCGCTTAGAGGCTGGTTATAAGCAGGCTGGTGTTGTCCTGGAGTGCCAATGCACTTTTTTCTCATTTCAGAAGCTCAACAGAAGCTTTTAAAGGTACCTCAAACTTAAACTTCCTTTATGAGATACACCACCAGTCCTTGGTCTTCTTAATTTCTTCCTCCCTTGACCTGTTCTGTACAAAACCTGAGCTGCAATACCCACTTGGATTACTGTGTGGGGCGCCTTCGGGGTATTGGCACCATTGCTAAAGGGAAGGGAGTTGCACATCATGTTATCTGGCGACCGCACGCACATGGAGCAGTGTTTCTTTCTAAACTTTGTTTATCTGGGTTTAGCAATAAGTAGTTTGTTGGCAAATGATTGCTCTGGGAATTAGTCTTAATTAGAAAACAACACAACAAAAACCCTCCTCACAGGCATTTTATTATTCAAGAGAGAATAGCAGGTGTTCTCAAAGTCCGCGCGGGCGCGTGATGGGGTGGAGATGCCAACACCTGAGCCCTGAGCGTCTATGCATATGCCGCCTTTGCGCACGCGCGTATGCCCCGCCCGCACTACCCTGAGGTTGGTTCGATGGTGATCCCCGAGAACGAAGGAGTTGTCCGTGCTCGAAGTGGTGTGTATGTGCGAGTGTGTGAGTGAGTGAGTGAGGAGCAAATCCTCATGTAGTAGACTGACTGTGGATGAAACGGGTATTTTTTTTCCAGAAGACTAAGGAATCGCTGTCGTTTTATTAACGGGGGAATATCGAATTCTTTGTTTCTCACTGAAAATTACTCTTAATGGTGAGTAGATCTCATTCCAAGATGATTTTTTTGAAAATAATGTTCATTATTATTTCTGATGGGCTCTTGAGATAAGAATCTACGCGCGCGTCTGTCGTAAAATTATTTTCGTGATCTGTGCGCATTCTATTAATCAGTGGCTTCAAGCAGGTTCAGGCACTAACGTTAAGGAAAGACCGGCACCTGTTATAGCCTTCGGCTACGGTGTTAAGTAACAGCATCTGTCTGTTCTCAAAGCCAGGAATGCTTTATCAGATGCTCTTCAAATGATGGTAGAAGACAACGGCGGTGTTCTCTGAAGTCACAGAAGATAATCGAAATATCTGGGAGTCTGTCAAATTTTGAAATCAATCGGTCCTGTCGTCTTTGCTGAGAGGCTGTAGTGTGTTTACCAAGGGTGGTAAACCGCACAACACAGCTGTGCTGCAGCGGCGCCCCACAGATAGACCGCGCTTGCAGTGGCATGGAAACGATGTGAAATGCGTCAGCGCTTGGCGTCGCTTCAGCTCTTGGTGATAAAACTTTTTTGTTTTCAGAGCACTACAACTATCGAATGGCTCCAGTAGACAAAAGGGCGGCAAACACTTGCCTACTCTTTAATCTCCGTTTCTAGATGACGACTAAGTGCAGGTGACCTGTTCTGTAGCCTATGTGTCATGTAGGCTAAATGAAACAGGTGGACATATCATTGTTCACAATTTTTGTTGAGTTTTTAGCACGCTCCATCTGATGACAGGCAACGTGTTTGAGACACCAGACATGTTAGTGTCACACCACTGTAAACACCTGTTTTAGATAGTCTATGTTTAATTGTCAGCAAGCAAATTCTCATTATTAACCAATGCGCGTTATTATTTTTTTTCTTCTGAAGTTTCTCGGTGTAGGCTACCCACATGATTTTATATGATGAATATATACTCTCAGTTTGTCGGTGCAGAGCGTGGTGAGGCTTGTCATTCTGTGGCCTCCGACCTTCCTGGGCGTACGACAACCTAGCCCGAATGAACCGGATTGTTCCTCTGCCTGGATGCGGCGCCTTTGGCCTTTTCATGTCGTTTCTCATCTCACTATGAATAGGGCTACCTCAGCCATGCATTCAAGTGCCATGCCGCTTTAGACCCAATGAAAAGTACCCGAGTTGGGTCAAAAGGGATACAATTGGCCCTCGGCATTACCATAGGAACCGAGGCTAACCGCAAAAATGCCCGACGCCATGTGAAGCTGTAAAGGCTCTATAAGGAACTTGATTGATTTGTGTGGGACCCACATGCAACAGAAGAATAGGGTAGAGTTACTGTCACCACTGACGTCTTCACACAACCTTTTTCTCCACAGGCTGCCTTTGCCCTAAAACCCAAAATGTTT
The DNA here is from genome assembly GCA_027497455.2 of Sardinella longiceps. Lineage (NCBI taxonomy): Eukaryota > Metazoa > Chordata > Actinopteri > Clupeiformes > Clupeidae > Sardinella > Sardinella longiceps. The sequence goes on from JAODXP020000028.1 coordinate 5,345,991, forward strand.
TTATAGCCTATACATTGCCTACCTAAAGATTTTCTCCTTTTTAACCAATGTTTTGAAACACTGAAAAAAGATAGCAGAAGAGGATTCTCTCTTTTTTCAGTGTTAGCTCTCTCTTCCTCTCAGGGGCAACTACTGAGGCGAAAGTCAAGACAAGACACTGGACGTAATATTTGGCCACAGCCTGACTCCATGTTGTTATACGACTTGGTGCATCAGGGTGCCTTAGTTGGGAAGTGTTTTTGAGGGACCATTCTAAAGAGACCTTGCCAGTTCTGAAAAACAGGCTTTAATGGTTGTTTACCCTATTCAAATAAGAGAGACCTCCCAGGACCCCCCAAACACACACACACACGCACGCACACACACACCACATACACACACACACACACACACACACACACACACACACACACACACACACACACACACACACACACACACACACTCCACCCAAGCAAAGCTTTCCATTCCCATGACAACCAGACGGTGTGCTTTTGGTTTATGTTGCAGTAGGGCTTGTGTGGCCAGTCCTAGGATCTTAAAGTTGTTTTTTTCAAGGGAGATGAACTGCGGCACAAGGATGGGAGTGTGTTTTGCTCCTGTGTGTGTGTGTGTGTGTGATTGTGTGTGGTAGGCTGTAGTCAAAGTTGCTATGAATCCACTTAGTTACTTTGTGCACCAGTATTGGCGAATATGTGATTATTACGCGTACAGTAAATCACCAGACATGCTGTTTCATAAGGGTTTTAAATGACAGGGAACAGTCGAGAGGATTTACGGAAGTTTATGATCCATAGTCTGGGCCTCTGAAAGAAACTATTGTGAAGATATTACAGGATTTAGGGCATTTAGAAGTTGGCCTGTAGAAATGTGGTCTGTATTTGCTCTGTTGATTTGATTGAGAAGATTTAGTGCTGATGATGTGTGTGTACAGGTGTTGTAAACCTTTCCTGTCGGGCACACAAAAGTTGGTACAGAATGTTTTTTTATTTGCACCCTCAATTCTGTGTTATTTATTTATTTATTTATTGTCATCAGCAATAAATATACTTAATGATTCACACCTACGGTAAGTCCTAAATCAGAGAAGTTATTTACAATGGCATAGAAGATGTCCCTTAGCAAAGCCATTTTTCCTGGTCCTTACCTAAAATGATGATCTTAATCTTTCTCTGATTATTGTGGATGGGGCAAGATTTGATGAGATTTGATCTTTGTATGGTGATGTTCACTCAGAGAACTCACATCACAGTATACAGTACATCTTATAACTTACAGTAATACTGTAGGCCGTAACTAGCGGCTACAGATGGCATTGCAACTCTAAAAGTCCATTTGAAAATATCATCATACCCAATGACCAAGTGCACTGACCACAGATGGCTGTTTGAAAACTATTCCAATGACACGATAGCTTAAATATGTGTTTGCTGTAGTGTATATTTACTTGAATATGTGCTGACAAATCCCTTGTCCCTCCTGGCTCCAACTATTTGCTTATTAAACGCTGTAGAGGCCTTGGTAGATTCCTTTTTTAATGGTCACATCCCACAATGTGAATCGTAGAAAATTATAAGTCTTCATGGTTTTGGGATTATCCAAATGGCTTATCCTTCAAGGCCCCTCATTTTGGCAAGAGATGTATTTATCCTGAAGTAATAATTATATATTTGAGGGTCTGCTGTAGCTTGGCCACTGAACATCACACAGCTTCATGAAATATCAGATCACTACAGCCTGAGTGGAGTGGAGACTAAGACAGCAGGCAGATCTTAATTTCCATCAAATAGAATTTGTTTGCATTTATTTGTTTCATAAGTAAAGTCATTTTGTTGCTTGTGACTGGAAGGCTGCTATTTAGTTTTTTTGTTGGAGTTTTTTGCATGAGAAATTGTGAATCAAGTGACCTACAATATGATCTTTGAGTTTAACCATGACCTCACCACCCATTAATGCCATGGTGCATGCATGAAGTTTGTGTGTTGTGGGTTTGTGTGTGTGTGTGTGTGTGTGTGTGTCTGTCTGTCTGTGTTCACTGCACATGAAGTGCAGCTGAGTTCAGCTGGGTGTGGGTTCCAATGCTATTGTCTCTCTCCAAAAGGAGAGGTCAGCTCATATTTACAGGGTAAATATTTGCTAGTGTCCACAGCCGCGGCTAAAGGCCCTCGCAGTACTTCTCTATTTAGACTTCACTTTCAGCATCAGCCTCCTCCTCATCATCGCCCAGTCGTTAAGTTTGATTTCACTCTGGGGTTTCCTCAATTAAAGAGTGTAATAATCAACTTGTGAAGTGTATATAAACATTTACTAAAGGCGTGCCAGGTTTCTAAAGCATTGTTCATAATATAGTATTTATTTATGGTATGCATCTCAATAAATTTCTTTTTATGATGTCTATACATTCATAGATTCTTAAAGTGTGATGCATAAATTGCAATAGGTCTAAATCGATTTCAGTATAGGAGTGTGTCTATATGAAACTATCGTTTTTATAGAGATTGTTGTCAATAACTCAAACACAGATTTATTTCCAAGTAATGTCTAGACCTGATGTTTAACTTTATGCAAGCAATGTACATTCATACAGTAAACAGGGGAATGTTTTTTTTAGAGAGAGCAGGATCTGCATTTCAGGATTGGAGCCCTAAGGGGAACCACAAGAATGCAAAGTCATCTTTGAGTTCCGCCACAGCTAATATTGAAGGAAGACCTGCTTGTTGCCTCAATAACTGGGGACTCGTATGTCATAGTGAGTGGAACTGCAGATTCCCTCTGGTGTGTGTGTATGTGTGTGTGTGTGTGTGTGTGTGTGTGTGTGTGTGTGTGTGTGTGTGTGTTAGCATAGGAATAGTAGTTCTGCTTTCACAAGGCAAAGAAAGATAGGTGCTTTAGACCTACAGTAGGCTATGCTAGGTTATTACAGAATAGTTCAAACTCAACTAAATTTTTCTCTCACTTTCACTAGCTTATGTTTTTCTTTTTCTCTTTTTTTGGTCACGCTAAAACTTTTTCTCTCTGTCATTCTCTCTTTCTCTCTCTCTCTCTCTATCTCTCTCTTTCTCTCTCTCTCTTTCTCTTTACCATTCTCTCTATCTTTCACACTGAAACACATAGACAGAAACTCCCACAAGTGGGGGCTGGCTAGATGTAGGTCAGCTCCCACAGTGCTGTCCAGTGGAGTTGTGCTTAATTGGGTTAGCGGAGGGAGCGCTCAGACATGGCCATAATGATGTTGTCATATACAAGGAGGGCCCTGGGTCACACATCGCATACGCTATTGGGGGCCTCAGCCATCCTCGCAACACTAAACCGCAAACCAGAAACGGAGTAGCTATTTGACTCTCATTGGTGTAGATGCTATAGCCCTTTTTCCATTAAAAAGAAAAATTGCAGTAAAATGACGCGCATCAGAAAGTTATAGTGACACGTGTGATGGAAAAACACTTATATCGCTAACCGGAAACACTAGCTGCTTGATTCTCATTGGTGTAGATGCTATGGCTAAAATAGCCAGACAGCCAATTGCCTTGTTTGTTTAGTCCATTGTGAGGTCATAATTAGCTTTTTTTCCCTTCTTCTTTTACATGAGTGGAGTGATCCAATGATGTCATCCTCTGGTCTTTTCAATTACGCCACTGTTGTTTATCGAGACTCCCCCTTTCAAAGAGAACGAGAGTGCTGGAAATGGAGAGTGAAAGAGATGGGTTAATGGTGGGGCCACAAGTTTGCAGATGGGCCAGTCTGGGTGGAATTGGGGGTTGCGGGGGTGGGGGGTCGTGGGTGGTTGATGGGATAGGGGGCATACCAAGCCCCTTCAAATGCAGCCTGCTCTAGTTGTGTGTGTGTGTGTGGACCACCCCTTTGCCACCACTGGGCTTTCAAACAAGTGCCCTTTGTTGCTGGCGCCACGGTGATCTCCATAGTGACCGCTGACGCCCTGGCTGTTGCCAAGGTGGCACACAGCAGCTAGTTTCCTTTCCCTCCCATCAGGAGTCCTCCCTACGCTGCCAGAGGCTGTGGAAAACAAATGATGAAATGCTGCAGCTCTTTCCTGAGATATCTCTGTAGCACCAGTGCCAATAGGCCCCCCTCCACAGTACCTCTCACCATCTCACTAGCTTTCACACCTCATACTAATTAAAGTGATCATTAATACGTTGGCTTGTGAATTAAAGCCTCCAGCAAGCCTTATGTTTTTTTTTTTTTGTTGTTTTTTTATGAATAAACAACACACTAAACAAAGAAAACAATATGCAGTGAGATATTTCTCTTTTGTTAAACCAGGATATAGAGGTTCAACACAAAGATAGCATCTAATTAAATCCATAAATGTTAAAATATTATGTAGGTTCTGCTCCTAATGGAATGGATGGAAATATACACAAACTATGTTTTCATTAACAGAATTTTCCTTTTATGTGGAGAACCTACCAAAGCATAGCCTACAGTACATGTAAGTCAGAACTTATTGGGTGGTATACAGGTGTACTGAAAGCTAGACTAGACTAGAAAGCTAGAATTTTTGATGCTCCTTCATGAGTGTTGCACGCCAACTTTATTCAAAGCGCTTGAGCGAGGATGTGCTTCTGAGTGTAATTGAGAAGAAAAGAGCCCCATTTCCCCTGAACAAAGATGCCTGTGGGCTTGATTGCTGCCATAATGGATGGCCAGCTGTGCCTCCCTGAGTTCTGGTTGACCTTTGACACAGGAAGTGAAGAAAGCGTTTAAGGGAGTGAGTGTGCAGGGCGTGGGGGAGTTGAACGAGGTCTTGTTTTGGGGGTGGTGGGGGAGTTAAGGGGGACCCTGTGGAGTGTTTGTGTGTTTCGTTTGAAGAGCGTCACTGCCGGTGGCTGGTACATGCTGGTGAATACTGCATGAGGGTCTTTGCGTGGCTCTTGCGCAAGTGGCTCTCCAGGCACCGCACAGCCGGCTGCGCCAGTAAGAGGATTTTCCCTGTGAGAGAGAGAGAGAGAGAGAGAGAGAGAGAGAGAAGTGGGGGGTGTTGGGGGGTCTTCCCTCAATTTCTTCCATCTTCAGCCAAATTGCAACTCTGTGGCATCCCAGAAATACCGCACACAAACATACAAAACACTCACACTTAAATACACACTCAGGTTTCTTTTTAAGTAGATTTGAGCAATGGTCTATAATTTTCTGTGTACCTGGAACTGTTTGATCTAATAAGTTGTACAGTTTATCCGAGAGGAGGTGCCAAGCCATTCATTAGCCTGATTACACAAAACTCTATTGTGTCTCTGTGTGTGTGTGTGTGTGTGTGTGTGTGTGTGTGTGTGTGTGTGTGTGTGTGTGTGTGTGTGTGTGTGTGTGTTTGTACGTGCGTTTTGTTTATCAATGTTCCTTGGCACATTACCTCAGAGGTTATATAAGATTATGGAGTCATTGAGAAGCCCAAATGAAAAACTGATTTGTTGTGTATTTATTTAACACGCTATCAGATGTCATAGACAATGAGATGAGATGAAATATGTTCTGCTCCATATTGTTCCTACTGAGTGTGTTTGTGTTGCGCAGAGTGCTTAAAAGGACGATGATGATGATGGCAAAAGTAGTGCTGCTCAATGGTGCTGAGCTGTGCAGAGACCCATAGCCTCAGGACGTTTGTCACGCTAACACAGAAAAGCATGTATCTTAGAAGGTCACATGCTACTTCAGTCTGTCTGTGTACTATCCAGTGTCTTGGTATTTACTGTTGTCATCTAAAATTCACAAACACACACACACAGACACACACACACATCCCCCCCCCCACACACACACACACACACACACACATACTGTATGACAACAACAATTCCCCATTACTTGAAAGCTGTGCTTAGGTGGTAGAACTAATCATTGCTCCCAGCCTCTCATCCTAGATTTAAATAAATTATGAGACTTGCATCCTTGTATTTCTGTGTGGAAGTGTGTGTGTGTGTGTGTGTGTGTGTGTGTCTGTGTATGTGTATGTGTGCGTACAGTATGTATGTGCCTCTGCATGTGCTTGCATGAAAATGCATGGAGTCGAGTCGATCATGTTCACTCCCAGATTATGTTAGGGACGACGCAGCTTATAAATAAATAAAAATCCAGTAAGTAGGGCTGAATAGCTTTTTGTATCTTTCTCTTGCCACCCTCTTTTCTCTCCCTCTCTTGTCTCCTTATCCCTGTTTTCCTCTTTGAGGTGTGGCACCGCCATTAGTCACATACACAACGCTTTTGTCGGACTAAAGCACATGAATCACATGACCTGGTCGGAGCGGAGGCCTCTATAGGTATTTGGGTGTGCGTGCGTGTTCGCCCTCTCTTAGGATTCAGTTAATTATAGAACACAAACAGCACATGAAAGGGAGCTTGAGAAGAAGAAGGAAAAAAAAACCACCCCCCAATGCAGTTTAATCATATATGCTTTTCATTCCAGTATGAATACAACAGCTTCAAAAGGGCTGGATCTGGTTTGAAGATTTGTTTTGCCCTTTGATTAAATTTCCAAATCCAAATCTTCTCAAAGAATTTTTACATTGCAGTGAAACCAAAGATTATTTAGCTGGCGTAGATAAAGCAACATAATATGTTACTACGCTTTAAACTCCGGTTTCTAGTTTACCTCTAGTTTATTTTGATGAAATGACACATATTTGCAGGAAAACATTAATTATATCTTGTAATAAAGCTACAAACCAGCAGACGTAAAAGCCTGTTTTCACACTGGGCCAGTGATTTGAATCTCATGATAATTTTTTTGTAGAAGTGGACTCCAAGTCAGACAATGGTTAAAAAAAAATCAGTAACAGTATTTATTACAATGATGCAGCGCATCAAGAGAGAGACAGCATGCTTCACATAATGACCCTCCACCTGTTCTAACTAGACAAGGAAATAGCCTGACTGTAAGTACAGTTCCAGCTCTTAGGAAGCTGACGTTGGTCATCCCAGTTCACGTGGACCATGCTGAATCAGATCATGATAAGTGCCAGCGTGTTACACTTGAGTAGATAGCCACTGAGGGAGGAGGCAAATGTGGAAAATTCAAACACCAAAACAACCTAAGTACTTACCATTCCAGCTTATCTCTAATGATGGGAACGTCATGAATAGAATGAAATAAAACATGTCATATCACAGTCATGGAAAGACAATTGAGACAGGCCTTCCTCAAACTTAAAGACAAACTGCATATGGATATAAAAATAATACATTCTGTTTCCAATACCATCAAATCCAAATCCAATGTTTCCCATTTAGAGGACTGTTATGTTATCTGTAGATGTTAAAGGGATTTATAGGTTTTATAACCTGTTGATTTTTCTTTTATCTTACAGAAGAATCTCGGCGAATGATTTAAGTCCTAGATTTAACCTCTGACCCTGCATGAGCGTGCAAAGACCTACAGTAACCCCTGACGCAGCATGAGGATCGGCGAACAGTTATGACCACGTCTCACCGCCGAGTTCGACACCGTCACAGCTCTGTGACTCTTCCGTCCCGCCCACCGGCACACCGCGTCAACCAACCTCTGTGATGCTTGTGATGAGTGCCATACCCCCAACCAATAAGAGAGAGGCATTTGCAGAGGAGGCCATGCCCCAACCTGCTCTCTCTCCAAACCCCTCCCATTCTCCCTCTCCTCCTCCACCACCCGGTCTCCCTCCCCCACCACCTCCTCCACCAATGGGACCCCCTCCTCCTCCGCCGCCACCCCCACCAGGACATGCCTTTCCCGGGTTCCCGGAGCAGAGGAAGAAGCGGCGGGTGCGGAGCTTCTTCTGGAAGCCCATCCCTGAGGAGAGGGTGCGTGAGCGTGGCAAGCCCAACCTGTGGACCATCGGCCCAAGCGCTGGTGGCAAACAGGAGGAGTACCGTATCGACGTGCGCACCATCGAGGAGCTCTTCGGCCAGCAGGAGGGGGCGCAGTCGCTTGCCAGGGCCAAGGCTGGGGGCAGTCTGAGAGGCAGGGGCACCTCCTACAAAGACACCAAAGAGGAGGTGAGAGTCAGGGCTAACTGACCATTCCTAAAACCACAGTGGCTAACCTAATTGAAATGCAGTTGCCCAGTGACAGCCAATTAAGTTGCTAACTGTTTACCAACTAAGGTTTTGGTTGGCACATACTGGTTCACACATACTGTAATCTCCAAGATTGATTTGATTTCTCTTTGCAGTTAAGTATGACCAAGACATAAATGGGCTTGTGCCCCCCTGTACATGATTGAGAAGGGCTTAATGTGTGATCGGTTGTCTGACTTGTTGCAGTTCTGACCAATAATGTCATCAGCTATAACATTATCATATATATTACATACATTTAAAATCACAGGAAGGAACTATTCTGATATATTGGTAATGATCTGTCTAATCCCTCCTTCCTAAACTCAAAACCTTTCTATTATTACAGTAATGGTTAAAGCTCTCAATACTTTATCATCTTTGGTCTATTATTTTCAATGCTATTTGCCATATCTCAAGGTTTTACCCTTCTGTCCTTGTAGATCAGTATCCTGGATTCGAAAAGGAGCATGAACGTGGGCATTTTCCTGAAGCAATTCAAAAAGTAAGTCTTGATCCCCAAGTGATATTAACAATCTCGATCCCCAAGTGATATTAGCAATCTTGTTATGAAGGCTCGGAATATGACAATCTATCAGTGAAACCCTTTTTATCGGGAAAAAATGCTAGCCTGAAGAACCAGTAGTCAGTTTTGCTTCATGAGGTCTATGGGTCATCTCCTAAACACCTGCTATCCTAGGAAAAGCTTGTATTCCTCTCCTAAGCCCATCCATGTGATAAAGAGAAGGTCCTCTCCCTCTCCCTCCCACTCTGTCAGATCCCTGAAGTGACTAACCTTAATGAGGCTAAATAATCTGAAGCTCAAAGGAAAGAGGAAAACATGGCTATCTCTGAGTCCAGAAAATCTGCTGCTCTTGCATAACTGTGTGATACGAGTGTGTGTGTGTGTGTGTGTGTGTGTGTGTGTGGTCAGACCATCTAGATTATCATTTTGGCACCCATGTTAACAGGTTAGAGCATTTACACAACCCTCATAAACCCCTTTGTCTCAGGCTAAGCTTAAGCTTTTCTAAAAAAAAAAAAAAAGAAAAAGAGAGAGAAAACATGACATTCCACTGGCATTGCGCACCTAACAGTGTGCCACCTCATCCACCTTGCCCAAGCAGTCCAAATACCTCCAGGGTTGGGCCAGAGGCCTTCCATACAGTCGACACAACACGCGTGGCGTTCCAGTCCAGTGCTGACATGTGCGTGATGAGGAGTGTTCCGCACCATCAGGGCAGGTGTTAGGGGGTAAACACACCGGTGGCCGGGTGCTGTGGGCCTGTGGAATGTGAGAGCTGTCACCTTTGTGGCCGTCACTGGGGATCAGTCTGAGGGTTAGGGCGGTGGGGAGGTTTGGAGTTTATGGGTAAGCCAGGTAGGCCTACAGAGTTGCCAGGAGGGGTTTAGATCACAGTCACACAGACAACAGCAGTTGCTGTTGCTTCGCTTTGTACAAGGTGTCTATTGAGAAAAGATTCCTTGCTTGAGATGTTTAAATTCTAAAAGATTGGATCAGCCCATGACTGATCCAATCAGTATATTTAAAGTGTGGTGATTGGCCAGGATGGCTAAGCGAGGCGTCCAATAGCTGGAATCCCAGACGTAGTACTGAAGGGAGATGAGAATGTAGTGGAATTGCGTAGGAGGGCAACGGCCAGGCTAGTAGCAGTAAGAAGTCAATGTTTTGCTCCGTCGTGTGCCTTGTTATGTGCTTTAAGTAACAGTTACTACCCTGAGGCACATGGAACATCCTGAATTTTGAAAGAGTAGGTGTTTGCCTTCTGTTGTCTGCGGTACTGTTTCAAGCTATAGGTGTGGCTTGTGGTCACCATTTGTAGGTTTTGACTTCCACCCTTAGGCTGAGGCTGGTGCTTTTGAGGTTTCACACAGGATATATTGCTGGATGTGGTTGCTGTGGAATGTGGCTGTCTCATCAATTATAATGAACAACTCAAACAGTGCCTGAGATGCACATCTCCTGCAGGTCTGTCAACATGGTTGTGAAATTAAAATCATGATGCTCCTCGACCATCACACTGAGGTGTGTTTCCCAAAAGCATAGCTAATTAAGCTGCTGTGTTGGTTGCAATGCAATTTTCCATTGCCAACGGACAAATTTGCTAACAGCTTTTGGGAAAAGCACCCCTGGTTTGGATCCAGTGTGAGACAGCCCTGGAAATAGAAAACTGTTGCTCCCTTGAGTGTCTCTTTCTTCTTCTTCTTCTCCTCTCCTCTCTTGTCTTCTCCTCCCCCTTTCTTGGCCTAACTGTCCTCTCCTTGCCCCTACTCTTCCCCCTCTTCCTCCTCCCTCCTCTCATCTGATATCTCCTCGTCCTGTTCTGTCCCTGCCTCACCACTCTTCTCTTTATTTCTCTCTTTCTCCTCTTTCTTTTTATCTCTCTTCCTCTCCTGTCCACTCCTCTCTTCTCTTTGTCACTGCACTTCATTCTGGCCCTCTCCTCTCTTTTGCTTCTCTCCTCTCTTGTCTCTCCCCCTAACTTTCCTCTCCTTGCTTCTCCACCCTTGTCCTCACTTCTCTTCCTCCTCTCCTCTCCTCTCCTCTCCTCTCCTTGCCTTTCCTCTTCCTCTCCTCTTTTACTCTCCTCTCTTCTCTTTGTCACTCCACTTAGGTCCACTCCTCTCTTCTCTTTTCCCTTATCTTCACTTCTCTTCTCCTTTCCCTTCTTATCTCCCCACCTGTTTGACCATCCACCATGAGTACCCTCCTTCTCCAGTCGCCTTGCTGCAAAGTGGGAAGCTCACGCTCAATCTCCCATTTTGGCTCCCTGGCTTCCAGAAACACTAGACAGATTGTTCTCCGCTGTGAAACCGATTAGAGTTTCACCCATGCGGCAATGTGCCTGTCCTTGTTCAAACGGCCTGTACAAGGCTAATCCGGTCTGTGCCCATGTCTTGGGATGGAGAGACTGATCCCCCATGTGTGTGTGTGTGTGTGTGTGTGTGTGTGTGTGTTTTCCTGAGGGCAAGGTCTATGTTGACTCAGACTGTGGTGTGCATTGGGGTTTTGTGTGCAGTGGTCTCCCTCTTTTAGGTTAAGCTTTTGTGTAAAGTGAGCGAACCCAACCCAAATGAGAGAATAACCCTGATAAAGAAGCTGTTTGTTTTTTGATGATGTCTGTGTGTTTGTTTGTTTGTTTGTTTTTTCAAAACTATGTGACAAAAAGGTTAGTCAATATAGAGCCCATCATTGACACTGTACATTCTCACTCCAGTACTGGTCAGGGTAATCTCCAAAGTGTGCAGTTTCCCCAACTCATTTTCTTAAAGGTATAATCCGGCGTGAATCAACACCTAGCCCTGCTGTTTTATACTGCTATACTGCTACCTCAATGATAAAATTTTGTGCATCGTAGACCAAGTTTGGAAACGGCAGCTAACACTAACTTTTATTTATTTTTTTATTTATTTATATGTTTATTGAACAGGGACAATGCACAATATATAACTGAGCCTGATTGTAGCCATAGGCTAATTTACATCAGTTGTCCCTGGGCAGGAGTAGATGTTGACATTAAAAGAAAACAAATTAAAAAAAAAAAAAAAAAACTATAGTAAGAGTGCAGAAAGAGACTGTCTCACATGGTCCATCCAAAATCCAGAAATGCAAAACAAAAACATACATACAACATACATACAAAAAAAAAAAAAAAAAAAAACTAGAAATGCTCACACTGTTGATTTGCTTTAAGCCACTTCTTAAGCTGTGATTTAAAAGTATTAAGTGTAGTGCTTTGCCTAATGTCAACAGGAATACTATTCCACAATGTAGATGTTTTCACTGAGAATGCAGTTTGACCAAAGGTTGTATATCTAAAAACACTCAGGCAGTTGCCTTTAGATGCTGATCTTGTTGACCTTATGCTATTTGTGCTCTGATACACAAATTGCCTAAGGGGTGGTGGTGCAAGTTCCTTAATGATTTTAAAATACAAACATGCATTTGAAAAGAAAATAAAACTGTCAAAAGAAAACAAATTATATTTCTGTATGATATTGCAATGATGGTAAGTATATGGTTTCTTGTCTAGGACTTTTAATGCTTGCTTGTAAACTGTGTAAATTAATGACATTGAAGTCTTATTTGCAAGAGACCAAGTTGTCAGACAGTATGAAAGATGACTTAAGATCATGGAATGAAGAAATAATTTAGCAGCTTCTATAGTCATCTGATTCCTGATCATTTTAAATGTACGTAAATTCTTTTTAACATTACCATGCACTTTTTTAATATGGTTTTTAAAAGTTAAATTTGAATCTATGATGACCCCCAAATATTTAAAATCTTCCACCACTTGTAAATGCTCTCCCTTAACAACTATCTCAGGTTGTTGTGTAGTATTTTTCCTTGAGGTAAAATACATACAAACTGTTTTTGTTGTGTTTAGTGTTAGGCAGGAGTGGTCCAACCAGGTAGCTATTTTATTCATTGCCCCAGTGAGTGTGTACGCTGCTTGTTGTTTTGTTTTAGCATGGATATAAATAACAGTATCATCAGCATACATTTGTATATTCACCCCAGGGCAAACTGAAGGCAGATCATTAATATATATGCTGAAGAGTAAGGGCCCCAGAATTGAGCCTTGAGGCACCCCTATTGAGCAAGCATTTTCTGGAGACAGATGATTGTTTGTTCTTGTGCAGTGTGTTCTATTTGACAGATATGATGTTATCCATTTTATTGCAGCTGCTGAGATATTATGTGAAGACAGTTTAGACACTAGGACATTGTGATTGACTGTGTCAAAGGCTTTGACACAGTAAATGAGGCATGTCACACTAAATGAGGCATGTCAAAAACTAAACTTAATCGATTTGCTTTCGTTTTGAAATGCCCCATTCTGTTAACGTTAGCTCCCGTTTCGCTATCTCAGTCTGCCTTGCATGAAATCCAGTGATTGAGGTGGCTAACAATAGTGCTTGCCACTACAAAACAGTAGGACTACGTGTTGATTCACGCCGGCTTTCTCCTTTAACATTGGATGTCGTTGCTAGCCATTCCAAGCCATCACACTGATTCAACATTTCTAAGCGCAGTTTGGGAGTTTTAGAACATTGCTGGTTTTTAGAATGTTGCAGCCAGTCTTGTAGTAGCCAGTCTTCAGCGTCCAATCAGCAAACAGAAATAGTTAAAAATTGTTTTAAAGTTTAAAAGGCCCACCCACCACAAAATAAACATACTGTATGTCTATCAAGTGTGTTCAGAATTAAAGTGAAAGAACCTGGTCTACCAGGCTACTGAAAATCAACTAATGGTCAAAGTGCACATTCAGTGACCTTGTTAGATCAATCTTTGGAATTCACTGCATATTAACATAAACTCATACCAGTTTATTCCGTATTGCTCCAAGGGATCTAGCTCTTCTTGCTGTAAAGCTTTATGGACACCAGGGCAGAGAACAGTCAAACTGTAGCCTAACAGCCAACTATGCTTTTCAGAAAACAGACCTCAGCGAGACTTGTGAGGTTATGCGATGTTTCCATCTCCATGTTTATGTCGGGCCTGGTGTCCAGTATATCTGTGTGTGTTTGCTGTCACAGTGCAAATTGAGTCTGCTGCTGTCAAAACAACACTGTGCATATTTGTAGGAGGAGACTGATGTGGGTGACATGTCCTTTTTTTCCGACCATTCCTCACTCATAGCTTCTCAAGTCTTCTCTATCTCTAGCTGTCATATTTTTGTGTGAGAATCATGATATTCTCTTTGTAAGGTTTTTTTTTTCTTTGCTTGATTCTCCCCCAATGTCGTGCTAGCAGAAGCAGATTTCTGTCTTTCTTTTTCTTTTCTTTTCAGTCAGTGCCACCACACATGACATATCCAGAATGATGTTTCCCTCACTTGGTCATGTCCCTTGTCAAATGGGAACAAAGAAACCACAAATAAAACCGTCTTTGCATCAAAATGGTGGCCGCCTTCTATTCAATCTAAAAAAACAAGCCACATATTTACCACAGCTTAGCCTGAAGTTAGCTGCCTTTTCACTGGGTTGCCTGGCATGTAGGGCAGTAGCCTGGAGACTGCAGTGTCTGGCTGTCCTGATTCCCAGGGTGAATCTGTCTCAGTCAAACATTTTCCATTTTGTTTTGTTTTGTTTTGTTTTTGTGTCCGTCTCTTGTGCTGGCCTGCCTGACATTTGCTGTCAGCATTCCTTCGTTTAGAGCAGCTAGGGACGTATTGTTTTGTGTATGCATTACACAAACCATGTTAGCTTTTGTTAGCCACAATACGTTGTAAGTGGATCATCTGACCTGCTCTAGTAG
>JAODXP020000028.1:5365322-5410322 GCA_027497455.2 Sardinella longiceps
TCCATTCAAGGATACGATTGGTGGAGGAGAAAATCCAGACAGATGCTGAGCTACTGCAGCAGCTTGACCTTTTCTTGAAGGTAAAGGCTCCCCACACACTCTGACATCTCAGACATGCAATCTGTACACACACACACACACACACACACACACACACACACACACACACACACACACACACACACACACACACACACCACACGCAAATACGTTGTAGTTGCTCTCAGTGTGAGTAATACTGTTGTGTTGTCCTGGGATCTGGTAATTGGACCGATGTGTGTGTGTGTGTGTGTGTGTGTGTGTGTGTGTGTGTGTGTGTGCGCTATGAGGCTGCAGTGCAATGTGTTAACATTGACTCCCTCTCTGCTTGGGCAGATGTCTGCTCAGGCTCTTTTAGACCTGAAGCAGAGGCGTCTGGAGTTCAGGAGGGAGGGAAACACTCTCATCGATTTCTTCTGTGAAGACAAAGACACATTCAAACTGGACGAGTGCTTTCGCATATTTCAAGACTTCTGCCTGAAATTTAAAAAGGCAGTGCAGGTAAATAACATTTGAGTCACTGTGTGATGGATTATACTGATCTTTGAAATTATACATTCAAATTTTTAAATTAAAATTTTAAATTTGAATTAAAGCTGTTCCATTTTTTAGATATTTAATTTTACATGTAAAAAACAGCTAGGCTGCCCCCTTGTGGTGGCTACGTAGTATTATAATTTCTTTACCATCCTACACACACATCCTCTCACATTGTGATTTCTTAACACCTACAACATATAGAAGAGATTTTGATCTTATCGTGTAAATGGTTTGAGCAGGGAAATTGAAAGTTCAAGCATCGGTTTTGTTTATAATGTTGAAACAGTCTATAGTCTCTCACTTTGTGGTTTTCTTCCTAATTCTCAACCCCTGTCTCTTCTGACACACAATCTTAAAAAAACTCTCATCCATGTGATTGGTTACTGATACTTTATCTCTCTGCCTGTGCTTTTGAAGGATAACGTAGAACGGGAGCTGAAAGAAGCGGCACGGCAGCGGCGCTTGAAGGAGCTGGAGGAGAAGCGTCACTCGTGGGCGGGCGGAGAGGAGGTGGGCGGTGTTTTCGGCCTGCGCTGCAGCAGTGAGACTGATGTGGAGGCGGCACTGACCCGCGAGGGCCTTCTTGACCTACTCAAGCCGCGACCACGCAGCCCGCAGAGCCCGCTGGGACGGTCCGGAAGCATCCGCCGCACCCGTCAGAGCCCCGTGGCTGCCGCTGACCGCCAGCTGCACACGTTCCTCGAGATGACCTCTGACTCGGGCAAGTTCAGCCCATCAAAGCCCCTCAGCCCAAATTGGGTAGGTCAAAGGTCACCAGCCCACTCTCCGTCCCATGTCCCAAGCACCCCCTCCCAAACGTCAAAGCACTTCTCCTCGCCCGTCACCCACTCCCCCTCACACACAGCCTCTAATGCAACTCTGAACACGGATACCTCAAACACATCTGTCAACAACAACAACAACAGCCGCTCCCCTTCACCTGTTCACTCCACACAACTCCTAACAGACAACAATAAAAATGTAGTTGTGGACCAGGACCCAACGGCACAACACACAAACACACTTTTAAACGTGAATGTGGAGAGACACACCCTGGTGCAAGGCCTCAAAGCATTCGACCTTGTGTCCGCACCTGCAAGTCAAGACGACGGGGGTGTTGCCCAAGGCAACCAGTCCCCGGTAAATCAAACTGACCTCATAGTCACTGACCTGGAAGAGGAAAGTGAGACCCCTGAACCCTTAGTCCTGAGCAAGCCTCCGTTACGGAAGGCACCGGAAAGAGTCAGTGATCTTAGCTTGTCCTCTCCACAAACAGCCAAAAAGGAAGACGACCAAGACAAAGAGACGAAACTCGATTCGCAAGCGCTACCCAACATGCCAGTGATACAGGTGTCGCAAGATTCCAGCAGCCAATCAGAGAAAGAGCAGGAGGGCCATGATGTCATAGATTCCGTTTCGTCCCATTCACCAGTCGCTAGTCCCACGTCTGAGTCGGCCTCCTCCGTCAACGAGGGGTCAGTGCCTACCTCCACTGGTGACAAAGAGTCAGAGCCCCCCTCAATGTCCTCAGAGTCCCCTTGTGACAGTCCACCATCCGTATCCACATCGGCCAGCTCGTCACAATCCCATTCTGCTGGCCAAGCTCCGGAGAGTTCCACAGACTCCTCTGCCCGGAACAGCAAGAAGGTCAGTCCTGAGAAGACAGATGTGAAAGGTCAAAGCTCCTCCAAGTCCAAACCTGCCTCAAAAACAGCGACTGCCTCTAAACAGCCCACAACCCGACCCATCAGAACGCTCACCACCTCGGAGAACCAAACTATGCGGAGGGTGGTGCCCATCACCCGGTCCGGAAGCTCTGCCACCAAGAGACCCGACAAAAGCAGCGCAGCAGAGTCTAGTAACCACCGCTTGTCGGTTCATCGATCCAGCCACCCAAGCGATGACTCCAAGACCCCCAGAGGGAGGGAGACAAGTCAGGCCTCGGTGGTCCGGAAACCGTCCGTCCGGAAGACGACTCCTAAGCCAGTGCGCCCAGTGGTGCCTAAACCGCCGCCTGAGGAGAAGATGTGTCGCTCCACAATGCGGGCGTTGCAGGCAGCCCAGGCCGCCGCCGGAGTGCAGGGATCCTTGGGAGCTGGCGAGAGGTCAGCGAGCGCCCCACAGACGCCTGTCCGTAGCCCAGGTTCCGCCGCCAGGCTGCCCAGTTTTGCTCGCAACACCGTGGCCTCCACCACCCGAGTAGCCAAACGGGACATGGTGCCCAGCGGTGCCAACTCCCCCTCTGCCAACAACGGGGGCACTGCCTCAACTAGGTCTTCACCTCTGGCCCGCACTGCCTCCTTCAGGCACCCCAACAACCGTGTGTCTCCTGAAGCCCACCAGAGCTCCATCAGGAGGGTGGCCAGTATCCGCGTGCCCGCCAAAAAACCCTCCGGTGAAACTCTAGCGCCCCTCAGAGGCCACGAGCGAAAGAACAGCGGCAGTTTTTCTGACAAGTCAGGCTATTCAAGAGACTCTCACACAGACAAGCCCCATAAACCTCTATGGAGATAAGCTCAAAAGAGGGCTTTTTAGAAGAATTCAAAGAAGAAAAACAAAACTATATAAGCAACATGTAACTTAATAAAGTCTAGATTTGTATTTTTGTGGTCTTTATTTAACTTTCTGAGTAATGATAAATATGTATAGTTATTTTCGCTTTCTCTCTATGAACAATGTTTTTTTGTATGCATTGGACTAAGCACAGCTGTGGTTTTGCATTTAATGTCACCCTTCTGATTAAATTGAATATATATGTGTAACCACTCTGTCTTTTTTTTTGACAGTTTGTATTTTGACAATGGGCTTCTAGTAGCCAAGGAGGTTTTGACAAAGGGTTTCCCCCTCATTCGTAACCTTTCTGTCTTTTGTAATTATTTGTAATGAAATGTATGTTAATATAATGCTGATGCTGATTATAAGTGGGGTCAGTATTTTCACACTCCGACTGTCTCCATTTCAAATCGTCTGCTTTGTTTCTTGTCATATCTCCGTTATGAGATATTCTGTATGTTGACATGGTTTGTCCGGCTCCTTAACCATGAAACTGCCCTTGCTTTTACTTACATAACCAAAGTGGTGTCTCTATAGGTCAAATTAAATTCAAACCTCAGTGGTCAACAAGGAATATCATTTTGCCAGTTGACTAGTTTCACTGAAAAAGTCTTTCCAGAACCAAGCCTCTGGTCATTGGGCTGTCATTTCATGTTCAAATAGTAGTAAATCAGAGGCGTTTGAGAGATGGGCAACCATTTTTTGCAACCAATTTTGTGTTTATCTGTGATGTCCAAATAAAGTTTATGCTGAAATTTCTTATCCCTTGTGAGATTTCTGTTTGTGAAGGTGAAGGATATATAATAACCATAATAGTTATGATATAAAGCAGCCATCTTTTTCCATATCCAAGGTCAATGACCAGCAGGTGGCATATCCTGAAGTTACTGAGAACCTGTTTGACTGACGACAAGACCTGAGTATTACAAGTATGTGTCAGTGGAAAACGTGTGTAGCTTTAGAGGAATTGCCACACCTTTGAAAAGGAGAGTGCATTATGGATTTGTTTTGCATTGGGAAGGAAGCAACATTAACCCTTTCTGATATTAATGCCCTTTCCACTGAGAGATTGTCCACATAACAGCCCTTACTGCCATTGATGAGAAGGCATGCTGCCATTACACTGAGCAGTTCTTTGTAAGTTTCTCTGTCACCAAACATCTCTGCATCTCTGAAACATCATCACATACTCCATAAACCACTTCATTTCACTTAAATTACCCAGGTCATTATCTTCTTGCTTAAAATATCCCCAGGACTACATAAAAACATGTTTTGATTCTGAAAACAAAATGATTTTGTCTTCTCCCCCAAGCCCCATTGAAAGCACAAGTCAGGGTCAGGATAGTCATTAGTGAATCTTGGAAAGTTTATGGGAAGATACTGTAACATCATTGATCAGCAGCACAGATTATGACTTTTGAAGATTAACAGTATTCTATGTATGCTTAATAGGCCTCATAGAGTTATACAGGCCTAGTGTTCATGGTAGGCTAACAACTGTTTGTGTATAATTGTAACAGATGCCAGCTGGCAGCAGTAAGTGTAAATCCTCACAAGCCAATCTCCTTCAAGGACAGCTGAGTTAGAAGCCTGAACTTTCAGTTCAGTGGTTGGAGCGTTCGACTCCCATGCCATGGGTTTGTTGTAATTGGTGGGGTGGCGGGTTCAAGACCTGTGTGTGGTGCGGATCGCCACCGGCTACATAATGACATGATTTTTAAACATTCTTTATGTGACAACGTTGAGTCACCAACGCTGACAATCTATAGCACCGGCTACTGCCCCCACAGGACATACCTGTAGTCAAAGGAATAAATGAAATGTAACATCCAAGCTCATAAAACACAATTTACAAATAGGATTTTGGTTAAGGCATATATTTTGCTGTCCAGAAGTCAGAAGTGAGGATTTTGGACAACTCCATTGTATTTACTTCAATTCAGACATCCACAATAGCCTACTTCAAGTATTTTTATTTACTAGGCTATAGTTTAGGCCTATCTTTCACAAGTGGTGCCCGAATACCGATTGTCCCTGCATATTAAAGCTTAGGTAAAAGTGCATGCATGTTCAAATAGGCCTACAATTGCAATAACGTTAGCAGAGAGAGAGAGAGAGAGAGAGAGAGAGAGAGAGAGAGACCCCTAGGAAAGCTACATAGAGCTATCATTTAATTCAAATAGCCTAGAAAATAGGTTAGGTGACAATTTCTTTCAGAAAAAAAAGTTTATTATAAATAATACATTGCAAAAACAAGTATTTACAGGAATAAACATAAGAATAAAGGCTTTCTTTTGTACAAATAAATAAATAAATTTCCCCTAGTGAAAACTTAATAACAGAATCCCCCTGTGAAAACTTTCATCGTTAAAAGTCCCTTTTGATAATAAAGTGAGCACTCTGTTGTTTATTGTTTTCTGATCACTTTCCAGCGAGTCACCATTCCGCGCCAACTTGAAATAAATAGAATCTGACGTCATCTTTGTGCGTCGAGGTTTCCCTCTGTGTAGAGTCTATGCGAAAGGGGAGAAGACCATGATAAGTGAGTGGCTTTCCCCACCGATTCTTTGTGCTCACGCAAACAAATAGTCGAGGACCCTTAATCGGGTTATGAACCTTTTTTAGCGAAATCTTTAGTACAGACATCAAACTTTCAAATAGCCCGCTGAATCTTTTTAAGAGGTCTTGCAATCGTAGCCGGCGAAGCAAGTGGGAGGACGACGTAGCGATAGCGACTTAGCATTTGCAGTTAAGGGGGAGGGTAGCCTCACCACTGGACTAGATGAGTGGGAGAGCGGCAAAGTGGACATCAAGGGCATCTGTCCATCTTAACATCTGAGAAAGTGCCTTCACTCTATTTGATATACAGCAGATTTTCAAACCTTGTGTATGGTGAGTCACTGCCTCGTCTGTAACACGTGCTTTTTTGTAAATAACACAATGCCTTGGGAATATCAAAAACATATTCTCACTCTATGTTAACAATAAATGCTAACATTAGGAAATCCAGGAATGGCGTTCACGAACGTAAATTGTCAAAGAGTTGTTAATGATAGGTTTGGGTAAGAAATATTGGTCAGAAATGACTTATAACCAGTTAACACCTGCACTAACGTTTTGGTTGATGGTGGTCCGATTTCTTCTCATTATCTTGTCCTTGTCTTGTCTTGTTATTCTTCTAACACTGCTGTACATATAACTTATATTCAGGAGGCATGTGTTTTCGAGTGTGATTTGAAACTTTTCTGATGGCCATCCCTATAACGTTAGTAACGTTAACCATCTAGCTAACTTAAAAAGTTGAGTCCACGTGCACTCCGAGACAGCGTCCCGAGTGGTCCCTTCCACTCTTGTAAGTTTGTCAACGTTAACATTAATTTATTCATCTCCGTCGGCAACAATGTGTCGCATGTGTAAATCGGATGTCTCTTGGTGTCTTCTTTGGTTGTGTATGCTAATAAAATTATCAAAATTAAAAGTCTTCAAACAGCTTGAGTGTTATGGCCGTCTCCCGGGAAATTTAAATAGCCACGTTGCGAAATTCATGATGCTGTCCCAGTGAGCTTTCGCCGCAGAGCTATCGCTGGATATGGAAGAGGGGATTGAGCTCAGTTTGTTTGTGTGTGTAAAACAAAGCTGCAAATAGGCACTCATTCTATGTTGGCTAGCAAGTTGTTTTGCCCGAGTGTCGTATTTGTTTTGGCTGCTTCGCGCCATCACGCTGTGATTTCGCAGAGCTCGTGCAGAAGAGACGCTGCTGGCATCGCGCTTCCCTTTCGCTTATTATCGCCGCTGGCCACATGCGTCTGCGCTTCCGAATCCAGCGGGCTCCATTGTTTGTGCTCTCCCGGGAAGATGGCCCGGACCGCTGGAGGAAAGCGCTGATAACTACGTGGGGGCGGGGGGACTAAGCTTTCATGACCGTGACCGTGGTTTGTCAGGATTTTGAAGGACAGAGGAATGCCTTTCAGTGAAGTGTCCTCTGCGGAAATGTGTTTATAACGTATTTGTGTTGCTTGTCGAGAATATTTGCCTCTCTCTCTGGTGTCCAAATACCTTAGAGTAGCCTCTGTTCCATTGTTAAATTGTCATATCAATCCCTAGACGCCAACAGCAACCGGGGTTAGGATTTCCTTTGTGCAACACAGGCCGTTTCAACACGTACAACACGAGCGTGTCTGTTTATTTACATGTACAAATGAAATATTTTGGTAGTTATAGATACAGTGGAGAGCTCGTCTTACTCCATGGCTTACTGAAAAGGTCAGGGCCAAGTGTTACAGGAAATTGCTGAACTTGAAAAACAATGTCAGTCAGCCCTCGGAAAAACTTGCTTCATCTTTTTTTGTCTTTTCTCCTAGCATCTTTTTATGATGAAACAAAAGGTAAGAATGGGGCAGGTCTGGTCTAGGTCTATTATAGTTCAGACATCGTCCTTCCAAGAGTAAAAGAGAAAGAGAGGTGTGAATTCCAGGTTGTGGGAGTGATTGTTTTTTTTTTTTTTAAGTGTCTTTGCAAGTGAGTGCAAAGTGTGGAAAACGGTATGATGAAAGGTTGTGGTGTGTGTGTGTGTGTGTGTGTGTGTGTGTGTGTGTGTGGTCTGTCTCAATCAAGGGTGGTGTGAGTGGCTTGGAGGATATTCTGTACTGTACTGTAACCTTCCCTGTACTCTGTGCTATTATTAGAGATCATTAGAGGTTACAGCAGAAGCAGTCTAGAGAGTATGACATGATATCCCCCACATATGTCTAGAGTGTGAAACTACAATGGCAACACAATTGATTTTGTAGTAGATTTTCACGTGATTTAGGCTATATGTGATTGTGATGCAATACAGTCATTGGATGTGACCACCAGAAGTGAATGAGTTGCTTTTCACATAACGGGCACACTTGGGTTTGCGTCTTCTGTGAGAAGTTATTCATGCTTTCTCTCTGAGGAGTCTTGCATTGGTGTTCATGCGTTCAGTTGTTCAGTTCAGGTGTTCAGTCCCAGTTGATGAATCCAGAGGGACCGGACCTCTCTCTCCAAATCAATTTGGATGACCTAGTCATATGCAGGGTGGATAGATACTTAAAAAAAATAAATAAAAAAAAAAAGTTTTATTCCCACCATCCATTCAGGATATGCCCTGTTTAGTTCTGGGTGGGGGATAGGAAACCACCTCAAAATAAAAGACAACCCAGGCCTAGTTACAGAATGCCATTGCTATTTTTACGGAGACCTCATTAGTATGTTTTAGTTGTGCCAGAAAAACTGAAAACTGTTTGTTTGCCTTTTATGTAGCCAGTTCACTAGTTTACCAGGAAAAACTGTACAGTGTTCCTTTAATCGGTATGGATGACTTCCATGATTGGCTGTCATGTAACCAGTAAAAAATTGTGCAGGAGAAAAGTAGATCCCAACTGTTATTTAGTGTTGGTAGTGCTGTTGCCAGTTACTCATTAGTTGGTATGTAAAAGGAAGTGCCATTCATTGTGCATCAGTTAGCTGCTGGGGGGGGAGATGCATGCTGTTTCTAAAACTGTCCACTACTTTACATACTACTCTTTCAGCAGAAAGCAGTGTGTGGTATTCAGTACTTGAAAAATAGCACAGGGGCTCAATTAACTTTCAGTCAGCTAGGCTAGGGCAAAGTAGGCCTTTCTGCAGCTTGCATACTGTGCCATGCTGCGTACTGGGCAGTAGTGTATGGGGCACAATATACTTTTGAGCTAGTCAAGTAGCACCTGCAGCCAATGGCTGAATTGCGACAGGCAGTAGTGTGTGCTGCACTCTGCTCTTGGGCACATGCAGTGTGTTCAGTAGCACAACATGCCATTTTGGAAACAGCCGAGTTTGTGTCAACAATGGGGAAATGGTGAATCTCAAGGCCAGTTCAGTGAAGAACCACAGCCTTATACCACCCTGAGCTCCCTGTCTACAGTTGGTTAACCTGTCAGGGGGGCCTACTGCCATCTTTATTTATGCATCAGGCAGATATGATACAGATTTGAGTCACTCTCTTGTCAAACCCCATTGGATCCTATCGGTTTAAATTTGATGACTCAAGGCTGCCGATGGAGAAGGTGAATGCTTTTAGTGGATGTTGAATATGTCAAAGATATTTTGATTGTATCATAAATGGATGATGATGCTAGTCTTACTACTTGTGAGCAAAGTTTCCCTCATGTTATAAATGTTGGGCATCACTGGACAGATATTATTAGCTTGCTTAGACATAGGGGTATAGGGATGTGTGTGTGTGTGTGTGTGTGTGTGTGTGTGTGTACAGTGGAGAAGACTACACATTCGTTCTTTAACAAAAGACGGGGCCCCAAGGACTCTGAGCTGTATTTAGAATGCCGTCCTACTAGCCAAAGTTATTCCACTTGGGAGAAGTTGGGAAGCAACGTGTTTTGTTTAGGTGGAGTGTCTCTGATGTGCCATCTTGGCAACGACACGACTGACACCGTTCCTACTGAACACCTGTTCCTCCGCTTTACTATAGAGTATGTTTCAGTGTACAGGCAGCATAGTGGCTGCCCTGGCTTCTATTGAACTGTACTGTAGGCTTCAAGCATACAGCTGCTTGTGTTTCCTCACTAAAGTCCACAACAAACTCTTTCCAAGGAGTTACAGTAAGAGTATAAGAGTATTTGTTTATTCCTCTATTTATCTATTAATTTATTTGCTTTTGGGTTGTTTTTTTGGTTGCACCCAACTTCATGCCCCTGTCCTTCATGCCTTCCTTCATTTCTATATCTAGAGTCACAGGTCAATGCACTCTCTTGTTATGTAAGACCATCAGCATACCATCAAACCAATATTACATAAGTGTAGTGGTGCCATGCATGGGATGGGATAGGGTGGGGGGGGGGGGCACATTTACAGGACGCCGGTGAGACTGTAGTTGGCAGCATGCCAGACAGAGACTAAAATAACTCAAACTAGCTCTTGGTCCCAGTTGTGTATAGTGATATCAGGCCACAGTCATACATTAGGAATGGGCCAGGAGGACCTGCCTGGAAAACGGCAACATGTATCGGTGTCACAGCCTCTTGTGTATGGTAGTCTATGTATTGGTCACTTTGTTCGGTTCTTCATTAAAGGAGGCTCTCTTTGATATGGCCCCAGAAGCTGTTAGGTCGTGGAAAGTAACTAATTAATAGTTAGGCTACACCTTTAGATTACTCTAGGTAAACTTTAGGACTTCCAGCGATTATTAAAGCCTCATTTAAATAACCTTGTTTAATGAATTTCTGCTATTTTGCAAAGTCTTGCTTTGGCTATTGTTGTCAATTAGGGTTAGCATTGCATTAGGGTTGGGCGATATGGACTTAAAAATATATCACAATATTCAGTTTTTTATCACGATATCGATAACTGACGATAAAAAAGTATATTAGTTCTACAGTTTAACACAGGGTTCGTACAGGTGCCTGAAAATGCTTGGGTTTTAAATGTTGCGTTTTCAAGGTTTAGAAAGACACTTCTTGAAAATTTTGTAAAGGTAACCAATTGTAATTGTTGACAATAAATATTCACCTGACAGAGTTGTTTGTGTAGTCTATTTGGTGGAAATATAAATGCTAACAAAACATTTTCTGACTATCGTATTTCCCGATATGAAAAATATACGATATGACGATATACGATAACGCACAACCCTACATTGTGTACTGTACATATAGTAGGCTATTTTGCACATAGAAGTTTCAGTCTGAATTATGTGAAATTCAATTTGATATAATCATAATCTATTTAATTAGGCTGTGCCATATTTTAGAAACTGGCTGTAACAACGCACTGGCCATCATAGCAAAGTTTGAATTCGCTTGAATTGTCTACTGCTTTTCCATCAAGTTAAAAAGTCCAAGCTCTAGTGTGGTTTATATGTGCTTGTTTAGTTGCAGATGTAATTTTCCCCAATTGCTTGCCACTGCATAGGAATATTGTTTGTGTGTGTGTGTGTGTGTGTGTCTGGTTCTCATTCTCACAAACACAGTCCAAGTCTCTGATTGCAAACGATTTGAAGAAACGTGATGAAATTCTCTGAGAGGAAGGTTCTTTGTTTTTTCCCATGACTGAATTGTCTTCTGGGATCTCTTAGGCTAGAGGCCCTACAGATTGTGGGAAAATTGTGCTAACTTGTTGTTTGCCGAAAAGAAAATTCTAGACGACATCTTAACACCTTAGAGAGCTACAGGATGTTGGGAAGTGTTTACATGAAGACATTGATTTATCTCCCTTTAAAAAAAAAAGAATCCTAGGGGTATCACACAAAGGACAGCTGACCAACTCACATTAGGCTGTTGACGCATTTGAAACTAAGGCTGGCCATTGGTCAAAAATGGGTCAACCATGCTTGAGATGCCTGGTATGATGTCATATGTCAGTCATACACCTGTGTTTGTTGCCCTGTGCAAGTTGGGATCTCTCGGAATACGTAGAGAGCCTCGACAACATATAAATATATACACAAGAGAATCCTCTAGAAAACATGGTGTGTTCAGACTGAAATGCAGAAGGACGGAACAAATAGTTTCATGTGCCTTTGGCTTCAGTCCAGTTAAAATGTGTGAACCTGGTGCAGCTTGGCTTGTCCAAGTGGTGTTGGCCCAATGCAGCAAGCAACAAGAGGAGTTTTCTTGGAATTTGAGTGTGATTTTCCCCACTTCTCCTTTTTGAGAGCTCACTATCTTATTTTTCCCTCCTGTAACTCAGCTGTGCCCTTGCCCGTCATGGCTAGGTTTTAAATACTAACCAAAAAAGAACATTTAAATGAGGTTTTTTTTTCTAATAAAAAAAGCTGTGGTTGGGCTTTATTTTGACTACCAATATTTTTTTTTAAAAGACAAAAGCAAAGGAGAACTATATGCTAATTGGTTCTCACCATGTTGCTGATTAGTTCACTTAAGGCTTCATTGACAGAAAACTTCAGTTTAAGCCTTGGGTTGTCTTTGGCCCAACATGGTCTTAATTTCTTATCAAGCACTAAACATTTGTACATCTATGTGTGCTGGACTTGACAGGGATTAGACCTCCAGTCCATTCAAACCATTTGGAATATCTCTCCTTGCCAAACCTCACCTCACCTCACCCCAAACACACACACACGCACGCACGCACGCTCTACTCTTAAGTCACCTGTATGCTCATCTGACAGCAGTGGCTCCATGTTTGCCCAATAGATTTTTATCTGTGGTTTTCACAGATGGCGAGCTGAGGCTATGCATGCAGCCTTAGCTGACTATGCAATCTGATAGCAAGAGATACTTCCCCTAATTATTTATAAATCGCAGAAGAAAGCAGATTTGCACACGCAGTGATGTGACCCACTTGTGAAGGGGTGGGGGTAGCTCAGTTCTGCAGTGGAAAGCTTCCCAAGCATGCTTATTTAGTATGATGGGTATTTACTGACCTGTAACCCCCCTCCACACACACACACACACACACACACACACACACACACACACACACACACACACCCTTCAGCACTGTTCTTTTGAATTTGATGCTAGATTGATGTGTAACATGGTCTGAAGTGTGATTGGGTAAAGTGCTTCTGGTCATGTAACATTTAGTATTTGATCTTGAGGTGCATGCACCCCGTTAGAAAATGACTTACATGGGTGTATGAGAGTGTATAGTGGTGAGGAATCAACATCTGGTGTGTATCTGTGTGCCTTGCCCCCAACACAATCACCCCCTCATTTTTTGTAGTCCTTGCTGCCATCCAGTGGAGAGTTGTGTCCTCAGCAGTTAAGCTAATATTCCAACAATATTATTAGCCAGTCTTGCTAAGATGTGGGTTTGTCAATGTCATGGTGCTGGAATTACGCCAGTAGACCTAAATGCCAAGTTCCATGTAACAAAGACTAGATATTTAAAATAAAAACAATAGCAAAAAAAGCATAAACAAATCTTTATCCTGTGGCAGTAGTTCAGTTGACATTGACTCTCGATTTCAAAACGGTCACCTGTTTAAAAACACCCACAGAACCACACTGCTCAAAATGACTTTTTGACAAAGTTTTTGTTTAAGAAAAAAGACACAAATCAAAAAAAGGCCTGGTGTTGATACAGCATGTTTAAAAAGATAAATGAGCAATGTTCAGCAGAGATGTTGCCTGCTGAATGCCAGTTGCCTGCCGTACTCAGCAACTTTGATTTTGCTGCAGTTTACACAAAATTTGATTAAAATTAACTGTTGTGTCCTTCTCGAAAGTGTAAGAGATTCCACTTGTCCTTGAACCGATGGCCCAAATTAGGCCCATACAGTATATACCACTGAAGAGCAATTAGTCATTGTGTTTTTGGGCCAGCTGTGCCACCCTTTCATTACAGGTGAATAGTTTCGAAAAAAAATGATGATAATAGATATGCCCACACAACCTCTTCAGCTGATTTTCTGTATTGCAAGTGTTCTGAAATGTCATTGAATTTTGTGCAACATAGACAGAGTTGGCCAAACGGCAGCTAACACTAACAGAATTGGGCATGTCAAAACAAAAACGTTTTGGTTTGGTTTTGTTTTGACATGACATGGGCATCTCTAAGCGGCAGCTGCGCTGCACGAAAGTCTGCACTGCACGAAATTCAGTCATTGAGGTGGCTATCAATAGCGCTTGGCACTATAACACAGCAGGGCTTAGTGTTGATTCACTCCGGAGAATTCCTTTAATGTAAATAGGCAGCGGGGAAAGTTTTTAGTGGATATCTATTAGCGGGTATACAGAGGGTGATAACACGAACAAAGCTATCAACAATGCAGTGTCACTTATTTTCTAACTGTAGGGCGGTATACCATTCCAAACGTCCCTATATGCCTCACTGCACTCAGGTGGTACCAACCAACCAACCCTCTGGCTCAAGGACTCCATCTCTCCTTATGATCAGGGCCGTTTCAAGGTACTTGGGGGCCCCAAGCAAACAGGACATGGGGGGCCCTTCACTCCCCGTAAATACTTACATGTACCACATTGTTATAATTTTCAAACATCATAAATATAATTATTTGTATTGTACAGTTGTCTAACTCCAGTTTAAAGTCATTTTTTGTTGAAAAACATCACCAACATAACTACTACTTGGGGGCCCCTTTCAGCCTGGGGCCCCCGGCAATTGCCTGGTTTGCCTGCCTTGTTGCGACGGCCCTGCTTATGATCACCAAAAATCACCTTTTGTGATACAAGATAATACATTTTTGTGGGTTAATCAATTTAATTAATGCCTCTTTCTCTCCCTCTCTCTCTCTCTCTCTCTCTCTCCATTTCTAGAATGCTCTGAATGCTCTCAGGCAAATCAGCAGCCGGTCAGTGTGGAGATGAAGCAGGACCTGCTGTTGCCGGGCAACACCAACACCACCACTGCCAGCAGGGGGCATCCAAGACGTCAGCGGTCATCTGCAGCCACAACAGCAGCTCCACCGGCAGCCACCACCAACACCTCAACCACCACCACCACCCTCATCGCCCCGCCGACCTCACCAGGCAGCACCCCCTCTTCCTCCTCCAACTCCTCGTCTTCCTCAGTCCGTGCTGGGTTAGAGGACGGGCCCGAGGATGAGGGAATGCTGGAGCGAACAGCCGCAGAGGACGAGGAAGAGGAGGAAGAGCAGGAGCCCGAGGAGAGAGAGGCAGAAAGCCAGCGGGGTCATGATGAGGGAGGAGAGGATGAGGATGAAAATGAGGAGGTGGAGGAGGAGGAAGAGGAGGTTGAGCTGGAGGACGGTGTAGAACCACAGCAGGACGAGTTAGCACAGGGGGCGTTGGAGGTGGCGGACGAGAACTGCTCGAGTCACGGCGAAGAAGCACCAGACCATGACGCCATTGAGGACAATGACGATGGCAACGGTGGCCATTTTGCCCAGGAGTTGGAGACAGAGGGCCAGTGTGGTGGTGGGGAGGAGGAGGAGGAGGAGGAAGACGAAGAGCAACAGCAAGAGGAGGAGGAGGAAGAGGAGCACGACTGCTACAACTCTGGGCGCTCCGAGGGAAGTCCGGGAGAGGAAGCGGAGGAGGAGGAAGAGGAAGATGATGAGGTAACTGAGGAAGACGAAGAAAGGGCGGATGTGACTACGTCGCACACGAGTCAAGCCACAGATGATGGGAAGAGGAGCGATCGTCCGAAGGGACAGACGAGCAAGCGTTCCAACTCCAGCCTACTCCAGGTGAGTCTCTTGTCTGTACTCTTCAAGAGAAACTTTTCATGTCTCCCAGACTTGGATTAGATCTCATCATGACTAGAGGAAAACTTTGTTGGAAATATCATTTGAGTCTTTAGGACGGGAGTAATTTTAAAAGTGAAATTCCATGGGACTTCAGCCCATAGCCCTGTTCGTATAAGAGTCTTAATCATGATTAATGAGTCTTTGCATTACAACACTTTTTTTAATCCCCGTGCGCGCGTGTGCGCACACACACACACACACACACACACACACACACCCTCTCACTCTCTCTCTCTCTCTCTCTCTCTCTCTCTCTCTCTCTCTCTCTCTCTCTCTCTCTCTCTCTCTCTCGATATGTTATCACAAGAATTTTATGCTCTTATACAAGTTTAATGAGATGTAATAAAAATGCTCTTTAATTTAATTAATTTAACGAACAGGTAACTCTTACTGAGTGAGGCCCAGGAAGATGAAAATGAGTTTCTGTGCCACATAGTATTAGTTGGTGACTGCTTATATGTACTAAATCTTTTCTTTTTTATTACTTCTCTCTTTTTTTTGCTTTTTGAAATGTTAGCACTTGGTGACGTTACAAAACGGGGCTTTGATTTAATTTTTTTGTGGTGATCCGGCACACCCTCTGAAACCTTGTATTGCGCCTGTTATTTTGGAGAAGGTCTGCTCTCTCTGTAGTCCATAGTTGGAAATGTGATATGATGGAGCCTTTCTTTCTTTGCCCAATAGTGAATTTTTCTCTACTACACCATTGCTTTGTGTTCAAACTACTGATTTGTGTTCCTGGTATGAGATTCTTAACCTCCGTAGGATGAGGCGCAGTTATACGCATAAAGAAATCCCATGAAAGTGTGGTCTTGCATCTCTGCCACAGGTGTCTCTAAGCCACTTTTAAAGGAGAAATCCAGTGTGTATCCCTAGCCAATCCGTAGCCTTGTTATTTTAGGTCACCTGCTAGGTCAATGCTGTCGGTAGCAAAACAAATGACAAAAGTTAATGCAACTTAAATCGAGTAGTGAAATAGCGGCTAAGACTAACCAAATGGGGCATAGAAACTCAGTATACTGTAGTGATACACTTCATACTCACTGTATTCTATGCTGCTAATTTTGAATTTCGCTGTTACATTTCAAAACACTAAAACAGTGATATACTATAGAATGACTGATGACTTTCACCAATTTACCTGTGTATATGGCTGGTAGATATTCACATTTCAAAAAGTCAATTTTGACCCATGATGACTGGTACACATACACATGTATGTATATTTTGGGACATGTATGTATAGATGACCTGACCCCTCCACAGCCCCAGTGTTTTGGGTCTCGGGCGTTGAGGCCATGAGTGTTTGGGTGTGTAAAGTGAGAGTTTCTTAATTGGTTTGACCACAGATGTTTGCTGAAGGTCCCAACCTCTCGCCCCCTTCTTTGACCCTGGAGGCTGGCGTTGCTCTTTGGCGAGCAGGGCTTTTCTTAACTCCCCAGGGTCAAAAGCGGATCAAGGACCGCACCCTCTGGCCATAGCGACATGCCCCCTTCCCCCCACACCCCTTCCCCCCCAAACCTTCAGACTTTCTGTTGCAGCCCCTCATGTCCTCCTGTGACTTAACAAGCCCAATTAAGAAATGAAATATTACCAGCTGCTCACTAATGCACTGCCTAAGGTTCTCATGGGCGTGTATACAATGAAAAGTTGCAGTCAGTCGGAAGCAAATAGTAGGATGGCAGGCGCAGACCTGTGGTGTTTTAAAATTGCTGCAAAGTAGGCCTAAGTCTTGTTTTTGTATTGTTGTAGAAAGTTTTTTTTATTTCTTTTATTTTATTGTTTTATTTATTTATTTATTTATTTATTTATTGTTTATTTTTTTTTTATTTATTTTTTATTTTTGCAAGCTTTGATAGACATTACTGATGGGACCAGTGTAGATTAGACAGGAAATTAATTAGATGTAAAGAGAAAGCGGTATGGAATTGAGACGTGACTGCTGACACACCTCAGCCCTCGGTAACCAAGGGCACTGTGGTATTATGGGATGGGGGATATTGGATGCTGCCCCTTGAACCACTGCTCCACCTTCCCGTATCAGGTTGTAGTTGTGTCTGATCCATTGTTTACGTGTCTGTGTCTTGTTAGCCAGCGTGAGTGAGTGTGAGTGAGGTGGCGTGAGGTTGGGGATGTGGAATGCAGTGCTCCCTGAGGGGAGGGGAGGGGAGGGTGTCTCCTTGTTGTGGATCCCTGCGCGGGAGTGACCCTGATGACGTGGGGGGAGGGACAGATGGCAGTCGACGACGCATCCTCCCAGGTGCAGCTGTCTAGGGCAGGGCAGGGAAGGGTCGTAGGTCGTAGGTCAAAGACGCAGCCCAGGCCAAACGTGCGTTCTCTCTCTTGCTCTTAAGCTCCCTCACTTACTTTTTTCCCAGGCCATGCCAGCAGTGCCATTCCATTGCTCTACTCTCCCTGGTGTTATGCAGTCAGCCACTCCCCCATCCAACCCAGCCCTAACGGCAGTCAGGGGCATGGATGGCTAATGGTCCCTTTATTCTTTTCTATCAGGAAAAAGAATAAGAAAATTGGATTCAACATTTTGTAGATTGATTAGCGAATCAGCAGTTTGCACTAAGCGAATGGGACATAGCAGCTTAACTTTCAGTTTAGCAATCGGTTTGGTATTCGCTTTATGTAGCATCAAATTTTCTCGTTCTTTTTCAGCATTCAGATACCTGGAACTGACTGTATAATATGGGTTTTCAGATTAATGCTTATATTATCATATGTCTGCTCTCATGATTTTTCCTGCTCCTGGAAAACCAGGAAATATTGTGGCTGGCCAGTCTTCCCAGACTCCCTCTCCTGACAAAAGAGCGTATAGAATCTTAAAGTAATGTTAAGCTTTAGGAGGATGTGGGTCATCTTTTCTTATGAATAGGCCTCTGGCTTGGAGAACAGCAATATGGGGGGTGTTGGATTAATGCATTTATGAAGTCTGTTCAGCCGGTTGGTTTTGTATGCAGTAGGCCAGAGGAGGCCAAACTAAGGCCCGGGGAGTTAATTGTGGCACTTTGCTTATCTTTCTTGCGGCCCGCCAGGATGTCCAAAATAGGATAATGTGGCCTGTTGCTAAATTAGTCTAATAGTAGTAATAGTTATTAGTTAGAGTTCACTTGTAATTGGTTGAAAATTGGGAGCTCTTCATTTTGCATTGGCCCTTGGCAACTTGCATGTTTTCAGTGTAAAGTTTGGCAAAAAAGTTTGGCCACCCCTGCTGTAGGCCCAGAACCCAGTGAATGGTGGGCGTGAAAGATGTGTCTAGTTGAAGTGTTGTAAAGTAGCCTTTAAAGCTGTAGTTGAGGACATAACCGTGCTGGGTCTATTGCGAAGCCTGCTAGAAAGGCACCGTCGAGTTGTGAACTTGATGAGCGGGTCAAATAGGGACAAAAGAAAGCAGCGCTTTTGTGGTTTGTTTTGAGAGTGAATGAACTCTGAGTCCGGCTTTGTTTCGCTCCCCTGTGCTCACTCTATGAATAGGTTAAGTCAGACCATCGGAATGTGCTTGTGACTTGCACATTGCCATCAGGTAGCCTACTCCCACCTCCGAACAACAGCCAAAAAAACTCCCCAAAAAACAACAAAAAGAGCGGACCACCATAATGGACTCAAAAGAGACTGTCTCCTCAGCGTCTTCAGTAGCTCCTCAAGATGGCCGACTGGATTCTTTCTTATCGCCGACAATGCCGGAAAGCACAGGTGGAGTCTTGTGTTCTGTTTACCCTGTTTGCGACCGCCATCTTGGCTCAGTCTGTGTATCTGGGTGGCATCGTTGGGTCGGTGGCCTGCCAAACAGTGGTGGTCTTTGCTCAGCCATTGTCTCCCAGAGAGCCTGCATTCCTTCCTGGCGTCTCCAGACTGCTAGAATAATACAATAAAGCACAGGTGGTGTGGTGTGCACACACTGCCAAGCACTTTGTCACTTCTCCCAACTCCCTCAGTATCTCTCTCTCTCTCCCTCTCTCTCTCTCTCTCTCTCTCTCTCCCTCTCCCTCCACACTCTTTTGGTTGTATTGTCTGTGCTTTTTTGTCGTTTTGTTTTGTGTTGTTGTTGTTTTTTAACTTTGATTTGTTTTGTATATAGTAGAGTGTGTGTACCTAGGCTTGGTCTTTTGTGGAGGTGAATTAGGTGGTGCTACTGCTGAGTTTTATTGGTTGGGGCTGAGTAAGATATTGTTTGTGCGTCACCTGATTGATTGTGCCGGCGGTGTTGTGTTTTGAAATCACTAAACAACCGGCTGTGATCAAAAGGCTGAGAATACCTTGGGAACTCCAAACAAGCAGTAAATTAATTATTGGCTGCTTTTCAAAGGAAAGTGTATGCCAAGGGGTAGTGATAACGTTTGTCCATTGGGGGGTGCTAGATCCTTTTTTGATTTTAAACCTAAGCTATGGGGTGATGCTACATGATTGTGCCAGGAAATCCCCCACTCCTAGATGGCCTCTAACCAATTCTAAGTGTCTTTAAAAACCATGGTAATCAGCATTTATAATAGCCTAGCAATAGTGGTTATATAGGCTACTAACTGTAATGGCTCCAAATTAATGAACGTTTTTCATGAGCTTCCATTCCATCAGAAAGGGTTAATCTTAGCAGAAGACAGATGGTCCCGTCGCTATCTGACCTTAACTTTAATAGCGCTAGAACAGACCTGTCTTAATTCCATTAATCTGTCACTCTCGCTGCTTTCTAGTGTTTTCTACCATTTCCATTTATCGTGTGTGTGTGTGTGTACGTACAGACACACTTTCTCAATATGCACGCCTCCTCTAAGTCCTCATCTCTCTCTCTCTCTCTCTCTCTCTCTCTCTCTCTCTCTCTGTACACACCTCCTCTAAGTCCTCATCTCTCTCTCTCTCACCCTCTCAGACACACACACACACTTTCTCACACACTTGCATTCTGATCCTGATGGTATAAATCTGCTGTTCTAGCCTTTTGGAGTGAAGGATTAATACCCCACAACCCACAGCCCAGGGCATAGTAATCTGTTAAATCACAAACACACTCAGGCACACACTCAGTCACTCGTGAACTCTCTCTCTCTCTCTCTCTCTCTCTCTCTCTCTCTGTCTCTCTCTCTCTCTCTCTCTCTCTCTCTCTCTCTCTCAGACACACTCACACATTCACAAATACAAATATATTAGGTTTGTGCCTCTGTGCTTGAAGACATGAAGATACGTTGACTTAATCAGGTTAAAGTAGATACATGGCTTAATATACTAAGTGGCAGTGCTGACGCATGGTGACATCCCCCCCCCCACACACACACACACTCCAACACATTTTCACACACACATTTGCACACTTTCTCTTTCGCATACACACACACACATACACCCCGGATCACACCGCTAAAAGACCTCTTGATC
Organism: Sardinella longiceps; assembly: GCA_027497455.2. Lineage (NCBI taxonomy): Eukaryota > Metazoa > Chordata > Actinopteri > Clupeiformes > Clupeidae > Sardinella > Sardinella longiceps. The sequence goes on from JAODXP020000028.1 coordinate 5,386,048, forward strand.
AATGGGAAAAGCCATAGTATGACACAGGTAGATGGAGATCAGGAATTTTTCACTGTGTGTGTGTGTGTGATGAGATGCCGGCCTTGGGGCACTGATCATTTTTAGTCCTGCGGCGGAGCAATGTGTTGGGGTGGGACCGGAGAGGAAAGGGAGTGAGTGTGTGTGTGTGTGAGAGAGTGTGTGTGAGAGAGAGAGAGTTTAAGAAGAATGCCAGGCATGTGGGTGGATGCTGAGGCCTTGCTGGCCCTGAGCAGCCGGACTCTCTCGCATCGGTGGTCGCAGGGGTCACGTCGGCCAGCATTCCCTGCATACCGCATCACCTATCCCGCCACCGCCCAGCCCCCACCCTGAGACACACACACACACACACACACACACACACACACACACACACACACACACACACACACAGCCGTGTAGTTCCCAAGTCATATCCCTCTCCGAGAATGACTGAGGCAAGGTTTCATCATATCAAAGTGTAACGTTTTTATTTATTTATGTGTGTGGCTGTATGATTTCATTCACTAAGGCTAGCCTGATAGAAATTCAGTGTAGTTCAAAGACACAAGAGAGAACCATGATGGCTATAGAAATAGACATGATATGTATACTCTTGGGATATTAACATTCATACAGTACGTATACACACACACACACACACACACACACACACACACACACGTGTGCAAGTTGTATAATTGAAAAAATGCGTAGCAAAAACAAATCACTCAAGCTTTAGCTCTTTAGCGCTGGTGCTTTTTAAATGTGATATTTCACTGCTTGAGCAGAATGGCCTGAGGCTGCTGTGGAGATAACCTGTGTCCTCCTCCTGATGTCATGGTTCTGTTTTTAAATTCCCACGTGTTCTAGGAGGACTGCTGATTGACTTTCACAGTTATGATTCATTCAGAAAGCATGCTCTCTCTCTCTCTCTCTCTCTCTCTCTCTCTCTCTCTCTCTCTCTCTCTCTCTCTCTCTCTCTCTCTCTCTCTCTCTCTCTCTCTCTCTCTCTCTCTCTCTCTCTCTCTCTCTCTCTCTCTCTCTCTCTCTCTCTCTCTGCCAGCCTCCCTCTGTCACACCCTCTCAGATACAGACCAATACACACACACTAACAAACACACTCTCACACACACTCACTCAAGGCTGGTTATCTGTATGCATGGAGGGAGTAAGCGATTAAGGTGGTCACACTTTAAGTGGGAGCAGATATAGCACTTGATACATCAGTGAACAGGCAGAGATGGGCGGATGTAAAATTAACATTGTGCGCATAGCACTGTGCGACGCCGAGCGCTGACTGTACAGGGACAAGCTGACGGTGTGTCACTTGGTGCGGAATAGATGGGTTACATTGGCATGACTAAGCTGCTTTGAATTCCATGCCTGTGTCGCCAGTCTCGCCGAGAGCTGAGTAAAGGAGTTTGAAAGAGAGAGAGAGAAAAAAAAATTACAGGAAATTGCATTTTGTCACAGACGCTGCCTGTAGAACTCTGCTATGCTCCTTTTTCGGGCTTGGTATGAATACTAAGAGGAACTCAGGGTTCGGCCTTGGCTGAGGCAGTGCAAACCGGCAGCAGCCGCCATCTTGGTTGATGTCACCCCAGGCTACATTTTTAAAGGGCATGAGCTGGCATCAGACACGTGATGGAGAGACAAGCTGCAGTAGTAGTGCACAGCAAGACAAGAATGGTAGGGGTCGGGGTTGGGTTGGGTTGGGTGGCTGGGGTGTTGGTGGGGGAAGGATGGGTTGGCGTGGAGTGGGGTTGCGGCAGAGTCTAAAATAAGACCTGAACCAGCCAAGAGCAAGGGACCTGACTGAGAGGAGTAACGCTCGCCGCGGGCGATAAATACTGTTTGCCCTTCCACCCATCCCACGAAACTCAACCTGGCTGCCACACCATCTGCTACCCCGCTAACCACTGGCGCGCTGCCTACTGACGTGCTGGTATGACCCCATGTGGAAGCTCCATGCTTGGCCTCGCCACGCCCCGTCATCGAAGGTCCCTGTCCAGGGAGGGCACGGAGGAGAAGGGACAGGACCACGTGGAGAGCTTCCCCGTGGAAGTCATGGACGCGGTCGTGGAGAGGCTGCGATCGCAGAGGAAGAAGAATCCCGAAGGTCAGAGATCGCGACCCCGGCATGGAATGCTCAGGATCTTCAACATCCAGGTCATCACACTCAGGCTGTACCGTCAGAGAGACCGATTGGTGAGGAGTTCTTCTTCTGTAAATTCTGCCTCCTGGTATTGATTCACCTCTCAAATGATCTAACTTTCCAATAAGCAGCCCAAGAAGATTAGTTATTTGAGTTATTTAAGCAGTGTTGTGTTTAGGGCCACCGCTACCTTATTCACCTTGCATTTCCGTGCGTTGATGCTTCCTTATAAGAACAACGCTAATGGCGCACTATTTATAGAAGCAGAGCAAGCGTTTTTTAATGTATGACCTGTTGGGTTTTCACAAAATCCAAGTATTAACAAAACTGAACATTATTGTGAAGGTCGCAATTAGCGTGCTTTTTCAGCAGCATCTTGAAACATTCTTTAATCTGTAGCCCTCATGTTGAGTTGTGACGATTTGCCAAAGTGCTCCCCGAGGAATTCTCTAAATTAGGATCGTGCCTGTCCCCTTGCTTTGTCATCATGATCTGCTGGAAGAACTATTCTATTTGGCAATCAGCCATGTGGCACTGCCTACCCAAAATGGCGATGGATGCTTGCAAGATGGCGGAATAGCTGGGGAGGATGAGGTTCTTAGATGATTCAGCATTTTATAGCAGATGGATGATCACCTTATATGCAGTTCCAGAATCTTTCCATTTAGTACCAGAATGGATTCCGCTGCAGGCCAAAGAAAGAACTGTTCCTGGATCAGCAGTCTGAGAGCATGCAGAGCCTGTCAGTCAAGAGATGAACTCCATTTCCCAGGATTCCTGTGGTTTCCCAACACCTGTCAGCTCATTTATGCCAGCTGTTACCACTCCCTTCTAAGAAGCAAAGGGAATGTCTCTCGACCTGCACTCGTGTTTCTGTCCCAGAGCAACCCTTGCTTAAGCACCCCTTGCATAGCCACTGATCATTATCGCCTCTCAGAGTGGACATCCTTGCCCATATGCGTACTTCCTTGCACCACTTTGGGCATGGCAGGCTCTCCCTACTGCATGTACAGCAATGCAGTCATTCAGCCAAGATAAACCTACATTGTTTATATTAGCATCCCTCACATTCTATCTCGCTGGGATACACAGTCATTTATGTACATAATTACAAGGCAATTTTGAGATTATAACTGTGGGACCCAGGCTGGGATTCTCTCTCTTTTTTTTCCATCTTGTTCTTGCAAATGTAGTCTGCTACAGTACATTTAATTTTCACCAAAGCACTGTAGGATTTGAGTGGAATTCTGTGTTATTTCTAATTATTTCTAGTTGGGCTTTGAAGTCCGGGGCATGTCCAGGCTTGTGCTTCAGTGTTGTGTCTGTCAATGGCTCAGGAAGGTTTTGAACTGCACCAAGATAAGACCTTCCGTTTAATGAAGGTGGTTTCCACAGACTGTCAAGAGTTCACGACCTTCCCAACTCTGAATCATCCAAAATGACAGCATTCCCCCCACACCCTTATCTGCACTTATTTGGTTCACCCAGTTCCGGAATGTTCCTGGTCTTGAACTTCCAACAAAGAATTCCAATATTACTTCCCAGTCCAAAGTTGTCAGAAACAAGTAACCACCAAAAAGAAGCAAATGAAGGTTTTGGAAGGAATTTGGCAGCCATGTTTTCCCCCCCTCATATCTTTAATGTATGACTTCACTGTTTTTGTTGGTGTGTCAAAAATATTTCTCCCTTATTAATCATCCAGGCCTGCTGTACTATTTTCCCCCTCTAAAGATGTGGGACTGTTGACTGAATTGCGGTATATACACTTTTATCAAAGTTGTGGCTGTGACTGATTGGGGCTGTGGTTTGAGGCAGGGCAGCATGGCTTCTAACACACTTGTCAGGATGAGTTAGGCTAACACCGTGAAGGGTGCACATTGTTTTGACAGTACGGCTAAGCTCTTCATAGTGCCTCACAGAATAAGTACGATTTATTAAATATTTATGATTTCAACCCCTCCACACAAATAAGGGTCATTTTTAGACATAGAGTAGCTTTTTTTGTGTGTGTGTTTTGGCTTCCTAACCACTGAGCAGTTAGTTGCACACTATGGCTTTGCATAGTTTGTTTGTCATGCTCTTGGTTCCATTTTAGAATTCATGGTTTGTTGGTTGGGATATTAGGATGCACCCTTAGGATATCCAAATGTGTTGCATCGTTCTGTATAGTTCAGTCCATTCAATCAGAAAGCACTGTTGCCTATTAACATGCCTTGGGTTTAAAAGTCCAGCGTGAATTTGATACTTAAATTGTAGGTATATATACCTATTTCCTTATTTTCAGGCATGTTCAAAAGTATTCCAGTATAGGCGTTGTGTGTTGTGTGTTTAGAATATGACTATTGGCACATCACTGTTATGTGATTGGGCTTGGTTAATTGCACCCCTTCAGTGTCCTCATCAAAGCATTGATTTGTTTTCTCTTTAGCAACATAACGCACAGCGATTAATATAACTCTAATTTAAGAGTTGGACAGTCCTAACCCCCCTCCATTCTTTAATGACCAATCCGAAAGAGTCTGTTTGACCCTGTCTCCAATGTTGGCGGTACTTTTTTAGTAGGGTACGTTATGGATGTCTTTGAGCGAGAGAGAGCGAGAGACGTCTCGTCTCCTCCACCACCTCTAGATCTAAATCTGCCCGCTCGTTAATCCGCTCGACCCACTCTGCGTGCTGACGAGTGACTAATTGTAACATTTTGAGAAAGAGTCAGTTCTCACGGCATGATTAATAAATTCGATTAATTAGCCACCGATCCTAAGGTTCAATGGAGCAATTAATCACCACCATTCTCTTTTTATTTATTTATTTATTTACCCCCAAAGTTGGGTGTTTGTCCTCGAGAGTGTCTGCGTCTGTGTCTCTCCCCCCGCCAGCCTCGCAGGAGGTTATAGTGGCACTTACTCATTCTCATGGACTGTCTGCAGAGACCTATTGCTTTCAGTTCATTAGCAGAATGGAATGGACTGGACTGGACTGGACTGATGATTGCCTACCGCAGAGCTGCCTTTAAAGTTGGAAGTCTGTGGCATTCAGTGTGGCTGCTCGTGACGTTTCTTTTATCCCCCTTTCTCACACACACACACACACACACCATCTTTCTGTCTCTCGTTCTTTCTTTCCTTCTTTTCTTTCTTTCTTTCTCTCTAGTAATAGTCCATTTGGCCTTCAGAGTCAAGAGGGGTTGCTATGACAGCAGTGCACACACAGGCCTATCTCACAGGCCTGGCTCAGAGCGCTCACTCGCTTTTTCATTTCTGCAGAAACGGCAGCAAATCTGTGGTGACTGATGACCTGTTTGCACAAGATCTGAGTAGCGCACGCGTGCTCATTGCTTCTGCTGGGAGGAAGACATCAGGAGAATAGCCCTTTCCATATTGTCACTTAAGACGACTGCTCTGACATGGGAAATCCGGCAAGCTGCTAATTTTGACTCTTTTAAGGAAGGAGAGTAGCAAAAACATGCAACAGTGGGAGTGTGTGTGTGGTGGGTCGTGTGTGTGGTGTGGGGGAGTGAACCAAGGATGGGAAAAACTTTCTTCCCACAATCAGATCAGGTCACGGATGTCCTCGAGTCCATTTAACACTTCTGCTGATACTTTACCCTTTGCCTAATCGCTGGCTGTCAGGTTATCATCTTGTTATCCTCTGTCGGTGTGAGGAGGAGAGTTCTGGTTTCCGTAACCCCTCCCCCCCCCCTCCCCAACGGGTCGACCTTGAGACTCAACAACCCTCTCTGAAAGCGCACCTTTGTTGCATTATCTCGCCCGCAGCTATGCAAGGAATTTTTAAGATGTCATTATCGGCCAGCGTTTATGGGAGTCTAGGACTCGAAGTCTAGAGCCCCGTGCTGTAACAGCCGCTTTCCCACTGGAACCTTAAGCCTTTGAAGTGCATTTGTGCCTTTGCCCGTGTCCCCCCCCCCCCCCAAAAAAAAAGAAAAGAAACGCTATCTTCAACAGGTGTGTGAGTGTGTGTGTGTCTTTGTTCTCCCCGACAAGAGCTGCTTATGCAAGATCTATGGTGTTGGATTAGAGGTGGAACTGATGAGATTGGAGGGAAAGCAGATCGGGGTACGCCAAGTGAGACCGTACAATTAATTAACTTAAGGCTTCTGTGACGGAGAGGGTGGGGGGTGGGGGTGGATGGGGTAGGGAGGGAGGGAGTAGTTGGCACAGCCCCCTGCCTGCATGGCGTGGATTCTGTGTGGAGGAGAAGGTGGCAGAGTGATGGCAAAACTGGTTTAAATATAGCAGTCCAACCCTGTCCTGTTCTGTCCTCTCACGCTCTCTCTCTCTCTCTCTCCACCTCTTTCTCTCTCTCTCACCCCTTTTCTCTCTCCTTCCTCCTGAGTGGTGTGTAGCTCCTGCATTTTAACGGCCATGCCATCCATCTCTCTCTCTCTCTCTCTCTCTCTCTCTCTCTCTCTCTCTCTCTCTCTCTCTCTCTCTCTCTCTCTCTCTCTCTCTCTCTCTCTCTCTCTCTCTCTCTCTCTTTCTCTTCCCCCCCCCAACTCTCTCTCTCCCATTTCTTCACCTTCCTCTTCTTTCTCTCTCCTAATGGGCAATCATTCTCCTCATTAGGGTCCTCATTATGGCCCAGTACATGCCAGGGCTCCTACCGGTCTCCGCTTCTAATAGAATGCCCACTGCCAACCGCTCTGCCCCGCGTGTCCTCAGGCCACAGTAGGCTATACAGCATGGCAATCTTTTTTTCTTCCCTTCTCTCTTTGAAATGGAGTCCTTGTGAAACCAGTTGCACATCTGTGTGTGTGTGTGTGTGTGTGTTTCTTTGTGGTGGTCTGTTGTGATTTGGTATATCTGCCCTCCATGTGTTTTTTTTTTTTTTTTTTTTTTTCCTCTCTTTCCTTCCACCCTCCTAAGCTCCTTTAGTAGCTAGCTCTTTTCTCTCCCTCTCTTCCTCTCTCCCTCTTTCTCTCTCCCTCTCTCCCAACACACACCCCAAACACCCTGCTGGTTGTGTGCCCTGCATTCGTTATGCTGCCGAGGGAGAATATTTTTGTGGTGAGAGAATGAGAAAGAGAGAGTGGAAGGAGGGGTGTGTGTGTGTGTGTGTGTGTAGGGTTGGTTGGCGGGAGGGAAGGGGAAGCGAAGGGGTGAGAGAGAAGCAGGGAGGCGTAGACGGATAAACGAAGAAGAAAGACAAGCGGCAGCGGCGGGCGCGTCGCTGAAGGAAGAGCAGGCAATGAGAAACAGGTGCCGCTTAGCAGCAGAAACAACATCAAACGTTTGTTTTCTTTAAGGACTCCCACGCCGCGTGGGAGAGACTGTAGTGTCCTCACAAGAAAGAAAGAAAGAGAAGGGGAGGGGAGAGAAAGGGGGATGGGGGTGGGGGGAGAAAGTGAGAAGAAAGGAGTGTGTTGGGGTCGTAACATCGGAGGACGTAACGCGAAACCAGAAGAATGCCAGTAAAAAAAAAAATCTATGAAGGGGGACACTTAGTTTTCTGAGTCCTACTCCTGCTTCATCTCCATCATTGCCTATATTTTTTTTGTTCCTCTCTCTCTCTGTGGGTGTGGGTGTGGGTGGGTGTGTATAGTAGAATGGGCTCAGTCAGAGGCCACAGAGACCAAGTTGGTATGACCCAACAGCACTTAATATTGATCAGCTGGTACCTGATTGGTTAATGCCAGTTGCAGTTTAATAGCGCAGAATATAGGCCTAATCCAAATTTGACCCTCTGCTTCATTTTAGGATTTGCTAAATCATTGTCAGCAGTGAGAGACGGCATTTCAGAAAGTACTATTCACATGCTTTATAGCTCCATGCTGTTCCACATTTGCAGCAAACAGTTTTATGGGCTTAAATGCTTGAAAACCACAGGATTGCTGTGAATCTGACTGACGTTGAACGGCGACTGGCATCGAGGTCGAGATCGGAGGCGTTCTGCAATGGAAGAAAATAAAAAATACGTCAGTTCCATTGCTATCTGCCAAATGTGACTCAAAAGTGAAGAAGAACCTTAAGATTAAATGGGTTCTGACACTTCAAATTGTAGCTTGGTTTAGGTTTTTTCCCCCTCAAAAGAAATACACTTAGATGTTGTTGGTGTGTTGATACATGGTCACATAGGCAGTGTAGTTATTTGCGTACACATGGCTTTGATTGTGATGCGTGGGTTACATTGTGTGTGTGTGTGTGTGTGTGTGTGTGTGTCTCAGCCATGCCTTTGGCTATTTTCTGGCGGTCAGCGCATTCCTCCGTTCGGGAATCAGCTGTCGGTGGCTGGCTCTTTGGAATGCCGCTTCCGTGCATTCTGACATTCCAGCCTTTTTCTCGAGCCACAGAATACAGAGTAGGCCTGGTGGATAGAGCTCTAAATAAACAAAAAGAAAAAACAATAATATGGAGAAGGGGCTTTATTCACCATTCGTCCGCATGAATAATTTTTTTGCAGGAGATTTGTATTCATCAATGTTTTCTTATCTATGTCTTGGAGGGTGAAAACAACTCTACTCACACTCAAGAACACTTTAGCCCCTGAGCAATGACCTGCGTAGTGCTGGATAACTAAGAGTTTTACATTTTCCTACACAGTAACCGTTCCAGAGCCTTCATACTTTTTAATGTTACCTGAGGAGTGAGTTAAATAGAATTCTTCGGTAGATATTGCTGAGTGAGTTCCGGAATGTTCTTTTCTCGCTAGCCTCTTTGACCATGCTGTGAACTTGGCTAGTCAGTCTCGGCGAGGCTAGGCGATTATGACGCGTTTCAGTTTCGCGGTCAACAAGCAGCGTCGATGCTTATATAGGGAATGAGTTTGCTTCTCTCTTGTGTTTCAATTCCGTTTCTATTTAACACGTGTAAGCTATACATTAACATTGACATGCTAAGTCATGACTAAGCCTGCTATTGTTTGAAGTCATTATGCCACCCAGAATGAAATGCGAAGTGAAGTGCTGCTGTTTAAGAACTAAGAGGAATTTAAGTGCTGCTGTGTTCTAATGGGCTCCTCTGCATTTTGCCTCCATTTGGAGAGCTGGGATTTTTTTCCCCTCATTGCAGAGCAGTGTTGTGGCCTCTGAGGATTCTGCCTGAGTGTTGTGTTTAAATGCAGTTTGCATGCACGGCCGGCTGCTGTCACTCCCCTACAATGCGTCTAGAACACCATGCGCCGCGCAGTGTTGCTGCGGAATTATGTGTAATTGGGCGTAAGGACCCTTGTAAGTAAGGTCCCCTGAGGACTCTCTCTCTCTCATCCACACATCCACACATCCAGTTGCTTAAAAAATGCATGGGCACCTACCATCCAGCGTCCTCTGAGCACACTCTTGCTTGAGTCCCTCACACACATGCATACACACACACTCACACATTCATCTTTAAGTATGCATGAGCACTCACCAAGTCCAGTCACACATTCTCTCTCTCACACACACACGTACTCACACTCTCACACTTTTCCTCCCAGTGCAAATAATGCATTATGGATAAGGTACAGATCGCCATGTTGAATAATCCACGGGATGGTTGTTTAGCCCATGGCTCCCTGCAGGGACTGTGGGAAACGTTGACTCAACGTTTACTTGACGGCTGGTCAGGGAGGGGAAGGCCTGCCCAAAAGGCCTACCACACACACACACACACACACACACACCCCCCAATACAACACCACCACCATCATCATCATTGGGTCATACATGCTGACTAAGCAACCAAAACTCAGCAAATTCAGCTTTAATCCTGAAATGATTTTGGTGAGCTGAAATATTGACAGCTGTGTGTGTGTGTGTGTGTGTGTGTGTGTGTGTGTGTGTGTGTGTGTGTGTGTGTGTGTGTGTTTGCCCCTCACACAAATATGCCAGTGATGGAAGTTTTAGCATACTCCCATTTCTTTCCATCTGGTGTCATAAAAAAATGTCTCTCTCGGAGCACTCACCAGCATTACCCAGTGAAGGGAGTGCAAATGACGTTGAGGAGCTTATATTCCTCCAACTCTCCAGCCCTCGGAATACGGCACTCTTACCCGTCTGAGAAGCCTCCCCCACACTTCCTCTTCACGCCAAGCCAGTCTACCAGCACCCTTTTGTGTGTGTGTGTGTGTGAGAGAGATTTCCATATTTTTGGAAGTGTTTTAATGATCTGAGAAGAAAAGAGTTTTGTCAAATTCTTGTGAAGAATGAACAACTTTGGACATTCCACCACAGTAAGAACCAGTTTCAGTCGCCGGTTCAGATTGGTTTTCAAACCAAAATAAAACCAAAATCAGGCATTCATTGCTGAATTTTGCTAATCGCCCCCCATTGTATTTAAAGGCACACTAAGTAACCTTGAGAGATCATATACTCCTCCATATACTCCTCCATCTCCAAATTACCTTGTATTAAAAAGGAGAGCTTAATTGCAGCATTGCATTGTTCACAGTATTGCAATCAAAAAACAATTAGCATCATTAAACAGAGCCACTAAAGTTTTGGAAGATGGTAGTAAGTTTTTTTTTTCTCGCGCGTTTTAGACAGATGGCTCTAGTTTTGCACCGAAAACATCATGGTGCTGCTTTAACAAGTTAATGAAATGCCAAACACCGAGACTGCAAGTTTTAATGAAACTAGAGAGTAGCAAAGCCGTGGCGAAATGAGTTCAAAGATCCTGTGAGTGGGAGTGGTGAAGAGGAAGAAGGGGATGAGATGGCAGGATTCTTCACATCGCTGGCGTGGCTGAGCCAGCCAAGCGGAAAAAGGACAGCAGTCCGCCTGAGCCCATCGAGCTAGCTGACCACCGACACAATTTGCACAGCAGCTCTCGTTCTTTTACACACACACACACAGAAACACAAATCAAAAATCATGGAATACTGAGCTTGGTAATACTGGTAATACTGTATATGCCATACAAATAAAAAAAAAATACGCTGTCTTTCACAGGGAACACACACCACACACACACACACTGCAACATGCCCATCTTTCATCGTGTACACAGTATTTAGACATAGCACTTACTATCTGTAGCAATACATGCCATACAGACATAAAATATGCTACTTTTCACCCCGCACACACACACTATCATACACACATACACAAACAAACACACTCACACACACACTCTGACTGACACATCTCTAGCCCACCCGAAGGCCCTGATCCTTGTGTCTGACATAGACATTCTGCTCGTGTCATTTAGGTGGTGTTGAAGCAAGGGAGTGTGTGAGAGAGAGAGTCTCTGCGGAGTCACTGGTGCGCTTCACACCTCCCTGGTGGGTTGACAGCATTGTTGACATTTTTGCAGGTCTCTCTCTCATCACCACCAGCACCACAGAGAGGATGCGAGACACATTGCTGAGGTCTTACGTCAGTTCAGCACTCACACCCAATCTCGCCCCAACTGAAAGATATAACACACACACTCACAAACACACTCTTTCTCTCACTCGCATACACACACACACACTCTCTCTCTCTCTCACACACGGACACCTTTTCTCCTACTCCTCTCTTCTGTCTCCCACACTCCTGTCCTCCACACATCTCCATCTGCATTTTCTATAATATAATAGTCAGTGTAAAGATTGCACCCCCGCACAGAGACTTAAAGAATCAGACCAGAATCCAAAAGAAAAGTAGAAGTCATGAAACGGGCAACCACACACTTTACGCACCAAAACATCTCTGGTTTTGCCTGTATTGTGGTAAATGCAGTTTGACTCTTGTGGAATGTGCATGTACTCAACTGTTAGCCTGGTATGGTGGAGATCCTGGTGCCAGCATTTAAAATGTATGCATTTTATTTGTCTAATTTGTTCCCTTGATTTTTTTATTTTTTTTTCCCCTTCTGAAGTTCCATCAGTACCATCCATCACTTTCCTTGCTCCTCCTCCCTTATTTTCTAAGCCTCTTCCCTTTCAGGTCCTACAAGGACAGGCACGTTTAATGGTACTATAAATCCTAATAGACTAGCCCCTCATTCTACTAACTTTACATTTGTAAATAGTCTGACAATTCGGGTGTTGAGAGACTGTTGCTTGATGGAGGTTTTTAAAGTTTAAAAACATTTGTTCAGCCCTCAATATAACTGATGGTCTGCCTCTATTTGTTGAATAGGTTAAGACGCCTCCTGAGAAAGCAAGATCAATTTCCTAAACTTTCTCTCTGTACATTTATGCGATATGATATTATATATTGTAGAACATAATCAAACTAGAAAAGCGTTCGGAGAGCGCAGACCTCCGCCAAGACAATGTGGTCACAGATGGTGTTCTGGATCACCGATCGCCACCAAAATCACTTCTTACTTGTCCCAATACACACGTTGTCCGAAAATTTCATCCAAATCCGTGCAGTACCTTTCAAGTTATCTTGCTCACAGACAGACACACACTCACAGACACAAATACGGCGAGGAAAACATAACCTCCTTGGCGGAGGTAATTATTGCGCTAGTCTGGCTAAAAATAAAATGCATGCAAACACCTTAGTCTGTCTGAAATCGAACCAAATCGGACAACTTGTATAATGTGACGGAAAGCCCCAAATCTCCTCAATGCAACAAAAATCACTGTTGTGTCCCCCTTGAGGCACTGTATATCGGATTACTATGATAAATTATGCTGTATAAACAACTTGGTACATAATAATCCTGAAGCAATGTTGGATTACATCAGGAATAATCAGCCTAAGGTGTATGTTACACAGTGTGTTCTTCATCTTCATGGTGGTGAGATCTGAGAACCAAATCAGATTTATTTAGCATAACCCCCTTGATCAGGGCTCTCCAACAAGTAGCTGTAGAGCTGTCCAGTGGCTCGCTTCCCGTTTTGAGAGTAGCTCTCCAAAGGGTCAAAAGTAATGCAAATAAATCTCATAGCATATTCACCAAAGGTATCCTAACCCAATCTCATTCAAATGTTCTGCCCTGTAGTTAGTGCCTACCAGATTTGTATAGAATGTATACCAATAAAGGTCAAACAATATTTTTATCTCTCCAAATTTAGATAGGACTCCAAAACAGTATTTGCACGAGCTCCACGAACCCCTGCCCTAAGTTGATACATGCACCCCAAGGGGCACTTCTACTGGAGGGGCACTACTGGCCTCCTCCCCACTGGTCAAAGCGGCTGTTCACACTGACATGCTTTTTCACCTCCAGGCGCTTGAAATCAATTGTTTCCCTATGGAGCGATGCAACTTGATCGTTGATGCGCGCCTCGCGTAGAAATACGGAGAAAAGAATGCAAACGACTAAAAATCGCTTGAGGTTGCATTTTTTTTCAATAATGGACCCGTTGCCTAGCTTCCAGTCAGCTAAATCAGGGAGTTAGCGGTTTAGCCAAATCCAGCGGTCATAGCAACAAGACATTCATCATTTGTCGTTTATCAGTTTCAACCTTGCATGTTTTTGTTGCTCACAACTTTAGGACACTCGCGTTTTTAGAGCAACCGCGTTCAACGGCTGCTGTGAACAGCCGCCAAATGTATTGAGCAGGGTGGGATTCAGCTCCCTCTGCTCAGCACAGCAGTCATGAAAGCAGGACCAGCTCACTGCTGTAGGCACTGGCAGTGCTGAGTTAGAACCACTGGTGTGGTCACACAATCAGCAGCTCAGGACACACTCAAGTCTTGACTCAGGACTTTGCGTCATGTGTCAACAAACTGCATAGACCTCAAACACACATGCATGCCACACACATACTCTGTACACCACACACACACACACACACACACACACACACACACACACACACACACACACACACACACACACACACACACACCCCTTCTCTCACTCTCTCTCTTGCCCTACCTCACACAGTCACACTTAGACACACACGCACATTCTCACATACACATGCACTTTTGTAAGACAGCCAGTCAATGTATGGGGCATTCAGGGCCATATGGTAATGAGAGATACCACCTGTTTAGTTGACATTTAAAACGATTAACACTCGCTCATTGACTTTATTGGAAAGGCATACATAACACATTTGGTTAAAAAAAGTTGACGGATGATGAATTCAAAGTGTGCCGACCTGCAACAGTAGCCAAGGCAGTGAGTTTTGTAGTTTATTTTTGTTTGTCTTCACCATCTGTGTCTCTTCAACATTATATGCATGAGAGAGTGTGTGTGTGTGTGTGTGTGTGTGTGTGTGTGTGTGCACGTGTGCGCACGCGCCCCCAAACATGCATCTTTTTGCATGTGTGTTTTAACAACTCGGTGGGAGAGGTTAATCTTTACTGCTCACCTGAGACCCTGCAGGTCAAATTCTAAAGCCTCTAGTTTATCACCCTCAGACAGACAGACACACACACACACACACACACACACTAGTATCTTCCCTGTGCCAGCTACCCTATTTCAGCTCTTGGCCGCCATCTTGTCTGTGTGGCACTGTGTGAGGCCTTAAGAACCTTAGCACCCAGGCAGAGAATGGCCTGTCAGCGCCAGAGAGAAATGTCAGACACCTCCGCTGACATTTCAAGCTGAATTGTTCAGAGGTCTTAACGCAAAAAATTATCTTGGCCCAAGTAGTTTCTGTAATCAAGTTTATTTATTTACTTTTTTTTCTTTCTCAGAGGACTGGATTTATTTGTTTCTTTGAAGCATGAAGTTGTTACTCAGAAGGTGGAAGTTTCCGTTCTTCTCTTTTTTTTCCTGTCATTTGGATCCCATCAAAGGTCAATGCCATCAAAAAAGAAAAAAAAATGGAAATTTAAAAAGACTGCGAATGCAGGGGCAGCCACCTTTGTCATAGATCATAACTAGCATTTCAGATAGTCAGTCTTTCTTTCTTTCTTTCTTTCTTTCTTTCTTTCTTTCTTTCTCTCTCTCTCTCTCTCTCTCTCTCTCTCTCTCTCTCTCTCTCTCTCTCTCTCTCTCTCTCTCTCTCTCTCCCCTCCCTCTCCATCTTTCTTTCTATTTCTCTCTGATATTGGGAGGTATCAATCTCGGTGTCAGGTAATTGAGGAGGACTCCATCATGGAACATTAGCGCTGAGGTCTTTAAAAACGACAAAATGAGTTAAGGAGGGACGATCTGACCTGCTTTATGACCGTATCCCTCCTGCTCCCAAATGCACTCAACACTTTTTTTTTTTTTTTTTTTTTTTCTTCTCTCTTCTCTTGTTCCTCATCTGAAGCTTCTCTGTGGCCTCACCCAGCGAGTGGTGAATAATATCTGTTCATTAGTGCTCTTTGAAAACATCACCCATGTTTGTTTTTCCTGCAGAATTGTTTATTAGCTGTGGATTATTTTTCTTGGGTTTGGCTTTAATTATATGGTTGATGTGAGTGTCTTTATTTATCCGTAATTAGATTAGACAGTGAAAGACGGCAGCTCGGGGATGCTCTTTCCCATGGGTGGGTGGGTGTGCAGTTCGGCTCAACATCTGTCTCGCCTCTGTCTCCTGTTGTTAATGTATTACCGTGGTAACTGCGCTTAGCAACGGGGAGTTAATGACTGTGGGACTGCCGGGCTGCATCAAAGACCGAGTCCCGTGCTGCTCCACATTCTCTTCATACCACCACACTCACACACCGCCTCTCTCTGAGACACACACACACACACACACACACACACAGAGAGAGAGATACTTGGACACGCATGCAGACTTAGACACACACACACACAGCAGTCTCACACTCATTCTCACAGTCTCACTTGCGCACATAGCCACAGGGTATTGGTCAGGTGATTTGCAGAAATATGTCCCACATTCATGGAGGTTTTTGGTGAAACACAGCGAGTGGAAGACCACTCCATCCATTGGCAGGTGTGCCTACCTATGGGCGTCCTTTTTGAATGTAGCCAGACCTTATGGCTTGGACGGGATTGTTGCCAGGTCGTGTTTACACACGTGTGTACACACCTGCGCCGTATTTGTCCATGGCGCGGTTTGAGCGTTCTGCGATTTAGCTTTTCGCTGTGAATCTCCGTAGCATCCCCGCTGGAGGTGTTCTGTTATTATAGCAACAAGCACACCTACACAAGCGTCTCACGTTTCGCTTTTCAAAGGCACAGCTTTGAGTACATACTGTCAAGCACGTACAAAAGCTGCATTTGTCTTGCATTGATAACGCGGCTTCTACCCAAAGTGGAACGACCTCATATTCCCAGAGAAGGCTTGCTTATAGTATGGTTGCCACGGCTATGAGAAACCCACCTGCATCTCCTGAGTATTTCTGCACACATGTCCACAGGGTTCTAGTGTAAACCAACCTTGAAGTTTACTTTTAAGGGCATGTAGAGTTGGGACTCGGGAGTTGCAAAGTAGGCTAATGCCGTTCTCCATTCCTACCTTGTTTCTGACGTATGACTTATTGTACTTGGTTAGATAAACCCAATTTACCCTTAGTATTTAAACTGAAGTCTTTGTGAAAATGTATTTAAAGCCCTGTACCTTTCAGAAAGACCAATTCCCCGTGATGTTGCATTGATGAGGTTTGATTCAGAGGCATACGATTCCAGTAGATTAACATGATTCTCAGTTCTACATGTTATCCAATTCTCCATTCCCACCTAACCATTTATTGGAAGTCGTTATGAAATACATTATACCTTTTTTTTCTCTTTCTTTTTTTTTTTTAGTCCCTTCCTCTTGTTGAGTTTGAAGAAAAGTGTTCATTAGGACATTTTTAGAAGTGTAATTTTCTGTGCCACCAATCTCCTCTGGCTCTGCTCTCATACCTCACACCAGTGCCTTGTCTCTGGGATGATCTAATATCTTAATGGCTCTCCTTTAGCAGACCTCTCTTTCACGCTCCAACCTCCCTTTCACTGGTAATGGCGCCTCTTTTAGGCAGCCACTGAGACCTTGTACCTTTACACTTCAGAACTTGTGCTTGTTCTGTTCCGGAACCACAGGCTTCTTGATTCAAACCAGTGTTTACATGTATGACCGATTTAATGGAGTAGTTGTCTTACAGTTGTTAAAAACTGAACATAGATACTCTCAGAAATGTTGCATAAATATGGAAAATATAATGTTGCTCTTCATACTTTGTAATTAAATAGGTACAGGTACATGTTCAGATGACGCAGATAATTAGATTAGGTTACTGTGTGTGTGTGTGTGTGTGTGTGTGTGTCTGCTTTGTTGAACTACTTGCTCCCTGAGGGAATGTTCCTCTCCTCCCAGCTACATCTCATCACTTTAGTAACAGTGTAATATAAAGTGTGTGTGTGTGTGTGTGTGTGTGTGTGTGCACACTTGTGAGAGGGAACAAGTATGAGAATAGAGTCAAAAGGTTGAGATGGTAGTTGACAGCATTTGCTTGTTCAACAGGAATTAATTTGGGGTTTTGTGGAGGGGTATGGGTGGGTGTGGGTGGGTGTGAAGGAAAGAGACCAAGTATGTGTCTGGGTTTCGTCCTTTCTTTATCTGTAGCAGGAGAATTGAAAGGGTAATTGCCACCGCAGAGTCCAGCACCACCTCTGTAGTCCTAATGATGACGGACAGAAAGTCTCTTAAGAGATTACACACTATAACCAGTCACTGTCACTCGTTGATGCTTGCATCTTGGATCACACTTTAGCCTTGGAAAAAGAAGAAGAAAACTTCAAGGAATGATAAAAAATTATATTTTCTCTCTATTGTTTATTGTTGACATTGAAATAAATAAAATAATCAAGACTAATATCCTGTGGAATAGACCCAAGTCGTGTTAGCACACTATCTGGGACAATCAGCACACCTTTTATCTTGATAAAGTGCTCAATCCAAGTATTTTTCCACTGCAGTTTCCCTCACCCCTCTCTGTCATGCACACACTCACACAACCACCATGATGTCCCTCGTGGTTCCACGGTTGAGTCCTCTTTCTCTCTCTGCTCAGTGAGGTGAAATCGGAGTAGTGAGAACATGGATTCTTGCACACTTTGACATCTTTCACGCGGACCACACGCGCGGAGAGACACGCGTTTCGATGTCAGGGATGGCCCCCAATCGAATCCCAAGTGGTGCAGTTGGCTCTATGTTTGGCTCAACACTTGGTGTATATTCAACTGAATTGTAGTCGATGTATATTATTTGTTTGCGTGATCTGATTCGGTTATTTGTTCTTGTTTTGGCAAATAATGATAAATGGTTTGGCCATGTTCATTCAGATCATCGTTCCTACACACATGTGCACACCAGGACATTAGGATACCTCCGGGCTTGCCAAGGGGAAGTAATGTGTGCAGAGGAGGGGGTGGGTGGGTGGCGTTATATGAGAAACTATAATCCTAGCGAGGAAATCAACAAGTGCCGTCTGGGCCAAGTCATTTCATGAAACACCGACTGTTTTTGATATGCGGGTCCTGTCTGTCCCACCCGATAGAATAGCCTACATTTTGCATCACTGCAATCACCGTTTCGCCCAAATAACGTTGTATTATGATGAGAGTCCACACAGAAGGTCGGACTATACCGGATTCTTACCACTGGGAGCATGAAACACGAGCTTTGACTGAGCAGGCCTGAGAAAAAAAACCCTCCCTCCCTCTCTCTCTCCCTCCCTCCCTCTCTGACCCCACCTCCGCCTTCTGTACGGCATTCCTCTGTCCCTTCAGTCGTACTGCAGAACCCAGGGAGAGCTAGTCTGTGTGGGAACCGAGAGGCAGTCAGAGCGTACGCAAATCTGGCATGTCACTGGAGCCGTCCTCACGCTCGCCGTGACTGCGCTTTTTCCTCGTCGGGTGTCTTGCCCGAGCATGTCCACGGCAGCTCGGACATACTGTTTGGATTTACCGGGAGAAGTAACGTGCGGTGGTTGTGGAAAGATACGGATACGCTCGGCGCAGATTTGTGTGGATTTTACCTACTGACAAGCTAACGCCTCGCAACCAGGGTTACAACATGGGGTTCTATGGCACTTTGAAAATGATTTTCTACAAAGTGAGTATATGCGTTTACGTCCATGTTTTATATATTTAGTCGTATATCGGGTGCTATCTGTATAATTTAAAAAACGCCTCCCTTAAAACCTTTTGGCAATGAAATGTAGGATGACCGTTTTTTTCCTGCTTCGGTAAAGATGGACTAACCTTGGACTGGTTGTTTGGCTCGCCCGTCAGTGGTGCGAAAAAAGGATGTATTTGCCTTGAGATATGTTCTGTTGTAGGAAATACGCATGAATTGATCAATCTCATTTACATAACAGGAGTGGGGGTGTTTATTCGGCTCAAGCAGCGCCAGATCGTTTGGGTGTAAATTCCAGGTGTGAGCCATTCATTCACGCTTAAAGCCGTTAAATACATGCCCGATACACATCTGATAAATCGCTATGTCGGATTAGTGCGTCTACCTCACAATCTGGATAATCGTGTTGCTTGTGAAATGAGGATGTCAGTTAGCGCAGTGATACGGTCGCTGCACCTGCTTGCGGCACTGACAGGAGTTCCCTACTTACGCCCTGGTTGCCTGATTCCCCAGGCTCACCTATCCTCCGTTCAGTCGGTCTCACTCTCACAATTTTCCCATGCTCTGCTTCTTCTATTCCCGTTAAAGTGTCCATTCAAACATCGCAAACATGCGAGAGAGTAGGAAATATAGCGCAACTATGTCCGAATAGTTGTATTACTTACAAGGCAGTGGCGATGGTTAAGCCGATGAACTGACCACACAAGTGCTGTACAATTCACGACCTCTTTCCTTGACCAATGTAATGGTATCTCCATGTTTAGATATGACGCATATTTGAGGTAGTATGGAATTTTGCGTTAGCATTTGTGGTTAGGGCGTCCTTCTATTTTCTAGGCTATATCAAGATCGTTCTGTTCTGTTCTTCTGGGAACAGGAGCACGTCCAACATCTTTGTATTCTTTACAGTACTCACAATGTTAATGTTTTTTTTTCCTGCCAAGGGCGCATTCCTGTAATATTAGTCACGTTTCTTAGCCACTGCATATGCGGTTACGAGGTCAGTGCGGTGGTTTTCCGGCCACGCCGTCAAGGTCCATAATAGTCAACAGTAAACAAATTCTCAGGACGATTTATAGTTATGTTTGGTTGTGTAATTATTGGATTTTATCAATCTTTTATTCAAAGTCTTATGTTTTAGATCAGATTACATGAATATGCAAATATACAGTACCTAAGTGGATTAGTCCCTTCCTTTGGATGAGAGATTGCTCCTCTCGCCTCTAATGGTTTCCTCAGGTTATTAGACTAAGGAATGTTTCATTAAGACAGACAAAAGTATTGCTGCTGGAGTGGTTGATGGTAGTTTTCTTTTCCCATTACTCTGGCCTGTGATGTTTGGCCCTGTCTCCTTTTTGACAGATTATTTCCAGAAATGGTGTGAATGTGTGCCCTTTTGGAGATGTACAAAAAAAAAAAAAAAAACTTTGCCAAGTGCACAAATCAGTGAATTTGCCGCCATTATCTTTTTGATGTGCCTGCAGAGATGTTTCAGCAGCATTGTTTGCTTTTGTCAGCATCAACAGACACCCATTCTGGCTTCAGTTGCAGCCACACAAAAGTGTTTCGGAGTCTAAAGTTCTAAATCTGTCAGTCATAACGAGCTCAGAAGCATCTGTCGCCAGCCAGGCCTTTGTAATGCTGATGGCGGTAGCCTTAGTGTTTTGTGAATTCCAAGTGTTTGTTTCCGCAGAACTTTGATGTGAGGAAAGTCCGAGTAGTTTCGGCAGGTTTTCACCCGGCTGGTTGAGCTCAGAAAAACACACACACACACACACACACACACACACACACACACACACACACACACACACACACACACACACACAGAGAGAGAGACAGACAGAGATTCAGAGACTGCTACTGTAGGTAGACACAGCCACCTAATCTTTTTTTATATACAAAAAAAATCAGGTTTGGATACTTGCCCAAGCTAGTTGCTTTCTCAATAGTATTTCCTAACCTGATTTTCAGTGTATCGGCCCTGAAATGTGGTTTTGTAATGAGTTTAGGAGACTTACCGTAAGGCATTTATGTCCAGAGTATGAAGGCAACGACTCCATCTCACCCAGGCTGCCTCTGTCTAGCTCCTGACAGGGCATTATTCAAACAGAGGACTAGGGGATTGTGGTCTTTTTCTCTCTCTCTCTGTGTGTGTGTGTGTGTGTGTGTGTGTGTGTGTGTGTGTGTGTGTGTGTGTGTGTGTGTGTGGTAGTTGCAGTTGCAGTTGCAACCAGTATTTGCCTAAAGGCTGAGAGGCCTTTTTAGTCTTGTGTGGATTTGTGTTATTTAGACCCTTTTGGCTAAATGCAAATGTGGCCTTAAACGCCCATTTGTGTTGCTGTGTGTTGTGGCGAGTTGTTGCTGTGCTTGAGGTGGGCCTGGATGCAGTGAACCACAACCGCCTCTCACTCCCTCCATTCTCCCTTCCCTTCCCTTTTGTGTGCTTCCAGATGAAGAGGAAGTTTGACCAAGGCGAGGTCCGATCTTTCCCCGCTGGAAAGAAACCCAAGGGCTCAGACTATTCAAGGTAAGACGCCCCCCCCTCCTCCTTCCTTCCCCTTTTTCTTCTCCCTTTCTCTTTCCCTTTCTCTCAAAATCGCTCTCGCTCTCTCTCTTCTCTCTTTCTGTCTGTCTGTCTCTCTGTCCTCACACATCACTTACTGAACACACCGTTTCCATGCCTTTCCTGTGAGTCCAATTGCTTTTTTCCCCTTCTTCTCATCCTTATATTTACTCTATCCCTTTTTTACCTACTGGCACAGCCCTGTCGGCCTCGTCCCATACTCGGCCACGCCCACCACGTTTGGGGACCTGCGGGCGGCGGCCAATGGGCAAGGGCATCAGCGCCGACGCATCACTTTAGTCCCGCCCCCGGCTGGCATGCAGGATTGGCTCCACACCTTCCAGGTGAGTGTGTGTGTGTGTGTGTGTGTGTGTGTGTGTGTCCCACGTCAGAAGCATGTCAACCAGAAATCATAACCTGTCACTGTCAACAAAATGCTGACCTTCCCGGTCCATTGCTCCACTGGTGTTTCGATAGACATTTTTTTAGACACAGACATATACACACACACACTGTCAATGTATCTGTAGGGTTACTGTGCTGTGTCGTGCTATATGTCTATGTGATGCTGAAGTGGCAAATGCAGAACAAGGAGTGAATGTGATTATTTTCAGGAGGTGTTTTTGCTGGGTCTTAATATCCAATCCATTTTCTCTGTGCTTTTGCTGGAGGCAAGCATTTGTCTCTGCAGGTAGGCAAGGTGGAAGGGGGGGAGCTGGGCAGAAGCGGAGAGGAAGGGTGTGTGTGTGTGTGTGTGTGTGTGTGTGTGTGTGTGTGTGTGTGTGTGTACGTGCGAATGAGAGTGCAGCTTTGGGTTGATTCAGGGCTAGTGTTTTAACGTAATTAGCTTTCCCCTCATGCACATCTGCAGAGGGCTTATGTCTGCCTTCGCACACATACTCCACAGCCCTTTGCACAAACACATATTCACTCTCTCTCTTGCTCTCCCTCCTTTGCTCTCTCGCTCTCTCTCTCGCTCTCCCTCCCTTGCTCTCTCTCTCTCTCTCTCTCTCTCTCTCTCTCTCTCTCTCTCTCTCTCTCTCTCTCTCTCTCTCTCTCTCTCTCTCTCTCCCCCTCCCATCTTTCTCCCTCCCACTCTCTCCATCTTTCGTCTATTCTAGGGCTGGGCGATAAAACGATAGCGATATGAATCGCGATAGACACATACTCGATAGCAATAGAAAATGCGCTCGATAGAACTTTCGATAGAATACATTTTTTTCCCCGGCTGGATTCTAGCTCCGCTCTGTCCGCATTTACAACAGGAGCGCTGCGCTCTACCAGAAAGGGCACGCACTGACTGATTGTTTACTAGTTAGCTGCTGCAACTCAGGCTTTGCTTTTCATGTAGCCTGAAACTAGTCAAAGATACTTTCAGCTGATTCATGTTCTGATTTAGTAATGCAGGGCAAGCGTAATTAATAACTGTGAGTAATTTGTTTGAAAAGTCAGAAAGGCCTGATGAACAACACTATTCACTGTTGAACTTGTTAAGTACGACAGCTGACAGGGGTGCACATGACGTTACTGGCTGCAGGGACAGATTTTACGATGTTAGCGCACAACGCTAGCAAGGTAAACATACAACAGACAAAGCTCAAACTACCTAGTATGGTCAGCAACCTACTGAACACATTAAAGCTGAATGATTTAGCAATCTTACCTTAATCAAACTCACTGAAGTAATCCATGTTATCAAGTAGCCTTGTGTGAAGTGAAAGGCATACCAGTGTACCAAAACAAACTTCGTTTTGAAGTCACATTATGCTAACGAACAGTAGCCACATAGGCTACAATGTAAACCATACAAAGCCCCTCTCTGATTGGCCTATGTAATAGAAGAATAGAATAACATAACATATTTTAGTTAAAATATTAATTTCCTTTATGTATTGGTAGGCCTATTTATTCAGCTTATATTTCAGTGTGGGAGAGACATTAGACTTCTCCTCTTAAATTATTATTTTTTGACTACTAGTTTTATTTAAGGGAGAAAATGGGCTACTTCAGGAGTTTAAAAGAACCCTAAAATCATAGGCTACTTTAAAGCAGAATTCAACCCTGAAACAACATTGTGCTCAAACACTATATTTTACCATATATTTATACATGACAGTGCTGCCATTTAATGTAATAACTCTATATTAAAAATAAAATATAAACCTAAAAAAAAAAAAAAAAACAATTCAAGGTGTTTTGCGCACCTGGGCCCATTTAAATACGTCATTAAAAAAATTCAATAATTATCGATATCGACCAATATACTGAGCCTATATCGTGATAGAGATTTCAGCCATATCGCCCAGCCCTAGTCTATTCACAGACAAATCTTTTCACACAGCTACACACACACACACACACACACACATACACACACAGTTAATATATAGTATGTCGTGCTGCAGGCATTAATCATTGACGTGTATTGTCACAGGTGTTTGCCAACCCTGCAGGTACAGGTGTGTGTTTGTGTGTGTGTGTGTGTGTGTGTGACTGTCTGTCCTCAAATGATAATCCCATCCTCAGGTAAAGAAAGGGGCCTTAGATTCCTGTCTCTGCAAGTCCCCGCACGCCCCCCACCTCTCTTACGTCAACATATGAAACAAGCCTTTTCATTGACGTCCCTCAAACACATTTAGCTTTGTAACTGCTGAGCGCCTAAAAGGTCTTCCTCGCCACTGTCTGTTTGCCACA